>OW386290.2:98791974-99391974 GCA_936432065.2 Rutpela maculata | reverse complement strand
ATAGGAATAAGGTACTTAATTATAATTACGTTTATAATAATCTAGTAAGTATATACTTATTTGAATTATCATATACAGGAGACACCATTGAATTGAGATTTGCTTCATTATTTGTGAGGCGGAAAGCAATAAGGGACCTCTTGTCGGCAATTTCCGATTTTTAGTTATTGATATTAAATGAATTAAGCTCTAATTCTGAACGATTTGGTGCAAAAATCATGTCTCTATGATTTTTTTTGTTTAAGTTACTAGTGCGTTTATGAAGAGGGACCTCTTGTCGGTCCCATGTTATTTCTCCATAAGTGACAGGAGGTACCTTTTCCAGAGCTGAACAATACTGAACATTGACTGCTTTATCGATTATTTTAAGTGTTTCATTCAATTATATCGGTTTTGTAATCGATTACAACTTGTAAAGGACAAAATCCGAAAATCGATCATATTGACCCAAACCACTAATTTCAACTGTACTGAAAAATTAACATCGCCGACAAGAGGTCCCTTTTTGCTTTCCGCCTCACATTTGCGTTTTCCACAAAAAAAATTAATATTATTTTTCAATAAATTGGTGACATATTATTATAAAATGTAGGTATACTGTCTTAAAGTTGAATATAAAATGGCATTACTAGTTGCACACCTTATACAGTGTGACACACTTAAGATGAGGACACTCTTATAACATTTTTTTTTTCTGATTTGAACCAATTTTTACTGAAGTATAGAACAAATTAATATCTACTTTATTTACAAAAAAAAACATTCATCTCCTACAAATTCAAAGCCACCTGCGGTACCAAAATAAGCCGAAAAAATCAGTAGGCATTTTTCAAATTTTTTATTTTGATTAAATTTTGGACTTAAGGTTTTTGGACAATTCCGAACAATTTTCATTAATAAAATTTTCCGATAAAAAAACGCCTAATATGATTTAATTTGATTCTCTTCCTGGAAAGTACACAGAAAATATCTGGGAGATGCTGTTGACCATCTTCAGCGCGTCGCCACCACTTTACCAAAACTTGTTTTGGTAAAGTGATGTTATTGGCGACAGACTATGCATTCCAATTCTCATCTGGAGAACGGCAAAACTTCAGTGAGTTGCTGGCGAATGACTATGCATACGGCTGTAATAGTTTTTGGAATTCCATAAAAATTGATTTCACATTTTAACATTTTTTTGTAATAAAATTTAACGCCAATTTGTTTTAATCATCATAAGTTTATAATTAGAACATATTAACTTCCATAAATCGTGTAAGCAAACAAAATTGCTGTTTTATCTGTACATTTTCATGTTTACACAAATAACATTTAGGTTAGCTCTTTATTACCATACCATATTTCCATTAAAGTCCCGTGTTGTGAATAGCCCCAATGAATTAAACATTACTTGGTTTAACGATGACCTTAAGCGCATGCGTGAACACTTTAATTTTTTATACGAATTTTACAAAAGAAATCCTACCGATAACAACAAGGCTATATTAAACAATTTCAGTCTCAACTACCGCCATGAAATAAATGAAGCTAAAAGGTCATCCCACGACAACTTTATAAAAAATCATAACCCACAACAGGCAATATGGAAAATTGTTAACAGTTACAGAAAAACGTCTAGTACTCGGCGAAATAACATTTCTAGTGAACAGTTTAACAACCATTTCCTGATACTATTATAAACTAACTACCTCCTTGTAATTCTCACTATACAGATTATTTACATCCAATTTTACTTTAATCAGGTATTTTGACGTATCTGAGATGATTACCAATCTCAAAAACAAAAAAGCAAAGATGCTTATGGTATATTAGTTGGAATCATTAAGGGTATCACACAATCCATTTTAATCCCTCTTACCCTATTAATTAATGCATGTATATATATTAATATATTTCCAGAACGCTTGAAAATCTCTAAAGTAGTACCATTCTATTTAAGAAAAATAATATACCTCAAATCACAGACCAATATCTGTAATACCATGTTTCGCCAAAATTTATGAAATGATATTAAAAAATCAATTGACATTATATTTAGAACATAATAAGCTTCTCAGTCCCTGTCAGTAAGGTTTTCAAAACAAATTATCAACAACTCTTGCCATTGATAAATTAACTAATTTAATAAATGCTGGTTTTAAGACGGCAAAGTATGCTCTCTCTTCCTAGATCTCACTAAGGCATTTGATTGCGTGTCCCAAGAAATACTTATCAATAAATTAAGTTTCTACGGCTTTACTGAAGAAAGCAAATCGCTTTTACAGTCATACCTGACTTACAGACAACAATTTGTTCTCAAAAATGGCCTCATATTGAATACTTTAAAATTGCAGCATGGTGTACCACAAGGGTCCGTACTGGGTCCCATACTTTTCTTACTTACTTTGTATCAGAGACTTTCCTCAGTAAATTAAAGATAATGTTAGTGCCATATTAATTGCCGATGATACAAATTTGGCAATATCTAATGGTAACCTCGATATGTTGCTAAACGAGGTACCACGTACCGAGTTAAATTCGCAGAACTGGTTTGTATCTAATAAGCTATGTCTAAATGTGTCTAAGACAGAAACAGTGATATTTGGTTTGCGCAGTTTGGAAGAGGTTAATAATCCAAAGTTAAATTCCTAGGAGTCAACTTAGACTCCAAGTTATCCTGGGAAAGTCATACCATTTGCATCTGCAGCAAAATCTCCAAATATACTTACCTGCTGCGAACCCTTGTTGACAAAGTCTCATTGAATACTCTAACCATGGCTTACCATAGTCTCATCCACTCCACTTTATCATATGCGATTTTAGTCTGGGGACATGCCTCATCTTGTGTTACTGTATTTTCTGCTCAGTGTAAAGCAATAGGAGTCATTTCTGGACTAAAATTTAGAGATGATTGCAGACAATATTTTATTACTTTGAAAATTATGACTGGGTCTTGTACCTATATTTACCAATGTCTTACTTATGTAAAGAAAAATGTGGAATCATTCAAAACCAGAAACCACGTACATTCTCATAAACCAGAAATAACGATAAGCTATACATAAATTTCCATAGATTAAATAAAACGAGGGATGGCTCTGGATACTTAGGTTTACAGTTGCTCTACCACCAGAAATAAAATCGTTAAATGAAACTCAGTTCAGTTCGTCATTTGTTTTCTATGTGCCCTTAGTCTTATAATAATAATAATAATAAGAAGAAGAAGACAAGAAAAATCCTAACAATGAGTGGAATCCATCATCCGAAAGCAGATGTGCACAGGTTATACGTTAATGGATGGCGGTCGTGGATTGATAGACCTGGAATCTGCTTATGATTCTTCTATCGTGGGACTGAGTGCGTATATCAGACAGGGGAAGGACAAATTCACTTGAATAGTTAAAGAGTATGATAAAGATAAAAAGTTGTATTCCATCCAGAAGGAAACGAGTAAAATTCAAGCAGAATACCTGAGTAATGAGACCACTGACGAGGACGCCACGAAGAAAATTAAAACCAGCATCAAAAAGAGGAAAATAGAAGTACTCTGTTCAAAGCCGATGCACGGACAATTCTTCCGCGACCTCGATCGACCGGCAGTGGACAAAATGGCGTCAATGAAGTGGCTAAATGGCTCGGGCCTGAAGGGAGAAACAGAAAGCCTGATAATAGCAGCGCAGGATCAAGCACTAAACACTAGATACCACCAGAGAATGATCTTGAAGCAGCCTGTTGACTGCAAGTGCAGAATGTGCGGAGTGGTAGAAGAACACATCAGTCATGTGGTGGCAGGATGTATTACGTTGGCACCATCAGAGTACACTCACCGACATAACAGATTGGCTAGATATCTCCACTGGGTCATGTGCAAGCACTTCGATATACCGGTGCCGCAAAATATTATGAATATACTCCTGAGACGGTTGTCAGTACCAACGACGTCACAATTGTGTGGGACATGCCAATTATAACAGACAGAGAAATTCGCGCAATTCGACCAGACATCATCGTACACAATAAAAAGGAGAAAATTTGTTTGCTGATCAATGTATCCATCCCGAATGACACCAATATAATGCTCAAGGAAACAGAGAAGTTGAGCAAGTACAAAGACCTCCAAATAGAAGCTTGCAGAATGTGGAATGCAAAGACCACATTCGTGCCAGTAATTGTATTAGCCCTAGGAACTGTCAAGAAAGGCCATGACCGGAGTCTACAACAACTGCCTGGTCAACCGAGCGCACAAGAAGTGCAGAAGATCGCACTACTGCGAACAGCACATATTTTAAGGAAAGTCCTGGACTAGGAGTCTCTGTGATCCCTTGTTGGGATCTCTTATCTGTTGGAGCGGACATCATCAACGTCGCCTGAAGTGCCTAAAAACCTGGAACGGGCTCCAACAGAGCCGAACTTCAATCGCGCGTGAGGAATTCGGTGAATAGTTTCCAGCTACGGCTGAGAAAGTGTGCTGCTGTTAAGTCTATATAATAATAATAAACCACTGTACTAGTGGTTCTTATTATAGGATGCCTTGGTGGGGTGAGACGCACACTGCTTTTGGAATTGACCGGCATGCCGAGAGTCGGCAGAAATCTTAGCCGGAAAAATGCAGAAGGCCGTTATCCTTGGTTCGTTACGCCTGCTCAGAGCACACGATTCGCAGACCCAGTGATCATTTACTTTACGGTGTAGGGAGTGGTCATTGGTATTACCAGCTTACCCTCTCGGGGTATCGGAGGCAGCGAGAAGGGTGACTGGTTTAGAGTAAAAAAATAATAATATTTATTTTCCTCTTAGACAAATACATATTTGTATAGGAATAGTCCAGGTAGTGCTTACAAACTAACTTATGCTAATTATGACAATTTTCATAAAATTCTCCTAATGTATAATAACACTTATTTAACAAGTATTTGTTCAATTTAATTTTGAAAGGTTTCAAATGTCTGACCTCTTTTATTACAGAAGGTAGTTTATTAAAAATGTTTGGACCTAAATAAGCCAGTGAATCCTTAGACACTTTATATTTACATAAATACAAAAGTTATTATTTTGTGTAGTCCCGATTTTGTGGACATCTTTGGTTAACATAAAGTTGGATTTATGTTTAAAAACATACACACACAATTCATAAATAAAAACACATACAAGGGTTAAAATTTTAAAATCTTTGAACAATCCTCTACATGATTCTACACTGGAAACATTAGCAATGCACCTTAAAATTCGTTTCTGAACGATAAAAACATCTGAAAATAGGGTGGAACTACCCCAAATACATATTCCATATCTTAATCTAGTTCCTACCTGTGCGTGGTATATATTTATTAATTGTTCTCGTGTCAAAACTGATCTAATATTTCTGAACAAATAACAAACTGTATTTAATTTTGATATTAAGTTGCCACAGTGTGCCTTCCAGTTTAGACACTCGTCCAATGTGATCCCTAAAAACTTATTTTGCTCCTCACTTTTTTATGTGGCACCATTTATTTTAATATTTAATTTAGAACATTCTTTTTGCCTGTTATGAAACCTTATAACAGTTGTCTTATCTTTGTTAAAAAAAAATGAATTATTACCATACCAATTACATAAAGTATCCATCACATTATTACATTCATATATCAATAAATCGTCCGTTATATCGGAGACCAACGAAGATTTGTCGTCGGCATATAGTACTGAAAATGCGTTTGGTGTCAAATTCTCAAGGTCATTCGTATGTAATATAAATAGTATTAGCCCCAATAATGACCCCTGAGGGACACCAGTATTCACCGATCTGTACTCAGAGTTAGTTTTAGAGGTGGCTTTGGTATTAGCGTATGTCAGACACATATTGCTTTTTATTTTTCAAAAAAGAAGCTACCCAGTCAGATGCTACACCTCGTATACCGTGTAAATATAATTTGTTTAATAACTTGTCATGATCGACGCAGTCGAATGCCCTACTGAAATCGCAAAAGATCCCAACAGGCCTGCCTCGATATGTTCTATTAATTTGTTGTAAAAGGAGTACACGGCAGTACTGGTAGATTTATTTACAAGGAATCCATGCTAATTTTCCGAAATTATATTATATTTTTCAATAAACTTTAAAAGTCGAGCAAGATATGAATATTCAAAAATTTTTGAAAAGCAAAAAGGAATCGTGACTGGTCGATAATTCTCCATAAATATGGAGATCCACAAAATTGTGGATCAAATTTTTTGTAAATACTTTACCTACTTTTAAGTCTTTCGGGAAACTGCCAGTAATGAAGGATAGATTAACTAGATATGTAATTGGATCTATAGTAGCACCAATAACTTTTTTAATTAAAAACATGGGAACCTCATCAGGACGAGAGGAGTATTTATTTTTTAATTTGTTTTTTAATAAAGACAGCAATTCGTCGACATTGAAAGGCTCCAGGAAAATAGAACTTTCATTTATAGTTATCTCCTGATTATTAATATTCACATTTTTTGTAGTTATATTCTGTGAGATCTGTAAAGGTGCATTTATAAAATAATTATTTAAAGCCGAAGCCACTGCATTAGGGTCTGTGCGTAAAATCCCCTCCTCCAGAACTTGTATGTTGTTATTTTTATTGTTTTTATTATTTTTATTTGATATTTCAGAAATTACATTCCATGCAGCTTTTGATTGATTTGTAGAATTAATTATTTTATTTTGATAAAAGCATTTTTTAGTTTTCTCAACCAGCTTTATATGTTCTTTTTTTATACCTTATATCTAAGTTTTATACATTTAATATCATATACTTTGTATTTGATTTTCCTTATTGTATGTATGTTGACGTGTGTAAACACTTTGTGTCTTTTAACACCAATAAAGAATCGAATTGAATTGAGTTTATTTAAATTTTTGTAAGTTAGAAAAAAATTCAGCTCAGCAACGAAATAAAAACATGCCAGATTTCTCTTTCAATTGTGATGATTGTTGATTAATTAATGAGAGCATACTTAACAAAACGTTTATTTTAGAATCTGCCATGACGAGTGTGTGTTGCCAACCTAACAACTTATTTAGACAGATCAGTTATTAAGCTACCAATTTAAGCATTGTGTTACAATTTCAACTAGTTTTGAAAAAAAAACGGTTGTAGATACACAACTGTTTAAACAACACGAATAGTTACGAGAATATGAGCAAGCGTAAAGAAATTTCTCATGTCAGATTAATCCAAATTCAGAGAATGAGTATAAGTGCAAATTATCCAAAAAATAACGTTGCTGTGCAAGCTAAAATAGAGAGATAAGACCGAATTTGTTTTTCTGGCAAAAGTGTGGATTTGGAACCTGAATTTCAGTTAGATTTAAATTGCAGTAGTTTTCATGAATACGAATCAGTAACAAGTGGTGTTAATGTTGTAGAACCTTCCAGAATTGACCTAGGTCGAAGTCAAAGTAAAAATTAGACTTAGGCAAAAAATTCATTTAAGGATATTTTCAAGAGTCTGAGAGACTTCAGACCCACAAACTAGTCCAATAGGACCGTTATGAGTTCGATAAGACATTAGGCACAACCGGGTAAAAAATTCGAAGAAACACCGAATTTTTACTTAGGAAAATATATTTTGGTCTAGAATATGAGAGTGAAAGTATATGGTGGTCATGGAAAAATGAATCACATACTTTTTAAAAAGTACGTCAAAAAGGTAATTTGAAAATATTCATAATATTTTCAACTTTAACTCCTCCACCGAAGACATTGTCATTATATATCCTGTTCTAAACACTGACAATAAAATTTTACCAAAGCAATATATCAAAAAGGCGAAACCGACGAATTTGGCAAAAGCGGCCTAGCACCTATAAGCAAAAATTGGCAAAAAATCAATGAAAATGGACAAGGCCGGTTTCTCACATAAAACAAGTTTGGGTGGTCAATACAAAGCAATGGTAGGAAAGCCAACTGCAGGGCTTTCCAAATACCTAAAAGTCGTCCGAAAGCGACTTGCTGTAATTTTTCCTATATTAAACCTGCATGGGGACAAGTACATCGTAAGACTAGCCAAAAGTTATTAAACTCATGTATTAGTCGAACTCCGTCCCGTGAATGATAAAATCACGATCTGGCACTTTTAAGCTATTCATAAGCCAACCAAAATTTTTTTAAGTAAAATATTTTTGTATTATTATCAGTCAGCCATAATTACCAAAAATACAAAATTTTTAAATTCTTTTTAAAAAAAAGGCTTGCATTAAATCCTGAGGATGTCAAATGAATCTTTTCTGCCAATTCGATTGTTAGCGTACGCTCTCACTTGTATGGTTAAAAAGTAATTTGCCTTAGTTGAGGAGGCATGATTCTTTCACATTATATCATTTTGCAGAAAATCACTTTATTATTTTATACTTGTTAAATAAATGGTATTCTTTGAACTAATTGCATTTTCTTGATGTAAGGACTTGTTGCTAGTCTTAATACCTGGAGTTTTCGTTTGGAAGACCTAAACAACTGAGTTAATCAGGATCTCATGATTCCCTAAGTTTGATACTCAGTGTTTTAGTAGCCTTACGGGAGCTTAATAGGGATTCTTTTATGTGATTTTTCCAGAAATCTTTAAATGCAGAAACCATTATTAGTAGATAAATAGATACAAATCACGTCAAATTCCAATCTCGTCGGAGAGAAATCTTCGATAGGGATTTTTTTTATGCAAAAATCGCAATTATCCAAAGACGTAAAAGCCCTTACTATCAGTGAATAATTAAAATCACGTCCAGGGAGAGCGTCGTTAATGATTTGAGGTAGTGCAGCCTTGACCCATTACTCGTCTATCGAAGTATATCTTATCTTGAACCCGCTTGGTAGTGGAAGAACGGGGCAGAACGTAGCTGGCACCCTTCTAAAAATAAATTGATGTTGCGTCACCTAGATGCTTGGTAATGAGTTCTTCTACATTAATAATGACAGCTTCAAACTATTTGTGCAGTTTCTCAGTGAGACTCATAGAAGTGATAAACTTAAAGTTTCTAATAAACTTCTCTTGTTTGTCACGAAAATAAAAACTAGGTCTATTTTGTTGTGCAGTAGCAGAGTTATGCACAAAACTTCAAAATTTTTATTTCTGTTTCGAGAAAGCTAGTCGGAAAAACTTTATATTTTGACTAAGTAAAGAAGCTGTTATTCATGGTGTGCCTACAGTATTTAAATTACATTACCCTCATGTAGATTGCTCTGAATTGCGATAACTAAGTTCTACTGAAATTAGGATATATACACATTCTCATATTAGGCAACATTTACAGAAAAATTTTTAGTAGGAATGTCTCTGAATGGGTATGTGTCGTTTCTTTAAAAATGCTACTGTTGAACGTATTTATATATATTTTAAACTTATCACAACTTGCAGATGTGATCTAAGCAGATAAATTGTGTTTTTGAAATCAGTCAAAGCAAGTTAAAATAAATGCAGGCACATTAAAAAATCTATAAACATGCATTAGTAACCAAGAAAATTTGTATAAAACCATTTTTTACTTGTTGCCATTTTCGTATACATTATTATTGTCGTCAATAAGAGGGAGTGAGGGAGAAAGGGCACGAATAACAACAAAGTGAATGTCTTAGGGAGGCAAGAGTCAGTAAGTGACTGGGGCGAATCAGCAGGTTAAGCAACCTCGAGCCGAGTCAGTACTTTGGTGGGTGACCCATCGATTCTTCGGAGAGAATGTTGAGAATACTACTTTTCAGAACTAGCGTATCGCTGCAGATTGTTTTATGTTCCTTGAAAGCTCACAGGATGATCCATCTAAAACCATCAGTGGTTTTAACATTGTAACTTATCTTCAACATGTTTCGATTGAAAAAGTCGTGAGTACATAGGTTCTCATTGAACTTTGAACCCAATTTCAACCACATTTCCATCATCCTATGGAACTCAAACTAAGTGCATACTAATTAGTTCCAAGTCTAATTCAATCCACCACAAGGTGGCCCTTATCCTCCTACAGGGATCTCGGCAATCTCCGTTCACACATAATGCTCATACACATAGAGACTTTTTCGGTGTTTCTCATAATGCTTATAATAAACAAAATATATTTGTTGCCTCAAACAATTCCAATGAGTTAACATCATAATTTTTTCGGAAATATTTCCTTAAACTCTCTTGGATACTGGTTATGCATGCTACATACCTTCGACCAATAACTGTATAAAAATCAAATTGTCGCCTCAATGCTCCATTTTTACAGCTGAAGCAATTGCTATATACGAGGCTCTCAAATTTATTTATTCTTCTAATTCAGACACTTCCATAATTTTATCAAATTCTCTATCGGTTTTATCTTCATTAGAAAACAGTTTTTCCTTCAACATCAAAACCAACCCTTATATTCTAAAAATAAAGACACTGCTACACAATGTTTTAGATATGGGAAAAGAGGTTCATTTTGTATGGGTAAAAGCGTACATTGGCATAAAAAATAATGAAATTGTCGACTCTTTGGCCAATGAAAGCATCATCTCAGGATTCCTATTAGAACAAAAAATCTGTCTATCTGACTCCTTCAGCATTTTAAAATCTAAATTTAGAAATAGATGGTTAGAGCTGTGGCGGAAGTTCTCTCATTCCAATCCTACTAGATGTACGCATATTCATCCTGACCTCCCATCTAAGTTTTGGCACGAAAATTATGAATATCCAAGAAAATATATCACAACAATAATACGCCTCAAATTTGGACAGCACATTTACATAAAATAAATGTTCTGCCTTCAGAGAATTGTAATATTTAATATTAAAGGTGACCTAGATCATATTTTCTTCCAGTGTTCTAAATATAAAGCAGCAAGTGACAGACTACATAACAATCTTATTAATCATAATATTCAGGCTCCTTTTAATATACTTTCTCTCCTCAGCCTCCATAATAAGCAAATTTTTGATTGTATCATCGGTTTTTTGGAAGAAACGAATATTTTATTATGAATTTTGTGAGTGATTGTTTAAGTAGGTTAGCTTCGGATCCTCTGTTTTTTTTTCCTCTGTTACATCCCTTAATTTATAGTGGTCCTCTAATTTTGTTTGTGTTTAAAAAAATAAATGTCCTGATAGACCCCAGGACGAGAAGCGTGTGTCCCTGTTTTTTCTCCTTTGTTGATCTTCAATATTTGTTTTTTCATTGTCGACATAGGTTAATTGGAATAAATGGTTTTTAGGGTAGCGGTTAGCTGGTGGCCAGATGCCAAAAAAAAAAAAAAAATTCCTCAAACGTTTTTCTTTTACATATTTCTGCTTCTCTGCTTTCCTAGCAGATTATTTTCTCCATTTGCATGCTCTGCTTGTTTTAGTTTCACAATTTTCAGTGTTCACGAAAATGATGAGTGCACTAATGTGCTTACAGAATATGCAACACCAGCCAGACCATGATTCAAACGTTCATGGTCTGTTCATTCCCCAAAAACCCCTCAAATAGTGTGACGTCACAGAAAAGCTCGTTTAGTGGGGAGTTTTCGAATATATCACAGTCATCACGCGAATATGCCTTTATCCCTCAGTATCCATAAACTCAAAGTACAATGGCGAGGGTGTAACGTAAGAGAATAGCTGCACAAAGCGACGTGTGCGCAATATGTATGTTTGCATCATGATCCAGACAGTCACATGTCGATTTTTGCGCTTGTCTGCCATTTCAACCTACAAAAAATTGACATGGTCTCATATATTACTCTAAAGCTTCATTGTTTTATAAACACTAGCTACTTACCTCTGGTTTGACCGAATATGGGTTGAAAACAACAGATGTCAGTCTAATAACGTGGTCTTTTATTACTGACATTATGGCTGTATTACACTTTCTTTCGTTGACATTTAAAATATGTTCATGGCGGAACAATTCCAAACTTATTTTGCACGTAGCTTCACTGCAATGTGAAATAGTTT
The DNA here is from genome assembly GCA_936432065.2 of Rutpela maculata. Classification (NCBI taxonomy): domain Eukaryota; kingdom Metazoa; phylum Arthropoda; class Insecta; order Coleoptera; family Cerambycidae; genus Rutpela; species Rutpela maculata. Next base: position 99,380,089 of record OW386290.2, on the reverse strand, counting down.
CTATTGAACAGATTTGATGACTCCCATCCAAAGTATTACGATTCTTCTCAGTGAGGCGCTTCTGCGCAATATTCGCTTGGTGCCTATAGTCAGCACTAATTATTGACAGTCTTCCTGATACATATTTAATATTGACGTTCACATCTGTATTGCAACAGCATTTTAGAGCACATTTAAACTAGTGGAAGCATTATACTCTTTGCCGATTTACTGAGCTTTTTATATAATTGTTACACATTCTATAGGATACTCTTCGCATTTTTCTTGTAAATAATGTTAATTTTTGGACATTCTAAATTTTGTTATACCAACTTTGTTGTGAAAAAAAATATATGAAAAAAAAAATCACGATGTGAGGATCGAACCCGGGACCCTCGGATTGCGAGACGAATGAATAATGAATGAATGAATGAAACTATTTTAACATAGTAGTGATAAAGGAAAAGTTAATAAACATTTAAAATCAGTCATATGCAAAATTGAAAAAATCTTATCAGCTAAACAAAAACTTATCTCTAGAAATCAAAACAAATAAAACAGGACCGGTCTTATAAATTTTAATTGTGGCTGTGAGATATTTTATACATATAAGAACATGATATAATATCAGATCAGTACACCAGAGTAAAATATGAGTGATGCCAAGGATGAATATTGTATAAAATGTGAAGAAACACTAAATGAGGATGACCAGTTTTATGAATGTGATGTTTGCAAACATTATATACACAAAAAATGCTCTGGATTGTCAGCATCGGAAACAAAATGTATGCCATTACAGAAGAGATTATTAATGTATGTTTGTGAAGGATGTAAAGCAGTCATAAAATCGGTTCCGAAGATGGTGATTCTTATGGAAGAAATGAAGAAAGAAATGTCTGAAATAAAAAGGATGATATCTAAATCTACATTTGTCAACGAAGTTGGGTCAGCTGAAAATAAGAGTTCTAAAACAACAATGCAAATTGGGAATGCTAATCAAAAAATTTCATATAGAGACAAAATAGCCTCTAATAAAGAAGTGATAATTGTTAAACCGAAAGAAAGTAAAACTCATACTGAAATAAAGAAAGATTTAGTCCAAAGGATTGATCCAGTAGCTTTGAGAACGGATATCAGCTTAGGTAAAAATTTAAAGAATGGTGGAGTCGTATTAGAGTGTAACGATAACAAAGTATCAGCATCAACTATTAAGGATACGATACAAAAAGATCTGGGAAGCAACTATGACATTTCAGTACCTAAGGGAGTGTACCCAAAATTAAAAATTATTGTGCCTAAAGAAGTAAGCTATGATAAAGAAGAATTAATTAACAGAATTGTGGTACAAAATGAGTTAAGAAGGGATGTAGAAAATTTTAAATTTGATATATTTCATATCACAAAAGTTTATAATAATGCATATTTTAATATATTAGTTGAGATTGATTCTGAATCATTTAAAAAACTTATATCAAAAGCGGCTGTCAATATTGGTTTGTACAAATGTAAGATTTATGAATTTATACAAATCATAAAGTGTTATAAATGTTGTGGATTTAATCATTTTTCAAAAGATTGTAAGGAAAACCAAATCTGTCCTAGATGTGGAAACAACCATAATGAAAAAGATTGTCAAGAGGAAAGTAAACGTATAAATTGCGTTAGGGCAAACAAACAGTTTAATTTAACATTAGATACAAACCACTTCTTGTGGGAAAGGGTGTGTCCGTGTCTTATGAAAATTGAGAATTCTCAAAAACATAAAATTAATTACAGTACATAGCAACTAAATGTCGTATGTTTAAATGCCCGAAGTTTATTGGCTCACATTGATGAAATAAAAAATTATATAGGAAATAATTGTATAGAAATATTGTCATTAACAGAGACTCGTGTAACAACTGACATAAACGATTTTGAAATAAAAATAGATGTAATAATATAATAAAAATATCGTAATACACGCTGTAATTCAGACAACAGATACACTGGTGGTGTAATATGTTACATCATAGATGATATAAATTATGAAGTGAAAATGAATGTATCTATTGAAAATATGTTATGGCTTTTAGCAATTTCCATTCGAAAATATTTAATAGTTACTGTGTATAGATCACCTAGTTCTAGTATAGCAGATTTTCTTAAACATTTAGAGAAAATTATGGATGATGTTGTAACATTGGATAGTGAAAATTTATATGTAATGTGTGATTTAAATATTGATCTAAGTCAAAATTCATTCTATAAAGAGAAATTGTTAAAACTAATGAAGAATGTTGGACTAAACCAAAAAGTTCAAGATTACACCCGTATAACAGATAACTCAAAAACAATAATTGATTTAGTGTTTACAAATGATAAAGAAGCACAGATATCTGTAAAGAGAACACCAAAAATTACAGATCACGATATAATAAGTGTTACATTGAAAAATAAAAATCAACCCCGAGAACCTAATAATGAAACATATAAAAGTAGAGACATTAAAAAGATAAAGGAAGCAAACATTGGAGAAATATTGATTAAGGAAATATGGTCAAATGGAGATGTTAATCATATGTTAGATGTGTATTATAATAATATTATAGAAGTTATTAACGAAATAGCTCCTATCCGGATAAGACAAACTAAATATTCAAAGAACAGATGGTTTGATGATGAAATTAATTCATTGATAAAAAAAGAAATGTTGCATATGAAAAGGCCTGTTTACAAGACACAGATATTAATTGGTCAATATATAAAGAATTGAGAAATTCAGTAACAACTTTAATCCGCAGGAAAAAGAAAGCGTACTATGAAAATTTAATAGATGATAATAAAAATGATAGTAAAGGAAAGCAAAACAAAGGTAATACAATTAACAGGATATATTTTGGAAATTTATTAATCACCGATAGGACGGAGATAGCAGAAAAATTTAACGAGTTCTTTGTAGCCAGTGTAGAAGAAATAGTTGACCATAATAATAATAGTAAGGAAAATGGTACCGATAGTGAAGATCAACAACCAGGAATCAAGCAACCCAGCTGCCAATTAACAACTTTTAAACATATATCACAAGCAGATGTAGAAAGAATAGTACAGACTCTAAAAAAAGACAACTCTGTTGATGACATAGATAAAAAAATTGTACAATCTGGAATGGCAGTAATAGGCAGGGAGTTAGCAAAAATTATAAATAAGTCCATAGATGAGGGAGAAGTACCAAAAATATGGAAAGGATCTATAGTAGTACCTGTTCCTAAAGTAGTAGCTAGTAAAAAGAGTGAAGAACATCGTCCAATCAACATGTTACCAATAAGTGAAAAAGTTATGGAAATATACATAAAGGAACAATTATTAGATCATGTAAATTTAAATGATATATTAATCGAAAATCAATCAGGATTTCGTGATAAACACTCCTGTGAGACATCAATTCAGTTAGTTGTATCAAAGTGGAAAGAATTGTTGGATCATGGCAAGACTGTAATAACTGTTTTCATCGACTTTAAAAGAGCTTTTGAGACCATTAACAGGGATATTCTGATATTAAAACTAAGAAATTATGGAATAATTGATAATGCTAATACGTGGCTGAAGAGTTATTTAACAGATCGTTACCAACAAACTAAAATAGGAGACATTATTTCTAATAAGAAAGTAGTTAAATTAGGAGTGCCTCAGGGAACAGTTTTAGGACCGCTACTGTTTATATTATATGTAAATGATATAGTGTCATGTTTAGAAGAAGAGGAAGAAGAACTTTATTGAATTAGGAAGAGACCTAATATACATATGATAAAAAATCTATACTACAAAAAATACGTTGCAAAAGTAAACATAGGTATTAAAATTAAAAATAAAACATTAAAATATTAAAATATTAAAATACCTTAACCTAAATAGATGGTAATTTACAAATTACATAATACTAAGACATTATTTTCTATTCTTATTCAATTTACTTTAAGTACAATCTATTTATTCCTAATAAATTCTTTTATCTTAATTTTGAAACTGTTTAACGTTGTAGCATCTTTTACAGATTCGGGTAACTCATTAAATTTTTGAAAACCTTTAAAATATAATGTATTCATGGAGTTACGGCAATTAGTTCTTGCAATATGAATATTGTTTGTACCTCTTGTATTATATGTATGAATATCTTTGTTGAAAGTAAGGAAATGCTGAAAATATTCTGGAGCCATATGATTTACTATTTTAAATACAAAAATCATGGTAAAATAGTACAGTCTATTTTCAACTGAGAACCAATTAAGAGATGTCAACATTGAATTAATTGGAGTAAGGCGACTTGCCTTTAAAATGACTCTCATTCCACGATTTTGCAGTTTTTGCAGCATGTTCAATTTATTAAGATTGAATAAGAATAATATTGATGCACAATAATCAAAATGCGGCTGAATAATAGTATTATAAACAGTGATTTTAGTTTCAGTTGATAAATGTTGTGCTATTCGACTAAAGAAATAAAGTTTTTTAGAAATTTTCTTGTAAATATAATCAAAGTGATGGTCAAAATTCAAAAAGTTATCAAGTTGAAATCCCAGATATTTTACTGTAGAGACAATTTTAATTTGTTCACCATTAATATTCAAATTTATGTTGTCAATATCAAGAAAAGAATACTATAATAAATTTATTTGCTGACGATACAGCTATTACAGTATATGGTGATGGAGTAGAAGAGGTGTTGGTAAAAATGCAAGCGGAGATAGGAAAGTTAGAAAAATGGTTATTATCTAACAGTTTATTTGTAAATACTCAAAAAACTAAAGTTATGTTGTTTAATAAAAGTGATACTCATGACATGAATAATCTACAGTTATTTGGTGAACATTTGCAATATGTAAGCGAATGTAAATATTTAGGACTAATAATCGATAATGAACTTAAATTTAACAAACATGCTAGTTATGTAGTTGACAAAGTGAATAAAAAGATCAACTATTTTAGAAGAATAAGTAATAACTTATCTATGTATTCAAGAGTAACTGTTTATAAAACCATTATTGCTTCTCATTTCGAATACTGTCCTACTATTATGTATTACTTAAACGAAACAGAAAAGAATACTTTACAGAAACTTCAGAACAGAGCTATGCGTACTATTCTAAAAGTCAAGCGTTATACAAGAATTAGTGATATGTTAGACTGTATGCAATTTATGAGTATAAACCAGAGGATGATATACCATAACCTATTATTTATTTTTAAAATGGTTCATAAGCTGTTACCTAATTATATGTGTGATAAAATTACTTTTGTGAGTGGGATCCACAATTATAATACAAGAAATGCTACTAATATTTTCGTTTTAACAAAATTCATTATTTTATAGGGGTCTAATTTTATATAATTCTCTTCCAGCGCATCTTAAAGATATTAACAATGTTAACATATTTAAGAGAAATATCTCAAGTTATGTTAAGTCTTGTTTTTAAATGTTTTGTTTATTTTGTTTTATTTATTATATATGTATGTATTGTATTTTAAATAATTGTAATCTGTAAGATATGATTGTCTTTGTATAGCAACAAATGCTAATAAATTTTCTCTCTCTCTCTCTCTCTCTGAATAACAATTTATTAATAATTTTTATACATGTATGCGCCTCGCCGGAACTTGGTCCGGAGCCATCCAGACAACTACGTTGCACAGCGTCGTGGTGATTGTAGGGCTGGGCGGAGCCGGTCCGGTTTGGCTTAACGACAGATGATATGTAGGTTAGTGCTCCTGTCTGCCGCAGGCAGACTTAAAACCTAAATTAGACATTAAAAATGTGTCGACAAGGACCTAAAACTAATTAAAAGAAAAACACTATAAAACTATCACTTACTAGACGAAGCACTTATTTAATTTTGGTTGCTGGCACGGGAAAACAGAACACAACGAAAAAACCCGTTCGAAGCAATTCCACCCTGGTGGTCTTCCTACCGCCAGGAAAATGTCGTGGAAATTTAAAAGATATGGTAAAAAATATTTTGGTTTTGAAAATTTATTGGTCAAGATAGAATTTAGAAACAAAAAGGACAAAATAACAAAAAGGATAAAAACAAATAGAACATATAAAGGGAATGGAGAAAGTTGATTATAGTTTTTAGTAAAGGTTAAAAGTGGGGAAATAAGAAGTTGTCGTATAGGAAAGTGTGGCTAGAGAGGTTGCCGGAAGATAGGCAACGCCTGGTATGGTAAGGGGTGTCGAATATCGAAAAGGATTGCATTATGCTGTCTGATTCGGGTTATGTTGCGGGTTAGCGGACTATCGCCCAGTTTGAATTCGTAGAATTTTTGAGACATTTCTTGGACGTAGTCCGCTAGTGGGGTTATGTCGTGGCAACGATCATAGACAATCTTATATTGATCTGAAAATTCTCACAGTACCATCACTATATATCTTACAGTGTCTTTTATATGTTAAAGATAACCTACCAAATTACGTAACTCATGAAGAAATTCACTCATACGATACAAGACATAAAGCAAATATTTACATAGACTTCCACAGAATACATAAAACTAGATCCGGAATATCATATTTTGGTCCGAAGTTATTTAACCTGCTACCATCCCCTGTGAAACTGTTGCCTTCTAAAAGTTTTAAATATGTAACAAAAAAATATCTTATATCCAAATGTTTCTATTCTATGGAAGATTTTTATAATAATGATTTTTCAGACTGGCAATTTTAATACCTTGAGAGAATATACAACTCATTGTATTATTATTTTATATTTATATTGTATTTTGTTTGTATGTGCATGTATTGTATTGTATTTATGAACCCTTTGTTTTTTTGACTTGTGTAAAACTCTTGTTTCTTGGCACCAATAAATTTTCTATTTCTATTTCTATTTCTATTTCATATAAATCTCTGAGGGAGGTGTATCTGTCCGAACCAGAGATGAGGCGCATAAATTTATATTCGAGAACTCAAAGTTTTCTCATTGTCGTGGCCAGTATGCTGCACCACACCGGCGCCGCGTATGTGATGGCCGGCCTGATCACCATCGTGTACAACAGTTTTTTATTTGTCCTGTTAAGTCCGCTACCCCTGGCCAGGAGCGGGTACAGACTCCTGGACATGAAGTAGACCTTGCGTACCGTCTCGTTCACGTGGGCGTTAAACGTCAGTCGTTTGTCTAAGTTCACCCCCAGATACTTCACGCACCGTTTGATTGGAATTTCTTGTCCCCCGATCGAAATTGGCGTTAAGATGCGGTTCTCTGTGAACCGGCGCGTGAAGAGAATCGACTCAGACTTCTCGGCGTTGATCCGAATCTTCCACTTGTCGTAATACGCCGTGGCACGGGTCATGTGCGCTTTCAGTAGCATATTTGCCGCTTGTGCGTTGTGTGAATGCGCATACATGGCCGTGTCGTCGGCGTACTTGGCAAGGTTCGTATTCGGGAACTCCGGGAAGTCGGAGACGTTTAAGTTGTACAGTTTCGGTGACAGGCACGATCCCTGTGGGACGCCCGCGCGAATGTCCCGTCGAGTTGATAGTTTATTATTCACCCTGACCTGTAGCGATCTACCTGTTAGGAAAGAGTGAATAAGTTTGGTTATGTGCATGGGGAAGTTCAGTACGTTCAGTTTGTGAAGAAGCCCCGGGATCCATACGGTATCGAAGGCCTTCTCAACATCGAGGAGCACCATGACGGTGCTTTTCCCAAGGTTGCATTGCACCTTGACGTCATTCACGATCCTGACGACCTGCTGCACAGTGCTTCTACCTCTCCTGAAGCCGAACTGGCACTCGTCGTTGATGTGAAGTTCATCCTGAGCAGAGTCTAATAATATAATAATAATAATATAATAATAATCTTTATTAATAGCATTTAGCTAACATACAATCTAATCGGATCAGGATGACCTTCTCTATCAACTTGGAGATCATCGACAGTAACGAGATCGGTCGATAGATAGATAGATAGATAGAATTTTATTGGTTTAAAGACCTAAGAACAAGGTATAAAACAAGTCAAATACAAATTTAGCAAACTACATGGGTTTGTGAGACATATTAAAAATACATTTTTAAAGAAAAGATAAATACATACAATACTATAAAATTCAACATTGAACACTAATGACAATAACAATGATAAATAATGCAGTTATCCATAATAAAATTTATACAGAGAAGTTCTCATAAGAAGAACTCGTCTAAGTTATAATATAGTCCAATCCTCAGATAATTTTTTAATGACTTTTTGAATCTGAAATAGGTAGGTTGCTCCTTTATGTAAGTTGGAATTTTGTTAAAGATTCTAATACCATTACTTAAGGGTCCTTTTAGGGTTATATTTAGAGAATACTGCCGGCGAGCTTCGCGTTCTTTTTCGGCTTCAAGATCGGCACAACCACGGCGCATTTCCACTGGCTAGGCCAGTGTTGCAGTCGCAGGATCGCGTTGACAATGTACGTCAATTGCCCAATACCTTTCCTCGGGAGATATTTGAGCAGCTTGTAATCGATGGCGTCCGAACCCGGGGCTTTGTCGTTCGGTAAGATCTGAACAATACTGGCCACTTCCGAGGGCTTGGCCATGACCTTTAAAAATTCTCGTTGTGTCAATTGGACGTCATGGCCAATTAGTTCGTTAATGTCAGTTTCAATGCGGTCGTGTTCAACATTGTTTGGTATTTGTACGTTATGTATGTTCGCAAAATGGTTTGCTAAGTCGTTCGCTTTCTGCGAGTCCGTCAAAGCTGTCTGTCCGTTGGCGTTTGTCAGAGCGGGTATGGCCTCCCGCGTACTTTTCATGGCCCTCGCTAGCTTCCACAGCGAGTTATCCTGAGGATTCAACGCTTCCAGCTTATCGCGCCATTCCCAGTTTTTTGCGGTGTTGATGGCGATTCTGATCTGCCGTTGTAGCCTGCCCATCTCGGCCTTGGCATCGACATCGCGATTTCGCTGCCAAAGTCGTCTCAGTCTGTTTTTCTCTCGAATGTCTTGTATGACCGCTGCGACGAGTCGGTCTTTGTATGGATTTATCGTTATCATTGTAGCAACACTCTGTTTGGCATCCTGCAGTACCCTTGTGAACTCGTTCACTACATTTTCCAGTTCGGCGGCTGTGGTGATGTTGTTTCCAAGTGTTAAGTGTGTGTTAATATGTGTCTTGTAGAGACGCCAGTTGGCGTCCCTATAGGAAGTAACTTTTCATGTCATGTCTTCCCTCGACATATTTGCCAACTCTAAAAAGATGGGATTGTGGTCGGATGTGAGTTCCTCCAGCGCCACCGGCGGCGTGGAGTTCCTCACACCCTTGTTGACCACTATGTCGAGGGTGGTAGGTGTTGTACCGTTATCCGGAAAATGCGTGTGATCGTCCGGATACTGCAACACGACATTATGATTGTTGATGTAATCGAACAGAGTGTTGCCGTTGGCGTTGTTGATATGGCAGTTCCATGCGTGATGTCGTGCGTTAAGGTCGCGTATGAGCAAGCAGCGTGGGCTTGCGTTCAGTAAATTCTCAAGACAACCCGCCGTGAACCCGTTCAAGGGCCGGTTGTACGCGGCGACAATGCTCATACCGCCATCTAGCGTCACACACACGTTCTCTACAGATGTGTTCCGCAGAGTACGATGCGTGTGCGCAATGTCAGACTTAATGAGCACGGCCACACCGCCGCCTCTGTTAATGTCTGCCCTATCTTTTCTGATTGTCGTATACCCTCGGACACGTAGTTTGTCCCGTCGGTTGAGTTTCGTCTCATTCAGAAGCATAATGTCTATTTTATGCCTCATTAAATAATTTATCAGAAAGGAAATTTTATTACCTATACCATTGGCGTTCCAGGAGGAGAGTCGAAGTCTAAAAGGCATCGTCAGGAAGACCTTGGAAGAAGGATACCACAACCTGGAATCTACCCAGGGAGGAAGTACACTTCCCGAGCTCGTCGCAGAGCTCTGTCATCCGTGCCAGTAGCATGTCTAAATTTACCAGAGAGGCCAGCCTCTCTGTTTGTTCGCGTACGTTTTGAAGTTGGGCCATTCCCGATTCCAGTGAGTTCGGTGGTTGTCTCCGCTGGCTTGTTGTTGTTGGAGGTGGCCTCGCTGTCAGTCTTTGTTGTTGGGGCAGTTGTTGCGCCTGATTATGGGCGTGTTGTGTCCATGCATTAGTTCTCGGCGGTGGTGCCGCCACGTACTTCATTTGCGGGGTGGGTGGAACCCTCGCCGTTCGCTGGTCCATCTGCTGTATGCGCCTCCTGTATATGATGCAGGTCACGCTGTTGGCGGTGTGTGCCTCGCCGCAATTACAACATTGTGCCGGTTCGTCCTTGGACTTGACGCATACCTTCGTCAAGTGGGAACCGGTGCATTTGACGCAGCGGGGGGCCACGTGGCAATTTGAAGTCGCGTGTCCCTGTAGAAGAACGCACTACCGGGCGTCAAAATGACGCGACACCAATTTATTTCTCAGGGGGCGCCAGTCGCGTATTACCCCGTTCTTCTACCTCCCAGGCGGGTTCGAGATAATGGACCAAGGCTGCACTACCACAGATCGGAAACTACGCTCTCTCTGGACCCGAATTCCCTCGTTAGGGGTTTAGGCACCTCTTAATTTCCTGAATTTTTGCATAAAAAAATCCCAACCGAAGAATTTCTCTGCGGAGGGATTAGTTTTGGTACGCGAAAATCACGTTTTGGTCCATTAATAACGGAATATATTTCTCAAAAAACGCATAAAAAAATCCCTATCAAACCTCCGTAAAGCAACCAGAAGGTCGAACGTTAATGCGAATTAACTCGACACATCCGGTTTTCTATACGAAAGTTCCAGGGATTATAGACCGTCAACAGGCCTCAAGATCAATTAAGAAATATTAGTTCAAAGAATCCGTTTATTTAACAGAATTGGTTATACAAAATTCTCAAGATAAGAATCGTGCCTTCCCCAATCAAGGTAGTGGTTTTCAGATCATACAAGCGAGAGCGCTCACGCTAACGATCGATTAGGTAGAAAAGATTCATACATACCTTCTCAGAATCAAAATGCGAGCTTTTAGAATCATTTCAGACTCTGGGTAAATGAATAATTAAGGCTGACTGAAATTAACTTAAAAAAGTTTTACTAAATGAATTTAGTTTCGCTAGAGACTACTTAGCTTTAAAGTTCTTGTATCGTGGAGATTCACGTACTCAAACACATTCAGAGGACTTATTACTGCATAAGTTGAGTGGCGTTCGATCAGTCCACGACTTACTAACCCTTATCACAGTCGTTCAATATTATCGATTTGGCAGCGTCTCACCTTCGAGCGACTTTTAGGCAAAATTGAATTTTTGGATTTTTATGCACAAGGCGTTTTCCTCTATAACTTTGTCATTTGAAAAGCCCTGTTATTGGCTTTTCTACCATTGCTTTGTCTGGACCACTCAACGCGCTCGACCAAATTGCGAGCCGCTGAGTCAATCCAAACTCTTTCCATGCGAGAAACCGGCCTTGTACATGTGCATTGATTTTTATCAATTTTTGCTTATCGGCACTACGCCGGCTTTGACAAAATCTTCTATTTTGCCTTTCGGATGCAGTGCATCGTTAAAATTTTATGCTCATACTTTAGAATTGGGCTTTCAATGACCGTACCTCAAAGGTCAATGTCTTTGGTTGAGGAATAAAAAATAAAAAATAATTTAAAGTATATTTTCGTGGTACTTTTTAAACTGACTGTGGTACTTTTGAAAAATCCATTTTCGAGCCAAATTTCAAGGTACTTTTGAAAAACTAATCTGCGGGTGAAATTTTGGCGTACTTTTGAAAAATCGATGTTCGAGCCAAATTTCAAGGTACTTTTGAAAAGTTAATCCGCGGGTGAAATTTTGGCGTACTTTTGAAAAATCGATTTTCAAGCCAAATTTCAAGGTACTTTTGAAAAGTTAATCTGCGGGTGAAATTTTGGCGTACTTTTGAAAAATCGATTCTCAAGCCAAATTTCAACGCAGTTTTGAAAAATTAGTCTGCAAGTGAAATTTTGGTGTACTTTCGATAAATCGATTCTTGGGCCAAATTTTGACGCCCTTCCAAAAATATTATTTTTCAAAGTCCAATTTATGGTACCTTTGAAAAAGTATATTATTCATAAATCTTTGTCATTATATACTTCTACTCTCATATTCTGAACCAAAAACATTTTTCCTAAGTGAAAATTCGGTGTTTCTTCGAATTTTCACCTGGTCATTTCCAACGCCTTATAGAACCCAAAACGGCCCTTGTGGACTGATCTGCGCCTCTGCAGACTCCCAAAAATGTCTTTAAATGAAATTTTTGCCTAAGTCGAATTTTGATTATGTCTTCAACTTAGGACGATTTTGGAGAGTTCTACAACATCCCCACTGCTGGCACCTGTGACATTGAATAATTTTCTTAGAGTTTACCTGACGTTCCCACGTGACGGAGGTATGATCGAGGCAACGGATCCGGTTTTGTAGTTCCTTCAGTGTGACCTCTTGTGACATGATGATCATATACAGAGGATTGCGTGTACCCCTCATGGTATATATATCGCGAACGGCGATTTTATGGACTTGTTGTAGTTCTTCTTTTATGTCCTTGATGTCGACTTCATGGTATATACCCCGAAGGACAAAGGCATGAGATTTCTCATCCCTCGGGGTATAGGTATGGTATTCCACTTGTACCTCGTTGAAGTACTTGTTCATCTGTGTCCAGTCGCTCTTGTTCGCGAGCTGGAGCATCGTTGAGTTTGTTGAGTGTTTCCACGTAAAGTCTCCCCTCAACCTGCTTTTGAGGAAAGTATTTACTTTTTTATGGTCATTCAACCGCCCATGGATCACAATGGGAGGTGGCTTCTTAATAGCAGGTTGAGGCGTGGTCACTTTCGGTTCCAGCTCGATGACTGGCTGTGGCGGCACCACATCCATGTCCTCATCCATTGATACATTTCCCTCGTGTCGATTTTTGGTTATTATAGGCGGCGGCGGCGGTGGTGGCATAGCTTTTTTCGATGACCCTGGGTGGGTAAATTTGCCCACCTCAGGTACAGTCAGTTTTCTTTTCTTTGGTGACCGAATTTGAAACAGTGCTGCCATCTCCGTTTTTTGGGGGTTCATTGGGTCTAGGGAGTTGTCGGAAGTAGATGGTATTGGCGTCGTACGTGCTGGCGCTGCCTTTATACTGTCTAGAGATCCTTCGCTGCCGCTATCTGCAGGTGCTGGTACTAATACTGCTGCTGCTTGTTTGGCCCTTGTTCTTGTCGGCATTTTTTTTCATTACCGATCTCCGGTCCAGGCTAACGACAGACGTGTTGGTTTCCGTGCCGGAGGTGGGTTTCGATGGAAGGAATGGCCAGTCTCTCTTTTTTATTGCAATAAGTCCCAGTAGTTTATCCTGTGTAACAAATGGTGATGAGATTTTTCGAGTGACAGATATCCGGTTATTGAAATAACTGCATTACACTTATGTCGAGTATTCAAGTGAAAAAAAAACCGAATGATAAACAGTTATTGAATTATAGACTGGATGGCGGCTGCATAAAACTCTACCTCATAATACACATGAATGAAACATGTAGCGAAAATAGCACGATAGGAGCTCTAAAGAACATAAAGTTGCCATATCCTAGCCTGGAAGGTACATCTGGTTCTTAAATTATTAATTATCTTAATTTCTCGGCAGATTCATTAGAATCTATTAATTTAGCAAGCCTACATTTAAATCAAGATTTACAACATGTGTATCAATGGGCCACAGATAATTCATTGGTGATAAATCCTAGAAAGTCTCAAGCATTTCAGGTAAATCACACCGCTGCGAATGCAAACACTATATTATTAATATTTCGGAGAAATCACACAGCTGCAAATGCGAGGACAACGCGATATTATTATTTCGTGGGATACAGGGGCCCCTAAAAGCCTGGGGTCCCGGGCAACTGCCCAAATTGCCCGTGCATAGCTATGTCTCTGATAGCAGACAAATTTAAATTAAATATGTACAAACCTCCCTATAGATACTCCAAATTGCATGGTGAAAATCGTATCTAAATCAATTCATCCATTACAAAGATGTCAAATGTAATTTTAGCACAGTTGCATTTTAGGTTGAAAGTTCTACATCGCCTCCAAAATTATTAACAGAAGCAGATCTGATTGCGTTAATGGAGAAACATGGAATAGGAACTGATGCAACTCATGCTGAACATATCGATAAGATTAAAACTAGAGAGTATGTTGGATTGCATGAAGATGTTTATTTCGTTCCTGGGACACTAGGCATGGGGCTTGTTGAGGGGTGAGTAAGATAATAATTAATAATACTTATTAAAAAAATTGTGATGTGACTTGGTGTGTATTTGTTGTACACTTGTACAGTCATTTGCAGGGTTCATAGTGACCTGGAAGACCTGAAAAAATCAAAGAATGTGGAAAATTTATTGAGAAATCAGAATTTTAGTAATTTTCATAAAAAGTGAGGAAATGTGAAAATTTTTAATGCTCATAATATAAAACAACGAATGATATGTTCTAGCATTTCACAGTAAATAGTGTTTCCTTATTAGATCTGGAAAACACATCCAATAGTCCTGGAAATCCTGGACAAGTCAGAGAATTTAAGTTTAAAAATTGCTACGAATTCAGATCGGTTCATGTTGTGAAAAAATTTGCTGCAGATTTTTGCAATTACCTTCGACCCCATTGCTCCTACATAGTAATTTGCTATTATCAATATTGTAGATTATAAAATTTCCTAAAACCCTTGTCAGAACAATTTTCTTCCACTATCAATTGTTTACAAATTACAGCAGCTTGAAAATTTCATTATTTTTCTAACTTCGAGCTGCTATAATTTTAAAATAGTTCACCGTGGAAGAAAATTGTTCAAACAAAGGTTGTGTGAAATTTTATAACCTAGAATATTGATAGTGATTAATTAGTCCCTAGGAGCAACAGGAACAGAAATAATTGCAAAAATCTACAGCGAAGAACAAATTTTCACCATTCTGACAGCTCTAAATCGTAAAATATTAATAGAGAAAAATAGTTTTTACAAAAGTATCTTTTTTCAATTGATTATACACAGTATTACGAGGTAGAACTAATAGGAAAGGATATAATTGAGAAGAACCAAATTTGACCATCATTTTTCAACATGACAACCGGAAAACATTAATTAATGATTGTGGCAACCCTTCCCCCCCCCATCATTATATAAACAAAAAATTTCGTTTTTTTGCTCTACAGAGTGTATTATTATCTATATGTATAAAAGAATACCTGACCGACTGATCTATCAACGCACAGCTCAAACCGCTGGGTCTAGAAACTTCAAATTTTGCAGAGGTTCCTCGAATGGCATAGGCAACCACTAAGAAGGGATTTTTCGAAATTCGACCCCCAAGGGGGGGAAAAAGAAGATTGAAATTCCACGCGGGCGAAGTCGCGGGCATCAGCTAGTTATGTATATACAATTAGGTTTTTCTTTATACCAATATATCTGTACTTAAGCTTAAAGCAACAAATGAATTGTTACCCAAACTAGACTCAAAGTTTCAATCATTTGGCATACAGTTATGACCTTGTAGCTTTGGACTATTTTCCTGTGATAAACAACATCTCAAAAGACATTGTTCTTCAATGGAAGGAGGGGTTTCTTAGAGCATGAAACAAGGCTAGTAATATGATTCCAAAGAAGAAATATTTTGGAAATTTATAATAACTAATGTATGAAAAAACTTTCCTGACGCCCTACATATTTGTAGATTCATTTTATTTAAATAATTTCAAAGATTTTAGCAGAAATAGTTTATGTATTTTCCAGGTATAATAATATTGGTTTGGAGGTATCTCTTGCGAAGCCTATTCTTCGCGCTGAATTTGAAAACGATCTGAAATTAATATGTGATGGTTTGAAGGACCCAGAAGAAGTACGTACAGAACAAATTGCAAAATATAGGGCTGTGTTTCAAACTGTTGTTGATAAAATGCGCCTTATTGATGACAGTTTAGCAAATAGGCTGGATGACAGGCCACAAGATGTTCAAAATAATTTTTTGGGAAGTAATGATGACTTTAGACCTGCTTTAAAATGTCCTAGATGTGGAAACGATATGGTCCTTAGGTATTTAAAAGAATTATAATTAAGTGGAATACATACAGGGTATTCAAAAAATGAACAGCAAAACTTCAGGAACAGATTATTTACATCAAAATAAGAAAAAAGTTCCTATGAAGATGGGTATGATAACCTTCTGTACGTGATATACAGATATTCCAGTCAAATAGGGAAAATTAGAAGGAAAAAACTGATAAAGATGTGAAACTTGGCAGAGATGTTCGTTAAGGCCCACTGTTAAACATACTAAAAGTCTCCAACTCTATTTCTTGCACCTGCATCGCCATCTTGGAAAAATGATGATCCGATCAAGTTTTTTGCTTATATCTATCTCACTAATCATTAGAGATATCGAAATTATGTTTCAAAAACACGAAAATTGCGTTTGATCGACACATTTCTAAAACTGTAAATATTACTCTTAGAGAAAATAAAATTCATATTATTATGTTACTTTTGGAATTCCGAATGACTTGTAAATGTCCGTCGTCCGTCTGTCTCTCTGTATGACACGTTTTTGTGAGTAGTAGTAGTAGTAGTAGTATTTATTCATCTTTAAAAGTTGTTACAATTTACAAGTATCAACTTATCAGACTAGTCATAGAGAAATCTTCTCTCAAAAAATTCCATTAAAAGTCCAGGACATGACATAAAAACATATTTAAAAAGATGTATATAAACAAATAAAAGAACATATTTTATAAAATTAAATGTTTAAAATTGTTTCATTATTTTCACAATATTGAAAGAATTCGTTCACAGTGTAGAAGGTGTTACTCAACAAAATATCATAAGCCTTAGTCCTGATATCTCTGGCATTGTTCACTTTTATCACAGAATTTATTTTATTGAGGCATTTTATACCCATATATTCTGGAGAGTGTTGACCAATTGAGAGTCTTGAGTAAGGTTGATATATATCCTTGCTTCTACGAGTGTAGTATGGGTGCACTTCTTTATTTTTGATGAGCATATTTTTGTTTTCAATTGTATGTAGTAGCAATAGGTAGATGTATAAACTAGGTAGTGTTAAGATGCCGTACATTCTAAATAATGGTTTACAACTTGATAACTTAAAAGAGAAGTATGATAACTTAAAAGAGAAAACTCCAGTTTTATTGAAATTTGGACAGTAAGTTAGTGTTAGCTAAAGGAAGAACCCTATTGATTTTGGAAAAATCAATCAGTAAATATAAATATAAATATGAAACATTTTATGAAAAAAATGCATGTGAAGAGTGTTATATAGTTGACTACACACTTATTATGCATATAAAAAATGTCAGCGTCTTTGGCTGTGCAGTAAAGATCAAAGATGCTGACAGTTTTTAAACACATAGTAAGTCTGATCAACTATAACACCTTTGATAATATTCTATAAACAGAAAGATATTGCACGTTTAGACAATCAAGGTGGTATAGTCGGAAGATCATTAAAATTGCAAATATGGCACTTAAACCTACAATCTTATCAAAGAATACAACACTCTTCACATATTTTTTATATGTTTTTCATAAAATGTTTCATAACCTTTTCTGATCGATTTTTTTTA
Source organism: Rutpela maculata (assembly GCA_936432065.2). Lineage (NCBI taxonomy): Eukaryota > Metazoa > Arthropoda > Insecta > Coleoptera > Cerambycidae > Rutpela > Rutpela maculata. The sequence goes on along the minus strand of OW386290.2, from coordinate 99,362,458 downwards.
AAAACTTTGGGGTCTTCCTCTAGCTAACACTAATTCATTGCTCAAATTTCAATAAAATCGGACTTTTCTCTTTTAAGTTATTTAGCTTAAAAAGACATGACAGATGGAGAGGCAGCCGAACGGACTGACGTGGGTGGTCCACCCGTGATGGATATTTTGAAAGTTTTAAGCGAATGCTATGCAACGCAATGATATGACATATTTTTTCTCTATGAGGGATATTTACAATTTTTAAAACTTGTCTATGAAATGCAATATACTTTTTGCTTTCTTATTTAAGAGTATAATCTGCGATCAGTGAAATGAAGAAACGAATTATTCGGCTTATTTTTGAAGATAGAAACTTCAAATTTTGTACGTATGTATTAAAATATATATTCTAGTTCGTCACGTTTTTAATTTTTTGTTTTAATCAAAAACACGTGATTAACGAAAAAATTGACGTCGAAAAATTGGAATTTACAAAAAACGAAATCGTGACGACCTAGATAGTCCTTAATTAATTACGTGGATAAAATATAACCTCTTAATTTTCAAACATAGATTCAATAAATAGTTTCCAATTTTGCCGTCAATAGATGGCACTCGCCTCGGCATTCGCATAGCTTTACACGCTCTCAGACTTTAGGGAGGAACTTGTTGTCATGGAGACCAGACGCGAATGAATGCTTGCCAGGGAAGCATTTAGGAGTTCTGGTAATTGTAATCTTAAATTTATTTATAAATTATTTTATCTTATTGGAATGACTTAATAGATGAAATTCTTGAAAATGTTAATACATAAATAAAAGGTGCCAAATAGAGAGGACCGTTTTGTATAAACACTCCTACAAATTTTATTATGAAAATTTGTATGCGGTTTTTAGTTAGGTCAGAAATCAATTTATTCGAAATTATTACCAAGCCAAATGTACAGGGTGTCCCAATCAACGCGCTATGCTCGGTTTTCTCGGTAGTTTCTGAGATAAGTTTATGGTTCAAAATCCAGTCTGACGTAGGTTTTCCGAGGAATCTCATACTGCTAAGATATTTAGGAATCCAAGATGGCGGACGAATTTCGTCATCTATGGACCTATTCGACTGAAAATCGATATCTGGGGGTTTCGGGGATGCGGGTTATGAATTTTTGATCAAAATTTAGGACTCCAAGATGGCGGACGAATTTCGTCATCTATGGTCCTATTCGACTGAAAATCGATATCTGGGGGTTTTCGGGGATGCGGGTTACGAATTTTTGATCAAAATTTGGGAATCCAAGATGGTGGACGAATTTCGTCATCTATGGTCCTATTCGACTGAAAATCGATATCTGGGGGTTTTCGGGGATGCGGGTTACGAATTTTTGGTCAAAATTTAGGAATCCAAGATGGCGGATGAATTTCGTTATCTCTGGTCGTATTCGAATGAAAATCGATATCTGGAGATTTTCGGGGATGCGGGTTACGAATTTTTTTAAAAATTTAGGAATCCAGGACAGCGGACGAATTATAACTATATTTTGACCCCCCTTTATTTATGTTATTATTGGAGATAAAAGAAAGTTTCGTATAAGAGTTGTAGGGTTGTATGCATATTTTTTTAAATGCAATTAAAAAACAATTGCTTGCATATGTCACGTGATATAACAATGAGGGTTGCTTTTTAAATGAAAACCCTGTATATTTTTACATATTCTTTTAGATCTTTTATCCCTGATTTCAAACATATAAGGATTGATAGATCTAGCTGTAATATTTTTTGATATATCGGACATTAAATATGCTCCAAACATGCATATAGGTATTTTAGGGTTTCTGACGGAGCGCAGTCAGTGGCGTATTTAGGGGAGGGGGGGCATATAGGGGCTCTAGCGGCAAAATTCAAGGGCGGCAATTTTTTTGAAAAACACCAAAGACAAAAACAAAAAATTATTATTATTAATATGTTCTATCAGAACATATTTCATTTATTTGAGAACGTGTTTTTTATATTAACTAGACTAAAGTTCCTTATTATAGTTAACAGTACAGGGTGGTTGTGCAAACGTTAGAACCTCATTTAACTTCTTTATTTTGGGAGTTACGTAAATAAGTTCAAAAATAAAAGTTATGGGATATCACATGTATTTTCCAAACATCATTTCAGCAAAACAATTCAAACAAGTTGAATTTCGGAGATATGAGCTTTACCTTGGTTTTTTTTAAATATATCTTTACACCATTTGAAAGGCCATAGAAAAATCTTTCCAATGATATATGACACAGTATTTTTCTTAAAAACTATAGTAGATATTAAGTTTTATGTTTTCTTACATTAAGTCATGGTAGTCCGAAAAATATACAGTGTGTTTCACTTTTTAATTTTTTTTTCTGATTTGAATCAAATTTTACTTAAGTATGGAACAAATTAGGATCTAATTATGACCAGAAAAATATGCACCTCCTACAAATGCAAAGCCATCTGCGGTACCAAAATATGCGGATAAAATCAAAAAATCATATTAAGCATATTTTTATTGGAAAATTTTGTCAATGAAACTTGTTCAGAATTGTTCAGAAACCTTAAGTTCAAAATTTAATCAAAATGAAAAATATATAAATTTTTATTAAAATGTCAAAGTCCGAAAATATCATTTTAATGGGTTTTTTCGTTTAGAAAACTGTACTATGACAATTTTGTTTGAAATTAAACCCAAGCTGCCAGGTAGTTGTAAAGCAATTTACAGTTTTTTTTTTTAAATAATTATTTTCAAAATTTTTAAAATTTCAAGTTTTTAATTTTTTAATTTTGATTAAATTTTGGCCATTTTGGATAATTCTGAACAAGTTTTATTAACAAAATTTACCGACAAAAAAATGCCTAATATGATTTTCCGATTTTCTCCACATATTTTGGTACCGCAGGTGGCTTTAGTACCGTAGGAGGCAAATATTTTTCTGGTCATAAGTAGATACTAATTTGTAAGTAAAATGTGATTCAAATCGGAAAAAAAATAAAAAAGTTATTGGGGTGTTACCATTTCAAGTGAAACACACTGTATCAATTATTGAAATTCTCCATTTTATTTAAAATAAAGTGAAATTAGATAGAACTAACATATTGTTTATTTTAATTTACATATTTTTGTTTTCCATGGCTAATTTGATAAATTGTAAATTTATAGTAAATTAGACAAAATTTGTTTAAGATAAGTACCATATTATAAAAACAAAGCTTTTTTTATGGCGTTTCAAAAGGTACATATATGGAGTGTTAATTTAAAAAAAAGCAAAGTAAAGTTCATATCTCCGAAATGCGACTTTCAATAGGCATGTCCACAAAATTTTAACTTCAATTGGAAATAATAGAATTATCGATATTGTACACTAATTTAACAATAAAAAAAAAACCGCTGCCCAAGGAATCACTACTTCCACATCCAGATTTTCTATCCAAGTCACTTACAACGAAAAAATGTTGTATGTGGAAATAATTGTTTAGTAATATAATATTTGAATTCGTTTACCTCAAAAACCCATAAAACGATAACCCACATCGGTAGTGGGGTGGGGGTGGTGATAGAGGGTGGCAGTGGGGGTGGATAAGGTAAAAAAATATTTTGAGGTTTCTGATTCTTGTACACACAATAAATCAAATTTTGTTTTCCATCCTCTTTAATAATGGGGTGGGGGTGGTAATGGGGGTGGCTAATGCCAAAATTTTTTTTGAGACCTTAGCTTCTCTTGTATATAGTAAATACCAATTTTATGAACTCTTACCTGCTTTATTTACCTATTTACCCCAAATTTACCCCAATTTACTCCCCAACCCTTCGACGGAACAAGATGAAAATATAATCTAGTTCTAGATCTCGTTAAAGTACATATGTGTACCAAATTTCAAGTCAATATCTCAAACGGTTCCAAAGTAAACGTGCGCACAAAAAAAAAGTCACAGACCGACAGAAATTTTTTTTCACTCAAACTTAAAATTTCGTCGTTTCATGACATTCTAAGCCTATTTGTACAATAAAAATTTTAAAAAATTTTTTTGTCGTTACTATACTTCCAATGGATGTGGAAGTAATATACGTATCCTTATTTTGCCAGTTATTCGTAATAGAAATCACCCCAACATAGCGAGGATTTTTGGTAATTTTTCAATAAAAATTTTTGGACTATAAAGTAAAAAAATATTTTGAAGTTTTTGGTTCTTGTACATACACTAAATCACACTTTTTTTTGTCCCCTTAAAAAATGGGTTAATGGGGGTAGCTAATGTCAAAAAATTTTTCGAGACCTTAGCTTCTCTTATATATACTAAATACCAATTTTACGGACTCTTACCTGCTTGATTTACCTGTTTACCTCCCCATTTACCCCAATTTACTCTCCAACCCTTCGATGGAATAAGATGAAAATATAATCTAGTTCCAGATCCCGTTAAAGTACATACGTGTACCAAATTTCAAGTCAATATCTTAAACGGTTCCAGAGTAATCGTGCGCACAAAAAAGTTAGACCGACAGACAGACAGAAATTTTTTTTCGCTGAAACTTAAAATGTCGACCTTTCATGACAGTCTAAGCCTATCTGAACAATAAAAATTTTCAAAAATTTTTTTGTTACTATACTTCCACTGGATGTGGAAGTAATTAATATTCTATTTTCAAGAAAAAGAACGCCATTGCCATGTAAACCGGAAGTGATATTTAAAATTTACATGCCTTTTTTTACTTTCCTTTAATAGTCAATTAAGAACATAAATAATACGATCAATTCTTCTTTGATGTTCAATTATGTTTCTTAGCGGCATCGATTCCCCGGAAAAAAAATACTTATCTCAAAAACTACCGAGAAAATCGGACATAACGCGTTAACTAGGACACCCTGTACACTGTAAATATACATTATGTACCTACAGATAGTTTTTTCTTTTAATTAAAAACCACTGCCTAAGGAATCACTACAACCGCATTCAGTTTTCCTACTCAAATTACTTTAAATAAAAATTCTTGTGCACCCAACGCGAATTCGACTCTGTACGACAGAAATATATTTGAACTATTTGTCTTATATTACACAATATGTTTATCTCCGCCTTTGGGCATATTTCATTGGTCAAAGGTGCACGCCCACCCGTATATACCTTTTTCATATATATCAATGAAAATATTATGTATCCTACCGCAAATCATACTCTTAAAGAGTATAATAATAGATATGAAAAAAATGCATAACATTTTTTGTAGAGAATTTTATAAGCTTCACTTTTTATATAAACATAATTTTGATATCGCTAATGGTTAGAGAGATATAAGCAAAAAACTTAATTGGAGCGCCATTTTTCCAAGATGGCGGCTAGGGTGCAACAGTTTGAGCTGGGGACCTTAATGAACAGCTTTGCTATTTTTCAAAATTTATCAGTTTTTTCCGTCAAACGTCCAAATTTGTTCTAATTTGACTGGGGTAAGTTATGAAGCTATTAGACAATGAGCATTTTTCTATTCCGAGATATAACATGTATTGTGATATTTATCACAGTTGATGAGAGGTAATGATTTAATGATTTGTCATATCATTTATTTCCATATCTTTCATGGGAACAATGAGATATGGGTACCTAGGGGGCTTTCTATTTACTATGGTATTTTCAAAAAACCGATAAAATAATTTGAAAGAAAATTAGCAACTGCATAAAGAATACACGTAGCTATAAGATGCCTTGTTTTTGACAAAATGCGTTTTTGGCAAAGTAGTTTCCAAAGGTCACTGAAATAGTAATTTACGTTACAAGACCGGAAAGTACCCAAGCAGCAATTTTAGTAGTTTCTACGTAATAGTTGCCATTAGGGGAACTTTAAAGGTTTCCGCAACTAAGGACTGTTACGTAATGGGAACCTTCTTTCTACCAAGTATTCACCAAAATGGGGAATAATAATTACGTGGAAAATTACTATTCCGGTACTTCTACCGTTACCGTGTCGAGGACTAGGTTATTACGTAAACGGGATGTAACCAAGTAGTAGAAACGACTAACTTTTGGAACAGCTCAGCTGACCGAAATGAGAGGGCAAACTATATATTTGGCTCTCTGTTATTCGAATAGCAAATTAATGACTTACTGAGTTTGAGCACATGATATGTCCAAGGTCCAAGTTAAGGTGATTATATACAACATACCTAAGCATATATTATAAATCATGATGTTTTGCATTTTCCCTGGGTATGGATATTAAAACCACCACTTGTTTTCTGTAAAATGTTATCATGATGCTTCGATAAAAAAGACGCCCCCTCGAGAAAATGGTTTTTTCGGAAAAAAATTTTTTTGCAAAAATTATGTGTACAAGCAAAACTGCAAAATTTTTTATGGAAAACGTTTTTTTTTTAATTTTATATATTATAAACATAGCCCGTATTTCGGATGACATTCCAGAGACGGACTCTGAATTACACGATACTATCTAATACTTTTGTTAAGTTACAATCAGAAACATCGGTCGCTAACAATAAGTATTATTGCCACACAAACCAAAAAATCTTTAAATACAAAATTTTTATTTTATAAATCTTAGTGAAAGTCCAGGCGAACGCTTACGTTTCTCTACAGATAAAAAGAGTCCCTGACCCTCCAGACAGGTAAAAAATTATTAGTCGTATTATATGGTGTCATTACACACAGTAAAGTAATTATTCTTAAATATTGCTAGTTCTAAATATTATTTTTTAGTCGACCTAGACAATATCTAGATTTTAAAGATATAAATTGGATTTTAATATTATTATATAAAACATTAGTAGTTATAGTTGTATTGAATATTGTTCAATATTGTATAATAATTATGTTAATAGACTCGAAAGTATTTAAAATAAATTTGTCAAATTCATTTTACATGCATAAACATTAACTCATCGGTTATAAAGCACTAACAGTAAAAGGTAAAAGGATGAGTAGAAGTGTTGGGGTTGGGGCTATCAACACTGTGTGGCTCACCCGTCCGAAACCCAACGCACACTGCCATACCACAGAAGACTAAACAATCAGAATGGAAACTGGCGGCATATCCTTTGTACAATTTAACTCCAGAATCGCGTATCTTGTTGGAATAGATGTCAGGGGCGTATTTTGTAATGTTGTAGTCAGGGTCGCAATTAGGAGTTTATAATTTAATTTTACACAAATCTTCAACTTTAATCAAATTTGCAAAATCACTCTTTCTGAATTGTCTAAAAGTTGTCTTGGTTTGACATAATGCTGAACTTGTCATTTTGTTGATTTTTTTAATCTATTTTCAAAATTACAAACTATGTAACTACTAAATTATTGTACAAATCAGATTTTTTTGTACATCTGGCAACTCTGTATTGAGTACCAGATTATTTGTTGTTCTCAATCTACCAAATGTGGCATCGCTGTATTCTATTCCAGGAACATATGGGGATTCGATGCGCGCTTAGAAATGCGCAAACCTTCCCCCTCCCTGAAAGATTCCATTCTAATTGTTTAGTCTTCTGTGGCCATACTGCCAAGCCAAAGCCAAACTAGAGATGAGTTGCTATTTAACAACCTGTTATTTTATAACTGTTATTTGTAAATAGCATTAACAGACTGTTATTTCTGTTCGAAAATATTAGGTGAGAAAACAACAGATAAGAAACACGACTTAGTAAAAATGTTTTTGCTAACTGCTGTTAAACTGTTATTAAGAAAACAGCAGTAGTAGGTAATGAAATCGCAACGCAACCGCTAATGTAGTTGAATATATTATTGAAGTTGAATATTATTGTGGGTATCTTGAGTCTTGAGGCTTTATGTATACACTTTTTAGTTGTTATTTTAATCATAATATATCCAAATCTTTTTGATTTTCTTCTCCATGTGTATATTTTCGATTAACGCACACCGAGTTTAAAAATGAAGGGCTGCCACAGTTGAATATTTTTGTAGAAATCTCGAGTCATCCACTTTATGTACTGACTTTTAGCTGTTTTTTAAATCATAATATGTTCAGAGCTTTTATATTTTCTTCTCCAACTGTATATTTTCGTTTACCTGCATCTCTAATATTGTCATTGCATACGCTATGTTTGGCGTGTTTCTATGTTGGTATTTCTTTATTAATTTAACATGAAACAATAATAATTAAATTCAGTGCTTCACTATGCGTCGATTATCCGCTGATATACTATTTCCAGACATGGGTAAAGGAAACTTTCTAATGACTATTTCGGCAGTTTAGTATAATAATGGCGCGTCCATTACCGTATACAAACGGTACAATCGTGGATTTGTGAAGACGCCGGGTTAACATTAAATGATGCAAAGCTCAAGTACCTATCAAAGGTGCAATATTATCCTGTTATGATCGTGCAAGTTTTTAATTACATGGCATGTGTCGGCTAACTCCCATCAACAGGAAAATAGGGATTTACAAGTGATATTCTTAGAGAAACGGCGCGCGGCGTTCTTTTCGTGCCGAATATTTAGACTCATATTTAATTATCTATTGTTAATTACGTGGTATTAATCTGCAATGTAACAGTTTGATTTAATGTTTCCAATTGGATGAGCAGTTAACTACAAAAAGAGATAAGAATTATTATAATTTTGTACTACCCTCCCATGCCGACTCTGCATTTTACGTCAATGTCATCCAAAATACGGGCTCTGATTATAAAGTAATAATCTATTTAGAAAACATATTTGTAAATGACCATAATAAAAAGAAATTTTTTATTGAATTATATTTTTACCTGTGTCAATATGGCGTCTTCATTCAACAACCGAAAAATGGCGATTTTAATTACAGTAACTTAGAGGTTGCAAAAACCAAAATTATTTCCCTACAAGTTACATTTCCCATAAAGTAACAGATGCCACCAACGTTATAGTTGTTGCTACTTTAAAAGTGGTGACGGGAACTACAATAATTTCACTGTGTAGTTATATTTACCTAGATGTAGCAAATGGGACCAATGACGGTATAAGATCTTGGTAACTATTGCTATCAACTTATTTTCATGTTGGTACAATTGGCAGACACGAGATAGGTAATTTTTTTTTAATTGGCAACACGGTAATAACTGTGTGTGATGTGGACAAGGACGCGAATGTGGGTTAAAAATAACATTTATTATATTTTTACCAAGTACTTTTTATTATCTAATATTAAGTCGTTAATAAATTTGTGCAAATAAAATATTTGTTTTTTTACTGAAAACGATGTACAATGTACGATGTATAATGGAAAAAATACATGAGTTTTCATATTTTAGTGATCAGTTTACATTTAATTTCATTCAAAAAATAGTAAGTATTTATTTGAATAGGAAAATCCTAATATACAAATTCACTTTTCTAATGCAGGTAATTATAAAGAATCATAATTTATACATAAATAAATAATACACGCACTTACACACTCAGACTAATACATATACAAATAAATTAAAAAATAACGAGGAAAAAATACCTATTTAAAACAAGTGGAGTTAATCAATCGACTTTATGTAGCTTACAATTTTACGTTTGAATACAGGTAGAGAGATATATAGATTCCTTTCATCCTCTGGCAACTTGTTATATTGATCAAGGCCTTTATATAACATGAGTAATAAAATTATTCTACATATCTCTTTAGCAACCCTTGCAAAACATGTAAATTAATGTGACCACTTGCATTAATCTCTGCCAGTAGGCGGGATGAAAATAAATTATCAAAAGAAGTCTGCTCAGCTAGCCCACATACAGAAATAGCAATTAAGTTTTATTTCCATTGACCTCCCTAAATGATTTTGGATTTAAAACAATTTGGAGAAATAATATATTAACGAGATAATAAGTAATTTATCGAAAAACTCAGAACATGTGCAGAAACTGTATCTTATGTTAAGATATGTTCTCATTTTCTTTCACAACAGGGTCGTTTCCTTCAACAAAATTTACAAAATATTGTTATATGATCAAAAAGTATATTAAATATACATTGTATATATCATATTAAAAAAAATTCTAATCATCACATGCAAGAACAAATTGGTTTTGAAAATAAAGAGGCGGTAAATGATGACATATATAATAAGAGTTCAATGGGGTTATTTCATGTTAAAGAAAAACTTAAAAATATCTATCAATTTGAATAGTAGAATATACAAGAATAATGTATTGGTAATACTATTTCTCTATAATTTGTTAATTATTCATAAATCAATAAGAAGTATCGTCAATAATTTCAAATGTTATTAACTTCTGACGTTTACAACTAAATCCAGGAATATTTGTTTTTGTTAAGATTCTTGACTCTTATAATTTGAATGTATGTTTATAGGTGAATGTAAGCATGCAATTGTATTTCGGAACCGAAAATAGCGCAAAAACATGCAATCTTGAAACGTTTATATTTTTCGAAAAACACCTGCAGGAGGGCCGAACGATGCCGCGACGCAAAGAGAGAGTTCTAGTTGATCCGCATCGTAAATTACACAAAAATCGAAAATTCGGCTTGGCACAAACAAATCAAAACTGGTATTTTTTGACATTTAGCGAAAACGGCAAAGCAAAATGTTAGTCACACATCAATATAGGTAATGGTGAAGTTTGCATTTCTTGGCTGCCATACAAATTTAGTGCTTGAACTATACTGCGCATGCGTAACCATTGACGTCACGTCTTTTGGAAGGAACTACCATTTTCAAATTATAAATTGAATTTAAAATTATTTAGCGTCCATAAAAAAAATTGCCATTACATATACTTAGTTATTACTAGTCCTAGAATTCAAATTTAATATAAATAAAAATTTTGAAATAACCCCATTCTAGAGAATTTTCGTGTTTTCATTTATCATGCATTTATCATGTTAGTGGTAGTGCTCTGTTGATTTATTGTTTACGTTTACATTGTGTGTTTAATATTTGTTTATAATGGAACCTAATTTTGTGAAAAGTACTTCATTTACCCATAGTGGATTTTTATATGGTACACGAGTTTTATGCAGACAATTTGAAGTATTTAAGTGCCGAATCCCAAAATGTTAAACATTTGAGGTTAGTATTTCTTTAAAATGCAATGACTCACATCGATACTAACACTAACAGCTACATATAATATTATGACCAAAATCTCTAATTTGAGTGCTAATGAATGGATTTTGATAAAACCTTGTGCAATGTGTTTTTAATGACGTTAATAAAAATGTTGAAATAATGATTAGAGTAGGAAATGATCGGAAGGGGAAGGGGTATCACGCGTTCCGTAACTTGTAGAATTAGGTCAAAAATTAAAAAGAAACACTAAATTTACCTTTTTTGGCTCAAAATAAGATTGTGAATTTTTTCGAGAAATGCATATTTTTGGAGATACGGCCACTCGAAAATTCCTAAAAGTGGGGGAGGGAAAATGTAAAAGTTGAAGAAAAATCTGAAAAAATTCAGGTGAATGTAACATCGAAATATTTATTTGCAACTTTTCTGTAAAGTGCGTTATCACCAAGTTATTCCGGAAAAACATGAAATTGTAACGCTTTAAAAATATGTAATTTAAAAATTTGAAAAATCAGACGTGTCAGAAGGCCTTCTGACCATTTTTTGTGTCTTGGAATTTTTTTGTAACTTGCTCATTTTACGAGTTACAGGCAGTTTTTCATAATAACTAATGTACTACATTTTTTGCACATTAAAAAATACATGAAAATTAAAAATTATATTGAACTTTTAAAAATGGTAAACTTTCATATTTTTTTATAAGAATATACATAATAGTCGGGGAGCCCTCCCGATCCTTGGGGACAATGTTTTTCATAAAGATTAAAGCCTAAGGAACAATTTAAGACATGGCTGTACTTTCAAAATGGCGGCCATATGTTGAAAAAACTGTTGCCAATGTTGTTTTTGTCATTTAACACAAAAACTAAAAAAGATGGACAAAAACTTTTTTCACAAAAAACAACGTGCATAAAATTTTCTACAATTTTATTCCTATACAATATTTTAATAGGAGTTATCATTTTCCAGATAAATGAGTCCAAAATTAAGAAAACATGGAAATTCATATATCGGTAAATCACTTAGAGGAAATAACTGTGACAATTATTGTAAGGCGTATAATATAACTTTATATTATTAACATAACAAAAAAATAAAATAAACTGAAAAAAATTAATAATAATAATAATATTGTAATTTGCAGACATTTATCTCTAAAACGGTAACAATGATATCTGGAAAACGGTCACTCCTATCCAAATATTGTATAGGAACAAAATTATAGAACGTTTTATGCACTTTGTTTTTTGTGCAGAAAGTTTTTCTCCATCTTTTTTAGTTTTTGTGTTAAATGGCGAAAACAATATTTGCAATTTTTTTTTAAACGGACGCTATTTTAAAAGTACAGCCAGTTCTTTTTTTTTAGGACATGTCTTAAATTGTTCCTTAGGCTTTAATCTTTATGAAAAACATTGTCCCAAGGATTGGGGGTGCACGGACCGTCAGGGTGGGCTCCTATAGTATTACGTTTTATATTGAATTTTATATTTTATTTTAAGAACTAAATCATTTATCTGAAAAATGGTAACTCCTATCCAACTATTGTATAGGAACAAAATTGTAGAAAATTTTGTGCACTTTGTTTTTTGTGCAGAAAGTTTTTCTCCACCTTTTTTAGTTTTTGTGTTAAATGACAAAAACCATATTTGCAAATTTTTTTTTAAACGGACACCATTTTAAAAGTGTTTTTTTTTTTAGGACATGTCTTAAATTGTTCCTTAGGCTTTAATCTTCATGAAAAACATTATCCCCAAAGGGGGGGGGGGGGGATGCACGGACACTTAGGGCGGGCTCCCGTAGTATAAATGACATTCATTTTTCGAATTTTCACGTATTTTTTGTGCAAAAAATGCAGTACAATATTTATTGTGAAAAACTGCCCGTAACTCGAAAAATTAGCAAGTTACAAAAAAATTCCAAGAGACAAAAAATGTTTAGAAGGCCTCAATGCATACGCATTTAAAATACACAAATAAAAAGTCTTGTATTTCAATAACACATTCGCCTGAATTTTTTCAGATTTTTTTTTCAACTTTTACATTTCCCCTCCCTCAATTTTAGGAATTTTCTCCAAAAATATGCATTTTTCGAAAAAATTCATAAGAGTAAAAAGATCTTACTTTGGGCCAAAAAAGGTAAATTTATTGTTTTTTCATTTTTGACCTAATTCTACAAGTTACAGAACCCATGATAAAAGAGGTGTTTTCTACCCCTTCCGATCATTTCCTGCTCTGATCTTTTTTCAACTCTTTTATTAACATCATTACAAACACATTGCACAAGGTTTCATCAAAATCCATTCATTATCACTCAAATTAGTCGCATTAACTGGACTATATACTAACAGCAAATAAGCAAAGCAAACGACGCCCGTCGATTATTCCTTTATCTAACTGCGCATGCTCTCACATCTGACGTGGCGATGGGCGCGAATTCAAAATTTCTTAATTTAAATAATTAATCTCACTATTAAAATGACTTTAGATTGTAAAATAGAAAAATACGGGTCAAATAAAATTTAATAAAGTACCTACTGAAATATCAAATTTTTAAGAAATGGTCAACGACCCTATTTTATTCAGAATCACAGCATACAATCATAACATAACATTACATAACATATTATTAGTTGTATAATGTGTTTTGTATTATGAAATCCACAATTTTGAGGTACATGCTCTGTTACTCCCAAGTAGCAAAATAGAATCCTAAAGGAACTGAATTATTTTACAGTTATCGTCTAGCGCCGTTTGAAGAACAGTTTTATTTCTTAGAGTATCAAATTAATACAATTTTATCGTATAAGAGAACGTTTCTATAATATTGTTGTCTAAATGTTCTTATAGCTCATATTATAGGACAAAATCTTACTGTACTACTCACAAATTTTATAACATTTGTATAACATTTATACAACCATCTATAAATATATTTTAAAAGAATCGTATCAAAATTATATTACAATTGTATACCTATTCTAACAACTTATGTATTAAAAAATAGTTGTATGGAAGTTGTATAAAAAGCTGTATTAAAGTTCCTTAAGCTAATTTATAAAACTGTTCTTACAGTAGCAGTGTACAATAAGCATAAAATAATTTTAAATTAACCTATAAGTACATCAATTTACTCTATTATAAATACCTTATGGAACAAAAATGTAGTCCTCTAAGATAAAGTTATCGGAAATTCTGCGTTATAAAATCTGTTTACTGTCATAAAAATTAGACTAATTTTACTAGTCAGTTTTAAAAAATATATCGAGCAGTATCTCAGTGGATGAAAATTAAAGCGGATTTTTTAAAAGAACAGTTCGACCTTTGCAAACTGCAACTAATAATTCATCTAACCGCAACCAAGGGGCTAATTTGGAAATAAAAATAATATTATCTACCACTGCCAGGCATCATAAAAATGATACTCCAGTAGAAGAGCTGCCAATAGACATGGTAGAATATTTTCTTGCTGGGTTTTGCCTAGTAATCTTTATCAACATTTTCTCTTATTATTTTGTGCAATTACAATATGCTCCTCAAAAATGTATACATTTGTTTTTGCTTTTAGCCGCATCGATGTTTGAAAACGATGTTGAGATGTACAGAGATTTTTATGGTGAAGATATAACAAGTAATGTACACCTACACAATCTCTCACACTTAACTCACGAAGTAAAAAAAAATTGGAGTGCTATCAACATTTAATGCATATCCTTTTGAAAACAGACTTTTTTACATTAAAAATTTACTTATAAATAATTTCCATTTAATGGAAATTGTCATCTGCCACAAATAGCTAATAAATTGGGTAAAAGGCTAGAAGTTGATAGGATATGTACCAAGTTCTCCAAGGGCACAAAAGTTTCCAAATTTAAAAAAATGTTGAATTAACAACTAACAACAAAACATACCAATTGGGTTGTTGACGAATTTTCAAAAATGGTGAAATATGGTAGTGGAGGACTTAATTTAGTTATATATTTAATTTGGAAGAAAAATTCTTAGCGCAACATATTTTAAAAAATTGTTAAACTTCGACTATTTGAATGTGCCGCGAAAACGGTAGTGACATCATAACCGCAGTTAGATGTGAACTTATAAGCAGAACAGATGAAGACGAATAAGTTGACATTGCTGACAAGAAAGAAAATAACCTCATATGTCAAAAGTAAATTTGACGTTTAGCTAGCAGTGATTGATGTTTGCAGTTATTGTTAATATTTTTTTTACAAAACGACTAAGGCAGTATATCTGTAAAAGCTAATTCTGACATTCTACTTGCGGTAGATATATTTATGGTCAGCGAATTTTTAAAAAGAGGCGATCGTTTTGACATTGCAATGGTTGGAAGTGCAAAAGCTGCAAGGTAGGTACTTACGTTACAGCTGCTATAGACAGTACAAACTATTGTAATTTCTGCAAGAACTTCCTTTATCTTATCTTAGGTATTAATATTACATAATACTTGTCTAATATGTATTTTATTATTTAATTTAGATGAATTTGTTAACTATACTTTGTATTTTATTAAATATTTCGTTTTCATTGTTTTATTTCCTATTAACTATATATATGCGTATCTAACTGAAAACAACAAAATAAGTTTATCTACTAAAGAAATTATTTATTATCCATTGATACTCACTTCTAAGAAAAGTCTGAATGAGACTTACAAAGATATCAAGAAAGGTCTGTATTATAACAAAAAATAATAAATAGGTAAGTACTTTATGCTAGTATCTATCTAAGCAATAAACAATGATATGTATATTTATAACACACATAATTCAAAGGGCATTTATAACTATAATCCAACGCATTCGTAGCCATTTCCGACTGATTGTGTTCACCGACTTTAGACGACTTTCACAGTTTGTTTCATATAGTTTTTCAACGGCGAGTTTTTAAATTTCCTTTCTTAATTTATTGATCATCCTAGTATTATGGGGCGTCTAGGGAGCTTCATAAATAATCAATAGCTAACAAAAACAACTGCACTTTATTCCATCATAAACTAGATAAAATACATAAAAGCAGATTAAAGCAATTTTCCTTCTTTTAGGAAGTCAAAGCATGAATAACATTCTAATCTAGAGCCGTTAAAAATACAGTAATACACCCTGTTTTATCCACCAGTTTGGCGGGTAATTTAAATTTGTAACAGCTAGAACGCCACACAAGTCTTGTAATGCGGCCGTTTTTCCTACAACATAAACCCATATTAAAAATCAAATTCCTACATTAAGATACAACTTACCACAAATAAAACGCTTAGAATACATTGTAATTTGTTACTTTACTTGACATTGAAATGGTCTCCACAATAAGAAGACTTGGTCCTTCTCTGGTGGCTTTGAATCATTCATTATTACGTTCAGCGTTTATTATTGGAACACAACAGTTTTTCTGGTGAATTGGTGGTATTATTTACACAGTACGGCAGAAAACACTATCTGTACTTATATTTATCCATAACTAGATGCTGTTAAACTATACCGAATTGTAACCTATGAACGTCAGTTGAATTTGACGTTAAATATAATGTCAGATTAAACTGTCGTGATTGTCTTTTTTCTCCGTCGCCGCTTCTAAATTAGTACGTGTTTCTCGTCGTTTTATAACTAACTTCTCTACAGACTGCCGTTATTATGTCATCTCCGTTTTAAATGCATGTACTTTTGTAATTAATATTATAATATTATAAGACTTTCTTATCAACTTCTACATGTTGCTAATGATTTTTTGTGAATAATTGTTATTGTTTAACATAGATTCTCCTCAAATTTTAACTTAGTGCAACAACCCAATTAAATGTGTTAAATTTTGTAAGTTAGGTTACTAATGTCTACGTACTCTATACTGGAGTTGATTGCAACAGAACAGAACAGAATAATTGTTTAGTGCAATATATACAATCGTTACGTGATACATTTGTTTTGTAACGTGGTTTACGGACGAACTACAGGATAACATCGAAAGTTAACACATGGGGTTGCCACGTTATGCAAAAATTGAATAAAATTAGGGAAAACTATGTTTGGCCAATAAATTACATTTTCTTCTTCTTCTGCATGGTATTGAATCCGAGAACTTTAGCAGGCCGACACACAAATCGTCGTGCTAAGGGTGCCACTCAATATTTTACATGTTTTAAATCACTATTCTTTACTAGTTTGTAGATTGATTTATTTATCGTTTGTAATGGATTTATCACCCACACTTTATATCTCTCAAACTATTGCCGGAGAAATAGAAATTTTACAGGATTTAAATCTTATTGGTGTAAATAACCCTCAAATGCATAACAATATATTGGATCAATCAATAGCATTTCAATCAGCAGTTAATATGCTAAAATTTCACTATAGAAAATATTGACTATGATTTTTTTAATTGGTAGCAAACTATTTTCATAAAATGTTGGCTAATATACTATAAACTCGAAATTAGAGGAAAAAAGATTTGACTATATCTATGCAATTACTTAAATTGTCGTACTTTATAAAAAACGTGTGAGAAAATAGTTTAATATATTTTGAAATCTGGCAACCTCTAAAGTTCAACTTGTTGGTTTATTTCGAGAATATTTTTATAGCGCCTATAGAAACAACATTATAGGATTTTAATATCGTATAGAGTTTCGAATAACACAAAAACGTTGTATAACGTTTCATATGGGACAAAATTATCGTATTATATTACGCCATATTTATTTAAGGATTTAGCTGTTCATTAATTGCCGCCATTATGCAGAATTCTCATAGAAATGTAAAAATGCCTATTAAAAATTAATTTTTCAGAAAGGCAAAGATTATTTTCTTATTAATAATAATAATCAATATTTTGTTTAAACTGAAAATGCAACCATTTTAAATATAATAAAATATATTTTTTTAATTTTTAATAAACCAAACGCGTATGCTATACTGAGGCCCTTCAGTTTTTTGCTAAAAATATATACATATTTTGTCAGAAAATTTCGTCGCGCAAGAGAATTTTCTTGCTACTAGCGTGTTAATTATACTGTTTAATAACGGGATTTTACCATGTTTAATGGATCTTGAGCGCCATTATTGAGGTTGTTATTCGAAATAATAACTACAACATGTTTGCGTTATATAACCATTCTTGCAATAATTTTGTTCTGAATTTCATCACTAGAAAATAAAATGATTGTATAAATTTTTGTTAGTGGGATACCGTCTACATTATAACTCACTTATACAATTACTGTACAATAATTTTATAGCAGTTGCCAAGTGCATATGTAAATATGTTGTATAAGTAATCCTGAGGATATACTTATAGGACAGTTTTATAATCATCGCGTAAAATAGTTTTATAATGGTTGTATGGTTTTCTAATAGAATTCTTATAGTATCAAAAGGTTGTATAAAAGTGGGCCCTTTTTGGTTGTATAAACATTGTATAATGGTATTTAACTGCCTTATATAATTTACATGTTTCTATAAAATACGTCGTATAGCTGTTCTAACAACCTTTATAAAAATTATTTTGCTACTTGGGCTGTAGTTTATAAACAGCACAGTATCTGCACATCTCAATTTTGAAAAAAATGTTGATTACTGTGTTCTTCCTTGGATCAGCTGTGCTCCCTTAGGTTGAAAACTTTATTATGAATATTAAATTTTAATTTATTAAATACATTCATAAACCCATTTTGATATATCTTCAAACTTTTTCTTATTTTGGTTTAAGGATGTTCCTGAATTTATGCCGTGCATTTTTAAACACCTTGTGAAATACCATAATATATTTCTTTATTTGTAGAAATAAAAAGGATAACTCAGGAAAATATTTAACTTGCGTTGGTTACCCGAATTGTAAAAATTCAGTTTGGTTTCCATCTTGTGTGGAAAATGTAGAGGTTTTAAATGAAAATTGTCAAGATGTAAGTATATCATTTGCAGTATACTAGTTACAAGATTAAATTTACTTGGAGCAATATAATAAGGAATTAATAAATCTTTTATGAATTAAATACTGTTAATTTTTGTCCCCAAATATACAAATAAACCTTCTTATTAATAAGTTTTATTGTTGTATTTTTAATACTTTTTCATTGTTTTATTTTGAAATATACCAAATCTGAAAAATTTTAAAGAATAAATAAAAGTATTTAAAAAACTTTTAAAAAACACATTATACCGGGTGCCACAGGCTAGTGGCTCCCCCTTATGTTTCCTTTATTTTTTAACTTATCCATTTGAAATTTGGAGTGCATAAAGTACTCATAAAAACGGATTTCTGGACATAAAAAACGATATGAGACCATATCCGGTTTACCCGGAAATGGCTGCAACTTTCGATTTTTAAATGGAACACTCTGTATATTTGGATTCAAGACAACATTCTGAGTATACCATGAGACATTCACGAATTTTTGAGTCTATGTTCAGTTTTTTTTAAGCATTTTAAGACATTATTTGTCTAGAATGCTTTATAATACCAAAATTTGTTCTACGACAGGTAAAGTCCAAGGGAAAAATACAATTTTTCGTTTAATTTCATTAACTATTTACGAAGCGTCCAAAATTGAAGAGATCACTTTTCAATCGAAAACTTTTTTTTTCAAATGGGAAGGTGGTGGCTCATAATGTTCAATAAATTATAGATGTTTTTCTGAATAGAGAAGTTGCATGATTTTTTTTATAATGAAAATCAATACAGCATCAAAAAAAAGTTATAAAAATGTAAAATTTACGATTTTTTGAATGTTAATACAGCGAGAAAATAAATAATTTCATCTGTGAGGAATTTGGATATTTGAAAACGGCAGTTATTTGGCGCCATTAACTGTGACGTTTTCCGTTATGATTTGTCCATCGAAACTAATAACAAACTGGAAGG
Source organism: Rutpela maculata (assembly GCA_936432065.2). Classification (NCBI taxonomy): domain Eukaryota; kingdom Metazoa; phylum Arthropoda; class Insecta; order Coleoptera; family Cerambycidae; genus Rutpela; species Rutpela maculata. The sequence continues at coordinate 99,342,588 of OW386290.2, read as the reverse complement.
TGCACTTGACTAGAGAAAGTGACACAGAGAGAGAAACTTGCGTGCACTATTCCATCCTTTTTCTCGGTCTGTGTACAGACGGATAAGCCAATCGGACGTTTTCTTCAACCAATCAGATCTTGTCAGACAAAGACGGAATAGTGAGCGGAAGTTTCTTTTTCCTTATAAACATGCTTCAGTAGTTTCGTATATCTAAAGGAATTTCAATGGGTTTATCAAATGGCAGTTTACTGTTTATTGTTTACAGTCAGTTTACTAAGTTTTTGTTTGTGATGTTATTGTGTTATTATTTGGTTAATGAGCTAGTGAACAACATTATTATGACTTATGAGTTACAAATATTGCATTGTGCCTAAATGTAAAACTAAGTATCACTACAAATATGGTAATTTTACATTCAAGGTTCTCAAAAATTAGTTCGTAGACAAATGTCAGCAAGAGGTTAGGACACTGCGCCTACTTTGGACAAATTATCCGACTAACGGATGTCGTCATTGACTTCACGCCAATAAGAAACTGTTTGCAGTCACGTGGTTTTGTTTACAAATTACGGCATAATCTAAATATTAATTTTATGGAAAATAAATTTTATTTTGAATTTCTTTTGTTATAATTGTTTTCTGCGTAATGGAAATTAAGAGCAAATCACTTTTTCAAGCATTTCAAAATTTCATGCATCTTCCCTATTCATTGATATCCATTTCAAATCTATGCTATTTGTTTTTTTATTTTATCAAATTCGATAAGTGGATATCAATGAATTCAGAAAAAGATAATCTATAATTTATTGAACAGTATGAGCCACCACCTTCCCATTTGAAAAAAAAAAGTTTTCGATAAAAAGGTGGTTTGTTCAGTTTTGGAGGCTTCGTAAATAATTATTAAAGCAAATAAATAAAAATTATTAATTGTAAATTATTAATGAAATTAGACGAAAAATTATATTTTTCCCTTGGACTTTACCTGCCGTAGAACAAATTTTAGTATTCCAAAATACTCTGGACAAATGTCTTAAAATGCTTTAAAAAACTGAACATCGACTCAAATATTCTCGAAAATCTCATGGTATACTCAGAATATTGTCTTGAATCCAAATATGTAAAAATCGAAAGTTGCGATCATTTCCGGGTAAACCGGAAATTGTCTCATACCGTTTTTAAAAAATCCACTTTTACAGGTAGTTTATGCACCCCAAATTTCAAATTGATGCCTGTGGCACCCGGTTTCTATGGATTTAGACTTTTATATTTATATTTTACTGTATTTTTTATATACATAAAACATCCTATTCTTGTATGTATATCAATCTGTTACTTTTATTTTTAGTGTGGTCCTGATGTTAAAAAGTTGAGAATTAAATTTAAACGAAACCCATTTCCTGGATATCCCAATCCCAGCACCCTGTGTATTGGTGGTTGTGATATAAATGTTTTAGAGGCACTAGATATTAATCCTTCGTTTGTGAGCAGAGGTTTGGTTGAAATTTAATCAAACTAGACAAATTAAACAGGCATTTTTTTAGGAAACGCGTCACGTTCTACAAATATAACAAATAGGACAAATCAAAATAATGATTTAAACAGAACCGTTCCAAATAACTTTTTAAATATAGCAAGAAATAATTCGCAAAATACTCGAGACAGTGGTTTTAATGAGTCAGTTGATGCAAGGTTGAATAACAGCACTAACCAAAATAATTCGTCAAATTGGATATCTCGAGAAGTTACACGAACTGGTAATAGCACCGGGTCTTCCTTAAATATGATGCCAGGACCTTCAAGGACAACTGGAAATAATTCACTAGCAAATACAAATCAGGATGATGAAATTGTGTGTTCGTGTAATAATAAGGCGATCCAACTTACTGTACGTAAAGACGGGCCAAATAAAGGTAATATGCATGCACGATAACTGACGAAAAAATGTAAATATGACATAAATTTTCAGGAAGACAATTTTATAAATGTGCTGAGAACGTCTGTAAATTTTTCTTATGGGTTGCTGATGATAACGTACCGCCCAGTAATGTTGCTCATAATAACAATAATGCATCCAATGAGCTTCAGTGCAACTGTCCTCAACCTGCAGTTTTGAGAACTGTGTCAAAACAAGGTCCTAACATAGGTAGACAGTTTTACTGCTGCCCTAAGCCGATGAATGAATCATGCAAGTTCTTTAAATGGGCAGATGAGGTAGTGTATTACTTTTTATTCATTTAAAAGTTATTTTATTATTAGTAGAATCATAATTTAAAAAAGGAAATTAGGAAAAAGGGTAGAAAACAAAGTGGTTATTAAACTGTGTTGAATTTAGGCTGCAGAAGCCGTTTTATTATGCTAAGAATTTCGAAAACGTTAGAAATTTAATCAGTAAATATAAAGCAGCAAGTGACAGACTACATAACAATCTTATTAGTCATAATATTCAGGCTCCTTTTAATATACTTTCTCTCCTCAGCCTCCATAATAAGCAAATTTTTAATTGTATCATCGGTTTTTTAGAAGAAACGAATATTTTATTATGAATTTTGTGAGTGATTGTTTAAGTAGGTTAGCTTCGTATCCTCTATTACATCCCTTAATTTATAGTGATCCTCTAATTTTGTTTATGTTTAAAAAAATAAATGTATTGATAGACCCCAGAACGAGAAGCGTGTGTCCCTGTTTTTTCTCCTTTGTTGATCTTCAATATTTGTTTTTTCATTGTCGACATAGGTTATATGGAATAAATGGTTTTTAGGGTAGTGGTTGGCTATATGGGCAGTGGCCAGATGCCAAAAAAAAAAAAAAATTTAGAACATATTCGATTATTGATGAAAATAAATTCGTTGTTGCTGTTTTTCTCGACTTTAAGAGGGCATTTGAGACTATTGACAGACAAATATTGTTAGATAAACTTAATTATTATGGTATCAAAGGTAACGTCTACAAGTGGTTTCAACAGTATCTCAGTAACAAATTACGAAGATTGGAAAATCAACATCGGACCCTATAACAAATAACAATAACAGGGAAGTATCCTTGGATCACTGCTATTCATAATTTACTTAAATGATTTAAATAATACAGAATGTGATTTCGTGAATTTATTTGCAGACGATACATTAATATCATGTAGTGGAACAGATCTTACTGAAACAGTAACTAGAATGAATAAGGTATTGGATAAAGTAAATACATGTTTAAATATAAATAAATTAAAACTAAATGTAAAAAAAAACCAAGGCTATGTTCTTAAATACACCATATAAACTAAGTATAAGTAACACAGACGCACTCCAACTAAAAATTAATAATGAGGAAATCCAGTGGGTAAAAGAGATTAAATACTTCAGTCACAGAAGACAGGAACTATACAGAAGCGCAAGCAAGCCTTTCTGACGGGACCAAATTTGTTCATAGTCGCCATGACAATAAGGCATATATTTGTCAAAAGCCATATGATAATTTTTGACGTTGTGCGATTGATAGTCTTTGAAACTCTTACACGGTGGTTGGTTATTTTCGTGCCTTTTTCTTCCAATTTTCTACAATTTCTTATTCTAAGTTTATTTATTTATTTGATTTTTGTTTATAATGGGTTCTAAATGGTTTGGGGTTGACCTTATCATCCATGCCCTTCGAAGGTGAAACAAATAAGCTTCTTTCTATTTCCCAAAGATCTTGAAAGGTATGTACAAATTTATATCACTGAAACAACTAGGAAGTAATGTTAGATATACTAAACAATTAGCAGTTGAAAAGAAGTAATATGAAAGGAAATATTTTCTTATCAGAAATGCAATAAGTTACAGAATATGTTCATCAGTTTCTAATGAACAGAATTGTATTGTGACCATGAATAAGATAATTAAGTAATGACTCTCAACTAGTACCATACTAAAGAACTTTTCATTAAAAAAAATCAATAATTGGACATGTGCAATAATGTGCATCATATAACTAACATAACCTCAAATTTTAAGTTTTTTCAGGTTTATTCTCATTTTTAATGTTTGTATACTCATTTCAGCTTGGAGCAATACTGGCTCCAAGCAAATATTTAAAAATTCAATTTCTTCTATTTTATTAGGAGAAAGTATTTAGAACTTCAAAAACATTACACTGAATAAGATTTTAGTTGAAAGTGTGGAAACCAAGCTGAAATTTTAACAACAGCTACGAAATACTCATAAATCTTAAGAAATATATGTTTTTGAGGTTAGCTGTGCTCATGTCCTATTCACGTATATGTTATTTTACGTAAACATTTTTTTCACTACTATTTGATTTTTAATATTCTATTCAACAATATAGTTATATAATATACATAATATATGTCTCTTTCATTGTATATCTATACATTGTATTACTTTCCATGATAGCATTTTCATATTCTGGTAGCAGTATGAAAAAAAATGCATTGGCTTAAAAGCGCGTTATTATGATTGAAATACGGGATATAAATATAAAAGTGTACTTCTTTTTTTGAACATTCTGCAATACACTATGACTTGGGCCCCCAACTTCATTAATACCGTATATACGTATTCCTATTCATGTACCTATCTACCAAATATAAAACAAGACAGTTTTCCCAGTGTACAGTGTATTGAACCGAAATATTGATGTATTTTTTTGTGTACATCATTTCTCTGAGTGTAGTAAGGCATATCACTGTCACTTCGAGGTCACATAAATCAGACACCCGATATCAAAGGTGCCACGGCAAGCTTTCGTTTCTGTATAGTTCCTGTCTTCTGTGCTTCAGTCATAATTGACAATACCTTAAAATTCAAAAATCACTTTGAATATATCAAAAAGAGTTTCCGCATCTCTTTCAATGTACACAAGAATTACAGTTTATAGAACAATTATTCAACCACATGTTGATTATTGTTCCACAATTCTGTACCTATTGGATAAAAATCAACTTCAATGTTTGCAAAAGTTACAAAATAGAGGCATGAGGATAATTTTGAGATGTTACAGATATACATCTATTACTTGGATGCTCCAAACTTTACACTGGTTCTCTGTTGAGCAAAGGATATTTTATATGTGCATGACTTTTATTTTTAAACTTTCTAAAAATATGTTACCAAATTACTTTGGTGATTTCACAATAAGGAATAATTTTATACATCAATATCATACAAGAACAAGAAATAATTTCCACATAAATAGAACTAGGTATAAGAAGTCGATGAAATCATTATTTTTTAGGGGCTTGAATGAATTTAATAAATTACCTGAGAATATTAAAAATTGTAGCAGCTTGAACAGTTTTAAACAAAAAATTATTTCGTACATAAATACAGAAATGTAAATTAATGTTCAAATATTATAAAACAAATTTTAATTTTCAATGTTCATTTAACTGTAAACTTATAATTATAATTAGTGTGTAATTGTTAAATCTTTTTTTGTAAGTATGTGTATAACTATTTATTATGTAATGTTTGTATATTAGGGTTTTTTCCTACTTAAATAGATTTTCATTCCCATGAATCTATTGCAATATATAATGCGGAAGAGGTTTTTGAAAAAGCAACGCTAGAATATTTACAATGCCAGGGCTGTCAATCCATGCAGAAAATTAATTCAGTTTTCGATAAACTTGAGGAAGTAGAAGGAATAAAAGGTTTGAAAATATACCATAAATGCAATCATGTTTTTTTGAAAAATTAGCAAACTTTTGAATGGTACCTACTACCAAACATCCAAGGTATTTAGCGATGAAATACATTCCGCCTGCATCACTCGCTGTAGAACACTCCTTTTCAAAAGTAATAATAATATGAAGGAAGACATTTTTTATTACGCCTTTCATTCGATACGCATTATACTTAAGCTATTGGTACTTCTTTATGTCGTCTAAACACCTACCGTAAATGAACAAATACTTATCGTTTTCCAACATTTTCTCTTATTAAAAATTTCTCTACTCAACAAACTAACTTTTCGGAGTACAACGGGTAGTATGTTATAAATAGACATAACATAAAGGGGATAAATTACAGTTTCAAATTCACAAGTGTCAAAACACAACTGTTATAGGCACTATTTATTGAAAAATTAAAAGTTAAGTCCTATTCTGTTAACGCTGAAAAATTCTGCTCCCTGTTTATTAGTATTGAGATATCCTGAAAGTTTATTTAGTACAATATTCATTTTTTCAATGACAACATTAAAGTCACTATGAGCAATTGCAATCAGTGCCATTAGCAAACAAGTTAATGAAGTCACATTTAAGTCATTAAAATATGTAATAAACAGGACACTACTTTGGGGTTAGGTTAGGACCCTCCACTGCGACCATCTGGTCTATTGTGGCTCACTCCTAATTATATTTCACCCAATAAGTTCAGCTTTTTAATAAAGCCAACTTCCTCATTGTGTACAGGTCCTCCGGCAGCAGTTGCCCTTTGCCAAAAAGTGAGAACCTGGTTCTTTCTACAGCATGACAGGTACATACATGTCGTTTCATCCTCCTCCAAACACAGTCGTCTTTCAGCATTGTCCGCTATTCCGAGTTTGTGTAGGTGGTGATTTAATCTGCAGTGCCCGGTGTATAGGCCAACTAGTGTTCTTAGGTGCAATCTATTTAACTCTAGTAGTTTTTTAGTTCTTGATTTAAGAGGGTATGTAATAAGCTCCTTTGAATGAACTAATCCTGGTAGTTCTTGCCAGTACTGGAGGATTTTCCTCTCAGCCCAGGTTAAGATGGTTGTTTTCGCAGTGCTTGCCGATATGCCAAGCACTGGTTCTGGTCCGATAAATTTTAATACTTCACCTTCCCTGGCTAAGGAGTCGGCTATTTCATTGCCCTCCATGCCAGAGTGGCCAGTATCCAGACCAGAGTTAATAGGCTCGTTTCCTTCAACAAAATTTATAAAATATTGTTATATGATCAAAAAGTATATTAAACATACCTTTTATTTATCATATTAAAGAAAGTCCTAACCATCACATGCAAGAACAAATTGGCTTTGATGACAATAAGGCGGTAAATAATGCCGTATATAATGAGAATTCAATTTTAGAGTATTTTCATATTTTCGTTTATCATGTTGGTGGTAGTGCTCTGTCGATTTGTTGTTTTTTTTTTTTGTGTAGAGTCTATCGTGGACGGTTAGTGCTGGACTCCAACCAGCTAAAATCCCTTCCTCTCTTCAGTGTTTCCTGTTGGCCTAGGACTGCTTTCGCTTTTCATCGGACCCACAGGTCATTTAAGTTTGTCGGTGTTAATTGGCATTTCTCCATGGGTTCAAACCCATCTCTCTTTGCTTATCTTCCTTGATAATGCGGGTTATTCCCTCCTCCGCCCTTCTCCAGTTCTCTTCCGTTTCTAGCATCCTCTCTACCATATCTTCCGGAGACAATAACGACGCCCCACCGTCTCGTTTCTCTTCCCTCCATCTGTTGCATGTGAACACGGTGTGCTCCACGTCGTCGACCTCTCCACAGTATGCACACTCTCTGCTGTCAGTCTTGCCAATATCATAAGTACTCCATGAAGCACCCATGTCCACTCAGGGCTTGGGTGAGGTAATGGCTTACCTCACCATGCCTTCGTTCCATCCACACTCTGATGTTCGGAATGAGGCGTCTCGTTCACCTTCCCTTGCCTGCAGTGTCCCACCGCCTCTGCCATCTTTCAAACAGCCTGTCCCTCGCCTCTGCCCTCCAGGCTCCTTCAAAGATTTCCAGCCATTTTTTAGCCATCTGTTCCAAAGGGGGGGGATCGCCGCCTCATACGAAATCGTTTTATTTGCACTGCATACCTTTAGTGCGGCACATCGCTGGATCCCAGCCATCCTTCCCCTCGTTCTATCCACCTTCATCGCACTTTCCCAGACCGGAGCTGCATACAAGAGGATAGAGTGCACGACGCTGCACGGCAGTCTCCTCTTGCTGACTCTCGGTCCGTACGTATTGGCCATAAGCCTCCCAGTGGCTGTGGCTGCCTTTCCCGCCTTCTCGGCCGTCTTTGTGGCATGGACACCAAAGATCAGCTTGGAGTCCAGCCAAACCCCTAGGTATTTCAGGTGGTTCTCTGGGGATATCTCCACCTAGCCCCTCTAACTTTTATGGGTGGAAGATTTCTTTTCCTGGTGATAACCAGGAGCTCCGTTTTCTCGGCAGCTAGCTCAAGCTGCATTCTTTCTAGCCATCTCTCAATCTTTCTGATGGCCTCGTTGGCTGCTTCCATTATTTGGAGAGTCCACCTTCCAGTCACCGTTATGGCCAAGTCATCGGCATATGACCTTCACACCCTCCTTCCAAGGCAATTGAAAGACATCGTCAAAAATCACGTTCCACAAGGTCGGACCAAGCACCGACCCTTGTGGAACCCCACACGTGATGCTTTTCCAGGTTATCTCTCCGTCTGACTCATGATGACGAGCTACTTCCAAGACAGGATCTTGGAAGTAGCTCATCATCACCCTGACGAGGTACGGAGCTACCCCCAAGCTCTGCATCTTCCTGACAATCATCTCCTATCCCCCTGTATTAAACGCGTTTTTGACATCTAAGGTCACGACAGCACATATCTTTTTTGTGGCTAGGGCTTCCTCTTCCGTCTCCTTTTCTAGTCTAATGGCTCCCACCGTTGATCGTCCTTTCCGAAAACCGAAATGGCTTTCAGATAAGCCGCCCTTCTCGGCTATCTCCTTCTCTAATCTCCCCAGTATCAGATACTCGAGGAGCTTGCCCATCGCGTCAAGTAAACATAGCGGTCGGTGGGATGAAGGTTCCTCCGGCGGCTTGTTCTCTTTCCGGATTAGGGCGACCCTGGGCCTTCCTCTATCTGCTCGGGAAATCCCCAGTCTCTAGGGCGCGGTTCATTACTCTTAAGATGTCTCCGGGGTATTCTTCTGCAACTAGTTTGACTATTTCAGGCGGAATCTCGTCTAAGCCTGAAGCCTTTCCACTTTTAAATCTGGCACATGCTGCCTCCAGTTCCTCCGTGAGCGGAGGGACCACAGTTAGTTTTACCGCTCTCCATCTGACTATAGCCCTTTCTGGGAATAGGGCATCCATGACTTCCGCCACTTTCTCTGCCGGCAAGGCAGGGGGGGATTTCTGATCTGTTGAGTCGCTATCTCTCCATACATCTCCATCTACAGTGTCGTATAATTCCCTCCACCTCTCCCTCTTTGATCTTTTAATTGCCTCTCTAAGGTTTTTCCTGGCGTTACGGTACTCCTGGAGAGACAGGTTCTCCCCAAGTCCTACTCTCCTATTCTACCCTATACCTTGCCGACGAATCGCGATACATTTCCTTCTGAGGGTTGCGATCTCCTCCGTCCACCAATCCTTCCTGATCTTTCTGCTTCCCTTTCTAGGCATTGACTCATTGCAAGCTCCTCAGAAGGAGCCAGCCAGACTTCTTTTGAATGTATTCTTATTCAGCCTACCAAGCTTCCACCCTCTACCTTTTACCACCTGGGTGGCGCGGTTCTGCCCAATTTCATAGGTAATATAGCGGTGGTCGCTTAATGTCTCCTCCTCTGTTAAGACTCTCCAACCACTGGTTCTCCTGGCTGCCCCTTCCCAGCCTAGAGTAAGGTCCGGGATGGAGCCGATGGTCCCCCTTACGAACATATAAGCTGCTCCCTCATTCAGTATTTGCAGGTCTTCACTGGCTATCCACTTGCTGATTACTCTGCCCCTCCCATTTATACGATCCATTCCCCTTCCAGCATCTGTGGCATATTTCGACCTCTGACCTTTCGCGGACCTGGCATCGAGGCCATCCCACTCTGAGGTATTTCTTCCCCAGCACACCCTCTGCAGCCTTCCGCGGGAGTCTAACCGTGGCCACCAGGCTCTCTCCAAAGGCCGCTCTCATGTTTTCTATTGATATCTCCCCGTCTCTTACGCCTGCCTCCGTCGCTATGATATGTCTGACCTCCTCCTTGGTGGTCGCAGCGTCCAGGTCCCTTATTGTTATGACCATATCATCCTTTTTAATTCTCGCATCAATTTTGCCAATTTTATCAATAGCCTCCTTCAATGGGTCCGATGCTCCTCTGCCCCCCACGACTTCTATAAGCATCTCTCCCTTTTTAGTCTTTCTGAGACTTGCTACCTCTACTCCTATAGTCTTTATATCAACCTTTTTAATCTTCGTGAGCAGGTCCTTGTAAGAGACTCCCTCTTCTTTAAGGAAGAGAACTTCCCTTCCTCCTCCTCCTCTCCTTCCACCGGTACGAGCCCGTTGTTGGACAGAGCTGCAACGAATCATTTGAAAAAAGATTTAAATAGAAGATCAAAGATACTTTACTTTTTATCAAATGATTTAAATCAAAAATACTTTTGTCTATAAAGAAGTATTTAAATTATAAATCTTTTTGAGATTTAAATCTTTTATAATACTTAAGAGCGAAGAATGCCGATCAAACAGTTTCACCTGTGAGGAATTGGGTTACAGAGAAGTACGGATGATGGGCGTGGCTTTATAGGCCTTCCTCACATATTTATAGTTTAAAAGGAATAAGCAAAGCAAACTATATACAATACACTGCTCGCCAATATCTGAGGTGTTACTTTATATTTATATTTTCTTAATAATTCATTGCTGCTTTGTTTTACAAATCTAACTGTTTATAAATATTTGTATATTACGTACAATATAATTCAAATAAATACATTACAATAAAGGTTATAAGTGTATATTCAGCTTTGTTTTATATGTAGGAAGTCATGTAAAAACTTCGAATGTAATCAAAGTACCTAAGTTTTTATGAGATTATTTTATACTTACCAGTATTGCGCGCCCGGTTTGATTTTTTTTTAATCGCTTCGTATATTATCAGAATAGAACCCTATATTGAATTTTATAATGATCCGTCGGGTAATTAATTATTATAAATAATTATTCAACACCTTCACGAGTATTCGCGGGCCATTTTTCTCGTTCTCGGCGTTTGCTGGACAAATAGCAATTATTTTATCGTTTATCTCGCCCTAAGCCTAAAATGGAACAATACATCGATTTTAAATTTTTACCGAATTATCACAAATTTATTAACAAAGTGTGCTAATATGAGGGTTAAATATATGAAAAGGAATGAAGATAATAGATGGACGTAACTATTTTGTTTGAATATTTTCTTCTAAAATGAACAGTTTTTGATTTTTCATACGTTCCTCCACCGTTTTACCCTGTCTTCAATCTCCACTGAATCTGCCATTCCTTCACTATTGGTAAATTGTTTGGTAACAAAAAATGAACCACTTTAAAAAATAATTAGGGTAATGATTATACTCTATGGCCGATTTATATTTTTACTTCCACATCCAGTGGAAGTATAGTAACGACAAAAAAATTTTTAAAAATTTTTATTGTCCAAATAGGCTTAAAATGTCATGAAACGTCGAGATTTCAAGTTTGAGAGAAAAAAAAATTTCTGTCTGTCGGTCTGTAACTTTTTTTTGTGCGCACGTTTACTCTGAAACCGTTTGAGATATTGACTTGAAATTTGGTACACATATGTACATTAACGAGATCTAGAACTAGATTATATTTTCATCTTGTTCCGTCGAAGGGTTGGGGGGTAAATTTAGAGTAAATAGGTAAATCGAGCAGGTAAGAGTTCATAAAATTGATATTTAGTATAGACAAGAGAAGCTAAGGTCTCAAAAAAAATTTTGGCATTAGCCACCCCCATTACCACCCTCACCCCATTATTAAAGGGGATGAAAAAAAAATGTGATTTAGTGTGTGTACGAGAACCAGAAACCTCAAAATATTTTTTTACTTTATCCACCCCCCACTTCCACCCCCTGCCACCACCCCCACCCCACTACCGATGTGGGGTATCGTTTTATGGGTTTTTGGGGTAGAGGATTTCAAATATTATATTATTAAAGTTCCATAAACAATTATTTCCAGATACAAAATTTTTTCGTTGTGTGACCTGGATAGAAAATCCGGATGTGGAAGTAGTGATTCCTTGGGCAGCGGTTTTTACTTCCACGTCCAGTAGAAGTATAGTAACGACAAAGAATTTTTTTAAAATTTTTATTGTTCAAATAGGCTTAAAATGTCATGAAACGTCGAGATTTTAAGTTTGAGCGAATAAAAAATTTCTGTCTGTCTGTCTGTCGGTATGTCTGTCTGTAACTTTTTTTTGTGCGCACGTTTACTCTGAAACCGTTTAGGATATTGACTTGAAATTTGGTACACATATGTACTTTAACCAGATCTTGAACTATAATATATTTTCATCTTGTTCCGTCGAAGGGTTAGGGGGTAAATTGGGGTAAATTTGGGGAAAATGGATAAATCAAGCAGGTAAGAGTCCATAAAATTTGTATTTAGTATATACAAGAGAAGCTAAGGTCTCAAAAAAATTTTTGGCATTAGCCACCCCCATTACCAACCCCTTATTAAAGGGGGTGAAAAAAAATTGTGATTTGGTGTATGTACAAGAACCAGAAACCTCAAAACCTCAAAATATTTTTTTTACTTCATCCACCCCCACTACCACCCCCCTATCACCACCCCCACCCCACTACCGATATGAGGTATCGTTTTATAGATTTTTGGGGTAGAGGATTTCAAATATTATATTATTAAAGTTCCATAAACAATTATTTCCACATACAAAGTTTTTTCATTGTGAGTGACTTGGATAGAGAATCTGGATGTGGAAGTAGTGATTCCTTGGGCAGCGGTTTTACTTCTTATATAATTATTGCATCTTCTATAGGATACTATTCGAAGTTTATTTGTTTTAGGCATTTTTAATTTTATGATGCCAACTTAGTTGTTGAAACCATGATCTAAACCTATACATATTGAGAACGCGTCATTTTGAGGCAGCTTTCCTTTACGTCACACCTTTCGGTCCACTTTACTTTCGGTGTGAGGAGCATAGAGCAAATTGGAACTTGGAATTTTGGAACTAATGAATTTTAGAATAGTGCCAATTTTCTCTACTTATCATTTAGTACAGTAACTAGAGGTTTTAATTTCCGAATAATATCATATGACACGGATTTCGTTCATTTTTGGTAACTTAATATTTGGAGGCTTGCTATTTTATTTGCCCTTTTCAGGGGGTGGCAACTAAAAATAAAACCAAAAACATTTGGGTTGAAAAATACTAAAATTTTAAGAAGAAAAGGTTCTATGCAACTTTTCATACAAATTGATAGTCTTTGAGGGTGGCCGTCTTTTAAATCATAACTTCCCTCTCACCCTACCTTTCCGAAGGCAGGCAGACCATCGGATGAATGTCGTCATTGGTCCGAACGGGTTTTTTCGTTTAGCTTTTCCCGTACCAGCAATCCAACCTTTTAAAACAGTGCGCGTGTGCGTCAGTGCGCGTGTACTGAACAAAAACTCATTTCCCTAGCTTTAAGTAGTTTCTAAGTGTTTTAAAACTATTCTCTAGTTGTAAATTAAAAAATTGTTAGGTTTAAGTCTTATTTATTTTTAGACAGGAGTCCTAACTCCACATTCGATGTGTTGTCCTAACTTGAATCGAACCCGCTCCATCCGACCGTACATTAACCACGTCGCTACGCGACGTGGTTGTGCGGTCGGCTCTGTACTGGAATACGATTCAGGTGCATGTTTGTATGCTAAACATCTAATAAATATTTTTGAATTGAATTGAATTGAGGGTGGCGGTGCTGTGCTTACAAAAATTATTTCGTAATTCGACGATTTCTCCTACATCCCTGAAACGATTGAAAAAACGTTTTGATAGACTTTTAGAGAAAACTTGATAGAATGATACCAAACTATTGAAGTCAACAAAAAAATTTTTTTTTCTTCAAGCGTATTAAAATGTTTAAATTATGTCACCAAAAACAGAAGTAGAAGTAGGACATTGCTTTACTAGTAACAAAATGTTAATACTGAACGCCACCGTAGTGGACATTGTTTTACTAGTAACATAATGTTAGTTCCGAAAGCGCCGCCGTAGTGGGTATTGTTTTACTAGTAACATAATGTTAATACCGAAAGCCACCGGTGGCGCGCTATCCACTAGCCACTTGTCATATTGTGTCAACATGTAAGACTGTAGTTTGAATATTTGTACATTTATGATAAATAAATGAATTTTTGCATTTTAATACGCTTGAAGAAAAAATAGTATATATTACACGGAGTAGAACGCCTTTTTTGTGTTTCGCCCAGTTTGCGGCTTCGGCTTCGCCTCAGCCGCAAATCCTGGGCTCAACACAAAAAAAGAGTGCGTTCTACTCCTAGTAATATAATATACTATTTTTTTCATTTTCGCACATACAAATTATTTTCTTTCTTTACTTTTCATTAGCCTAGTACCATTCTATACAGTTGTCTCTAAAAGCCTATCAAAAAATTTTTTGTATCGGTTCAGGGTTGTAGGAGAAATTGTCGAGTTACGTTCACGGCACCGCCTATCTTAGGGCGTTTTTTCACTGGCCGACACGATACCGATACAATACCTACAATGTCGTACCGATACTGAAGAATAGCATATAATAACATGGGGCCGACAAAATGTGACAAAACGGTATCGTATCGGCAAGTGAAAAAGAGTTCCATATAATTTTATGCGTTTGTGCTGCCCCGATATCGTTGTATCGGTGTCGTTGACGACGAATCGGTATCATTTCGGCCAGTGAAAAAACGCCCTTAAGTTATAACCACTAGAAAATTGTGATTTTTGCTTGAAAAAGAGGTATTTCAAATAGGTTTTCATCAAATAACTCGAATGGTATTAAATTTCGTTTCGTTTTTCTAATTTTTGTAGAGTTAATGGTTTCGGAGATCTGGGGATATAAAGGTGGCGTCCGAATGTTTATAAAACGAAGTATTTAGTTTAAATGTTAAATATCTTAGAAACTATGGCACTTAAGTCAAAAACTCTAATAACCAAAATGAAATACTATTAATTAGGCTTTCAAATATTTTTTTGTATATTTCTATAGCATCAAGAACAAAGAAGCTATGACGGAAACAATATACTTTTATTGGTTTTAGAGAAAATTTCGTGGAAATCAAAAATAAAGCTTATAAACTGAACATGAATGTATTTTATTTAAACATTTGATTTTATAGATGGCATGGCATCCGACCGTTTTTAGGATGAAGTATTTAGTTTAAAATATTGAATATCTTAGAAACGACACGGCACGACACTTCTATCAAAAGGTACAAAGATAAAGATGATTAATCAATATTTCAAACTATTTTTTGTTTGTTTCTTCAACACAAAATATAAAGAAGTTATGGCCGATACAATATGCGTTTTTACTTTTTTTTCTAACAAAATTGTCGTAATTTTGTTATTGTAATTGCTCAGTAATTATGTTTTTTTTTTCAAAAATACTGTTTTTCGTTAATACCTAGATGCTTATTTTTTTAATCCTTTTAAAACACTTTTGTTTTAAAAAAAAAATAATTTCCATCCGCTATATGAGAGCTGCCATTTCGAATTTTTTAATTTTTACTTCAGATTCGTAGTCTTTGATCCCAAAAACATAACTGTCCTATATCAAAATAAATTCTAATACTTTTTCAAATATTGAATATTTAGGTTTAGGGGTAGTTTTCAACCCTTGAGGGTAAGAGCAAGTATCCAGACCATATACAAACTGAAGACGATACCTTTTATTACAGTACTAACCCATAAAGAATTATTCCGAAATTTTACATATTTTTTACCTCTAGATACTGTATTAATCAGGAGTGTTTACAATTTTTTTATTATCTATCGAAAAAATTCCGTGAGAGCAAAGTAACATTTAATCATATAGACCTAAAAATACTGTGCTGCTGGAAAAATTATTTTCTACTTTTTGTGCATTTTTAATAAAGACGTGTTTACATTTTTTTATATATAGGGTGGTAATTGAGTACATAGACATACTTTAAGTGGTGGTTCCTGTATGATTTTAAGACAAAAAGTTCCCATAGACATATGTCCTAAACGTAAAGGATTTAAGATACCTATACCGTGCGGGTAATAAAGTTTACCTTTTTTTGTTTTTTTTAATATACTGCATTCTTTCCTTTATTTTATTTAGGGCTTTATTAAAAAACGATTTCACGGTGTTGTCCGTGAAATAGTTTTTTAATCAATTAAATAAAAAAAAAAATGAATCCCGTCCGGGAATTGAACCCGGACTGTTTTTCACGCGGCAGAAACTCTAATCACAACGCCACTTTACCACACAGCTGTATATTAAGTAAAACAGGTACACATATCAACGTTGCGTTCAATTAATTTTAAACTTCCGTAACTTCTGTCACTAGTTGAATTTTTCACTTATTGGACTTTTTCCCATTCATTTCAGATCATTATCCAAGAGCGCACCAAATTTCAAGTTTCCAGAACAAGCGGAAATCCATTAACCCATTAAAAGTATTTATTAAATATTCTTAAGTTGACATGTCATGGGCTATATTTGATTATCTCATGCATCTCATTATTACAACCACATATTGGAACGCTACATACGTCGCAGGGACGTGAAGCGCCCCAATCTGCCGATGTTAGGCGAGAAGAATTTCAAACCGCCAGAGCTTTATATAAATTAATCGCACTCCGAAACAATCGAAGTGAATTTCTTTTAGTATACAGGCATTTAAATTAATTAAAAGATGGGTTGAGATTTGGTGTAATAAACCGTTAAGATAAAAAATACACAGGAAAAAAAAATTTGAGGAAAAACCTGCTTTATGACACTTCTGTCAAAGTAATAAAACTACAGGATGATAATATGGTAAAAGATCTATGTATGGATAATGCAAATTAGATGTATTGTATGACGATAAAATATTTCCTCTCGCTGGATTCCTCAGGGGGAAAATTTGGAGGAGGGGATGTTGGTGGTGTCTTGTGTGGGAAGCGGAAGTCGATTTTCTTTACCGGAGTTTTGTTTATGTACAGATTATTAAATGTCCACCATCTATATTTTTCACTAAAAATATACCCCATTTCTTTGTTGGCGATAGCGTCAACTATTTACCAAATATTATTTTTCTCCGTCAAATAGTCTTGTAGATATAACGCCAAGACATGGACGGAATTGAAAAATCTTAATTTTCCCAATATTTTTAGTCTGAAGCGTAAAAATGAGAGAAAATCTCGGAGTACTTTTTAATTTTTACAATACTTCGAACTTGTCTTCAGTAAGCGAGGGAAGTAAAATATAAAGATGATAGACCATTTACATTAGGGTGTAATCGCTACTGGCTGCATAAAAACCCGAATCAAAACACTATTTGTTAAAAAACCGCTGCCCAAGGAATCAGTACTTCCACATCCAGATTTTCGATCCAAGTCACTCACAATGAAAAAAATATGTATGTGGAAATAATTGTTTATGGAACCTTAGTAATATAATATTTGAAATCCTCTACCCCAAAAACCTATAAAACGATACCCCACATCGGTAGTGGGGTGGGGGTGGTTATAGGAGGTGGTAGTGGGTGTGGATGAAGTAAAAAAAATATTTTGAGGTTTCTGGTTCTTGTACACACACTAAATCACAATTTCTTTTCATCCCCTTTAATAATGGAGTGGGGGTGGTAATGGGGGTGGCTAATGTCAAAATTTTTTTTGAGACATTGACTTCTCTTGTATATACTAAATACCAATTTCATGAACTCTCACCCGCTTGATTTACCTATTTACCCCAAATTTACCCCAATTTACCGCCCAACCTTTCGTCGAAACAAGATAAAAATATAATCTAGTTCTAGATCTCGTTAATGTACATATGTGTACCAAATTTCAAGTCAATATCTCAAACGGTTTCAGAGTCAACGTGAGCACAAAAAAGTTACAGACCAACAGGCAGACATTTTTTTTTCGCTCAAATTTAAAATCTCGACGTTTCATGACATTCTAAGCCTATTTGAACAATAAAAATTTTTTGTCGTTACTATACTTCCACTGGATGTGGAAGTTAAAAATAAATAATTACCAGATTTTTCATGGATTTTATTGCCTCAAAGATAGAATGTATAACTACAAAAATAGATAATTTTAGATTTTCACATCTTCTGTCCTATACGCATATATTCTACACTTTTTTAGTTAAAATGTGTGATATATATAGGTCTGGTAAGAAGAAGTTATTAGTTATGGATATTAAATATAATTTTGTTTGTTCGAAGTGCTCATAACAGTATATTTACAACTGATAGTATCCTAGTTGGATTATGCTTGAATGTCAAATAGACGACTCTTTTACTAAGTCGGGCAGTTTATGCTCGTCGAATTGCCAGCGATAACAAGTAGGTGTGGCTAGAGAGTTATTTATATATTTCGTTTTATAGGCTTTATTACTAAACGGGTTACATAAAAAATACAGAAAACATATTTTATTATGTGGAAAAATATTTTGCTTGTCGTTACGAAGTTAGATATTTGATATATTTACTGTTGTGGTCTAAATTAATAAACACTTGTAATCCATTCCCTGAGTCTAATTGTCAAGGTGTCGCCATCTATGAAACTATGAATGAACTTTTACATGTATTTCGTTTTCCCAGCTTTTTAGGCAAATGTGTGGTTTATTTAAAACAACAAAAATCTTATTTTGTGCATCGCATACTTCTAAATGTTTATTCCTTTTTAATTTTTTTTTGTGGGACAGGGAGCTTTGAAAAAAATCACAAAATTTCCCATGTAAAAGAATAGGCATTGCACACTCTTAAAATCCTTTTACAAAAGATTTAAATACTTTTTACTATTTTTGCTGTTTTAATGATTTTTAGATTGATTTTTCTTTTTCGAGTGTTTAAATAATTTTGCAATATTGAGGAACGGTGCAGGTACAAAAATGACATTAGTAAAATTAATAAATGTATAAAATAAAACAAAAATTGTACAATCATATAGTAAAGTATTTTAAACTAACAAGAATATTTAACAGAAATAGAAACTATTAACTAAAGCTTTTATAAGATGAAACTATTCACAATCACCGTTCACCATAACAACGAATCTTTCCACTTTTTATTACTAAAGTATATTGCGTATATTGCGCATTAGGTTACATAAAAATCAAATTTAGTATGGGGTCATTTAGTAAAAAATTTCATAATTCACTTTTTAGTATGTTTATGCGAAGTAATCGTTGAATAATTATAACACTGAAAGTTTGAGGTTGATCCGATAAGTAGTTTCAGAAATATAGTGCTTTAAATATGAACCGACGCGCTCAAAGTGCTGACGTCTTTGAATCCGGAAGTTTGTCTCAAAGTTGCGTTTACACTGTTAGCACCCGACTACTTGTCTAATCTGCCAGAGATGTACTTAATTATGGTGATTTGGAGTATTTTAACACAAGAGTATGCAGCATATTAGTACCGAAAAGAGAGGAATCAAAAGCAAGTACGAGCGAATGACGTCATGCAGCTTCGATGTTCTTGATAAATTTTAAAGCCTATAGAAATCCTAGAATATTCTAGGTTTTTGCATTTCGCTCTAAAATTAAAAAATATTTTGGAGAATGTAATAAAAAAAATGTTAAATGAACCCATTTTAAAATCCAAAGAGCAGGTTTAAACAAGTCGTCGGTGGGGCAAATCGCAACTCAACACAAACCCTCTGTCCTCTGTAGTGTGTGGTAGGAATTAAAATCGTTATTGTTTACCCAGAAAATATTTAGACTACTCTTTACGTGATTTAAATAACTTTTGAAGTATTTAAATATTAAGAAAAGATTTAAATCATTAAAAAAGATTTAAATCATTAAAAAAGATTTAATTCATTTGAAAGTATTTAAATTCTATTTTTATTAAAGAAAATCAAAGATACTTTCTGGAAAGATTTAAATCATAAATCAAAAATCATTACTAAAGAAAATATTTTAACTCAAAAGATTTAAATCAAAAAAATGATTTAAATCACAAAAATGATTTAAATGTCCCGTTATGTTTCAGCTCTGTTGTTGGATCGGGTCCGTTCTATAACTACCCTCATTTGGAGTGGCTGCCATATTGGCCCAGGTCCTTCCTTTCTCCGCATCATTCTTCTTTTTTGGCATCCTTCCTGGAAGAAATATCACTCTTATCTCCCTGTCCTGGCCTTTGAAGACAAATTCAGTTATCTTCCTTAACAATACTCTGTCTACTCCTTCTTGCGCTATGATGCACAGCTCTTTTCTTTCCAGCTCTATTACGATTTGTGCACATTCCTGTAGCATTTGATACGTTTCTCAAGTATCCTGCATCTCTCCCACAGGGCTGCGGGGTAGCAAAAAGGTATACCGTTTAACTTCCTTCTGGGTCCCATTCCTGCTAATCTCTAGTCGTGTACTTGAAGCTCCGTATACTATTTGCCCTGCCACTTGCTGAGCACTGAGTATCTCCCTTTTCTCCCTTGTCATCGGCGTCTACTATTAGTAGAATATCTTCCTCGTCTCCACTCTAATTGGGAATTCCTTCCTCTAGCTTGGTTTGTAGGAAAGCTTCCTCCGGCCAGTCCTGATTAGCAGTCTCCAGCCATTCCTCATAATCTGTGGTTTCCTTGGTTGCCTTAATTATTGCCTCTGTCTTTTTCCTCGTTTCCTCCTCCTTGTGCCACTTCCCTGTAGGGACAGTTTGCGTCGTGGCATCCACTGAGTTTGCCTTGCTTCTAGGGCAAGTATCTGTTTGCGTGTCTGCGTCAAACATTTGTTTTTCGACTCCCTCTCACTTGTTGTCCTCCAGCCATTGTCTTATAGAGTCTCTATTAATGACGTCCACCGACCTTTTCAGCCTGTTTGCCAGTTCTTTTATTTCCCTTTTAGTATTCGGGTTTTCTTCCATCGATTTGTTGTTTACATTGTGTTGTGTTGTGGCAATTGTTTAATATTTTTTTCATAATAGAACCTAATTTTGTGAAAGGTACTTCAGAAAATTTACCGATAGTGGATTTTTGTATCATACACGAGTTTTATGTAAACGGTTTGAACTATTTAAGTACCGAATCCCAGAGTGTTAAAAATATGAGGTTAGCATTTCTTTAAAATAGTTCATTTGTATTACTGCAAGTAGGGACAAAGCAACTTTTTATCTTGACGTTTTCCGATGTTTCATCATTATAAATTATAACCTAAAGATTTTAAATTTTATTTTAGATTTTAAAACTTATAGCTGCAAAAGTATATTATTAATAGAAAATCATTTACGTAGTTACTTTAGCTTGCAGTGTAGTGTATGTTTTAATTATGATGAATAATAACAATAACAGCTCGAAAAGAAGAGTGATATGACAGTGACTCACGTCGGTATTAACAGTAAACGAAACGAACGATGCCCGTCGATTATTCCTTTACCTGTTTGCTGCGCATGCTCGCACATCTGACGTCACCATGGGCGCCAACTCAAAATATTTTAGCTTAAATAATTGATTTCAATATTAAAATGACTTTAGAATGTAAAACAAAGCAATTCTTACCTTTGGGTTGCGATGTATGCTTCAGCTCCAACTCCCTCAGGGGTTTTAGGACCGTCTATATACCAACAGATGTCTGCTCTGTGTAGGTCAGTTTTGTTCCGATCCCGTCTCTTCCAGGAAACGGGACGTTAAAGGGCAGTTCGTAGTTGGTCACGGTAGGCATCACATCTGAAAGCACTCCCAGGATGTCATGACACTCCATGTCATCTGACAGCCTGTTGCATTCTATGATGCTAGCCTGTGGCATATTAGTTACCGCGTGTTGAGTCTGTATGTTGCCCACTGGCCTCTCTCTCCAAATAGATATGGAGAGGAGGTAGATCCAGGAGGATATCCAGAGCAGCTGACAGTGTGGTACTTGTTGCACCAGTGGCCAGGCATCCTTGTCTCTATAGATCAGAGAGTTTGGCTTTGGTCGTTTGTTGTAGCCCTTTCGACCACCAAACTATGGAAGTATACGCTACCATTGGTCTTATGACCGTAAAGTATATCCAATATGTTTATTGGGGACCTATGCCCCAGGTTTTTCCACAAATTCTGCGTAATGTCCACAGGGACAGTCTTGCTTTGTGGATTACCTTTTTCAGATGCGAGTTCCAGTTAAGTGATTTATCTAGTGTAACACCTAGGTATTTTACTTCTCCTACAAATGGAATAGTTTCACCTGCTAAGGAGAGCGGTTCTAAATTATTCAGCCTCCTTTTTCTGGTGAAGGGTAGTATTACAGTTTTGTGGGGGTTAACAATCATCTGTTCCCTCTCACACCAAATATGGACTGTATCAAGTACCTCTTGAAGGGCACGAGAGAGAGCACCTCTTCAGATTTTTCTCTAACCAAAATGACTACATCGTCCACATATACTTGAATCTCGGCTTCCCAGAGAGAGAATGGCCAGCAGGTCATCTACAAGCAGTGACCATAAAAGGGGAGAAAGAACCCCACCTTTGGGGTACACCAATATTAATTGACATTGCACTTAATACTTTGTCATTAACTTTTGTGCATTATAACGTATTAGATAAGTAACGTTTACACCTTAAATTCTTTTTAATTACATTTACCCATCTGGGTGGGTAAATGTAATTAAAAAGAATTTAACTTCACATGACAGTAAGGCACGACAGAAAACTGATCGCAAGACAGTAAGTAGGCTTGGTCGGTGGTTGAATTTAGTGTCTCACTTGATTGTCGATGTTCTTTGAATATGGCACTTTTCTCGATGCATGCAACGATAAACAATTGTATTGGTAATTAGTGATTGATTAATCGAAAAATCCCAAAAGCTTAAGCTTAACCCTTTCCGCTCTGAACATTTTGGCTGCATGTACACTCACCAGCCTAGAGCTATTTTTATGTTTGCACGCCTACTGTCGCTTAAAGTCGTCATTTTATTTTGTATCTGTAATATTTTTTAAGTGACATATAGATTCATTTAAATATGTTTATTAATGTTTTAAAGTAAATATACAGCGTGGTACTGATAAAACAGCTTTAAATCACGCTTTTTTAGATTTAGAACAGCACGGATCTGCCATTCTAATACTCACTGATAATAGTTTAGATAATAAAACAGTTAAACAACTATTTCGTGATTTAACACTCACTTTTTCTTGCAAATTTGACCGGTTTGAACAAACTAACCTATAAACAACCTCAACTAACATTGTGTTTACTGAATTATGAGACTACCTGACTACTGTCGATTACCATTGGTCTTATGACCGTAAAGTATATCCAATATGTTTATTGGGGACCTATGCCCCAGGTTTTTCCACAAATTCTGCGTAATGTCCACAGGGACAGTCTTGCTTTGTGGATTACCTTTTTCAGATGCGAGTTCCAGTTAAGTGATTTATCTAGTGTAACACCTAGGTATTTTACTTCTCCTACAAATGGAATAGTTTCACCTGCTAAGGAGAGCGGTTCTAAATTATTCAGCCTCCTTTTTCTGGTGAAGGGTAGTATTACAGTTTTGTGGGGGTTAACAATCATCTGTTCCCTCTCACACCAAATATGGACTGTATCAAGTACCTCTTGAAGGGCACGAGAGAGAGCACCTCTTCAGATTTTTCTCTAACCAAAATGACTACATCGTCCACATATACTTGAATCTCGGCTTCCCAGAGAGAGAATGGCCAGCAGGTCATCTACAAGCAGTGACCATAAAAGGGGAGAAAGAACCCCACCTTTGGGGTACACCAATATTAATTGACATTGCACTTAATACTTTGTCATTAACTTTTGTGCATTATAACGTATTAGATAAGTAACATTTACACCTTAAATTCTTTTTAATTACATTTACCCATCTGGGTGGGTAAATGTAATTAAAAAGAATTTAACTTCACATGACAGTAAGGCACGACAGAAAACTGATCGCAAGACAGTAAGTAGGCTTGGTCGGTGGTTGAATTTAGTGTCTCACTTGATTGTCGATGTTCTTTGAATATGGCACTTTTCTCGATGCATGCAACGATAAACAATTGTATTGGTAATTAGTGATTGATTAATCGAAAAATCCCAAAAGCTTAAGCTTAACCCTTTCCGCTCTGAACATTTTGGCTGCATGTACACTCACCAGCCTAGAGCTATTTTTATGTTTGCACGCCTACTGTCGCTTAAAGTCGTCATTTTATTTTGTATCTGTAATATTTTTTAAGTGACATATAGATTCATTTAAATATTTTTATTAATGTTTTAAAGTAAATATACAGCGTGGTACTGATAAAACAGCTTTAAATCACGCTTTTTTAGATTTAGAACAGCACGGATCTGCCATTCTAATACTCACTGATAATAGTTTAGATAATAAAACAGTTAAACAACTATTTCGTGATTTAACACTCACTTTTTCTTGCAAATTTGACCGGTTTGAACAAACTAACCTATAAACAACCTCAACTAACATTGTGTTTACTGAATTATGAGACTACCTGACTACTGTCGATTAAACTCGACGCAACGCGTAAAATCGACAGTAGGCATAGTAGTGTGAGAAGCTGTGTCGCAAATAATCGACAATAGTCTCTCAAGACTAAAAAATAAAAATAGTGCCGATTTTACACGACAGTAGTCTGCAGAGCTTATTTAGCAGCTAACGCATATAAGCGACAGTAGAGCACAGGCCCATTTTTTTTTTGTCCATTAAAAGCGACAGTAGAGCTGAAAGGGTTAATAATCTCAATTATTTTATCACTGATTAAAATGTTAGTCAAATATGAATGCACTGCACAACCACTTTTTAAAATATTTAGTTTATTTAAGTTTTTGAATACCATAATATCTTTATAAATGAATAAATTGCATTACAGGTAAATGAAGCTGGTGGAAATGGCAATGATGATGACTGGGGTGGTGGAGGTGGTGGTGGGGGAGGTGGAAGAAGTGGTGCCAGTTGGAGAGGAAATAATTCAAATTGGAAGGGCAAAGCCACTAGGGGCAGAGGAAGTGCTACTACAGGGCCAGCAAGAGCAAAACGAAAATGTGGCATATGTGGGCAAGAAGGTAAAGTAAACCGTAAATTTAGCAGGCACTCAAAAAATGCCTTTGGTTTTGCGTGCAGCGTGTTTGATGGTCAAAGGCGCTTACATTTTTTGAGTGCCTGTTAAATCTGTGGATTACTGTAAATTAATATTAAACTATTTTAAAATTGTTTTATTTTGACAAAAATTTAACTATAACTAAAAAATCTGATTTGTTTTAGGTCACATTCGAACAAAGTGCCCAAACTCTTAAAAAAATACATATTTATATTCATGTATTTTATATTCATGTATTTTATAACAGTAAAAAGTATTTTTAATTTTTTTGTTTATTTCTTCCCATTTTCTTCATTTTTTCAATTTCCCTTTGTTGAATATGACTTTCAGCTGTGGACTGTGTTAACTGAAATGAAAAATTATTAATGAGCAAGATGCATGAATTTTAAAAATGCATTAATTTATTATTTTTTCATTATACATATTATATAAACCAAGTATATAATTAAAAGAAACTCTAAAAATGAGTTATTTTGTAAAAAAAATCATTTTAAAATTCAAATTTTATAGGAACAAAACCACGTGACTGTAAACGGTACGCCACTGGCCTGACGTCATCTGGCATAACGTTTTGGTTTGATCCATAGATCGTAGATTTCTAAATTCACCGGTGGAGCGCACCAGTAAGCAATAACATTATATGATTGGCTAATTTGAAAAACATATGCAATCAGCTTTGTATTTTATCCACCAGTGCATTTAGAGACAAGTTTGATAGTTTTGACAGTTTACATCTGCTAGTGCTGAAATATTAAATTGAGTGTTAATTAAATGTTAATTTGCTGCTTACCTTTAAATATCGATTTGTTTATTTTTGTAAATATCATTAGTGTATTAATTTATCTAAGTGGTAAAAATGACGGACAGTGACTTTATGCAAGCTCAAAGTGACAATTTCCCGAAAATCGATGTGTTTATACTGAGCATGTTTTTTTGTTAATAATACCGATTATGCCAGTGCAGAAATTAAAGGTGGAAAAGCGACAAGGATGCATCATTCATTGTTCTTAACAATAAATTTGTTTACGCTCACTTTTATCCTTTTACTGCAGTTAGATTTAGATACCTAACCTCAAAATATGTAAACATCATGCAATATTTTAATATTCTTATTAACATTAACTATTGTTTTTCATCTCAGATTATATAACTTTTTTACAATAATTTGCCAAAGAAAATTAAAAATATAGAAAATTTAAATAAATTTAAAATAAATGTAAAAAATATGTTAGGTATTAACTTGAAGCTATTTGTAATATATAAATAGCTTGTAAATTGTACTGTGTATTTTCCTTGTAAGTTATTTTATTTAAATATGTATATGTATGTGTATAGGGCTTCCAGTCTCCGGACCCGGGACTCCCAGGATTTTGCTATAAATTTTTTGGTCCCGGGACCATTGCTGAGGTTCCGGAACCGCCGAAGTCCCGAAATTTTTAAAACTTCGCATGTGGCATGCATGATAGCGTGGTAATCAAACAGCGAACAGTACAGTAGTCACAGCTGAGCTCGCAATGCGCATAACAATTTCTCGAGACTCTATACCTACACTGCCGTTGAAAGAAAAATTAGACATGGCATTAAAAAATGCTAAATTGGAATCGAAACCTGTAAATAAAGTGGCTTCTGTGAGTCGGAAAAAACCTCGAAAAGTGTCACTAATTTATAGCTTAAGGAGACTATGTCTCCCCCCGTTTTCGAGGATGCTGAGGTTAATTCAGAAAGAGTTTAAACCCCCGCCATCGTGTCCAGCAGGTTCTGTCAGTAGGAGGGCCTTCTCAGTGGTAGGCTCTTTTGCTACGAAAATATGAGCGTCATTGGAGAATGACTCTTTAAATGCCCTAGTTGCCTTAATATATTTTTTTATTATTAATATATAAATAATAATATATAAATAAGTATTATTATTAATTATTCATTACATGACCGAACTGGCTGTTGTTTGTTATGTTAATATTATAATTATTATGTTTGTTTAGTATAAGTAAAATTTAAGTTCTCTACATGTTTTTTCATTCACCACTTCAGCAAAATGTCTTGAAATTGAAAATGAAGCCAAAATCCGCCATGTTAAGTATTTTCGGGACCTCGGGACTAGTCCCAGGACTTTGCAGCACTGGTCCCAGGGCCCCGAATGACCCTTTGGTCCCGGGACTTGAATGCCCTATATGTGTATATATGTATATATACATATTTTATTTTGTTTGTTTTATCTATAAGTATTTTTGTCATATTTATCATATACTGTTTATTTGGATATTTATGTGTATATTATGTTAATCCCTAATCATAAACTATATAGTTTCTTGGGAATAAAAGTTATTATTGGTTCTATTAAATACTTTGCCACCACTAAGTACATAGATTAAATATCTGTTGAAAATAGTACTAATAAACATTGCCAATGCTTAATGCCCGATGATGTCACACGCAAATGGCGGGAAACTTGCTCCTTTTGAACGCGTCTAAATTTTCAGTGAAACTAAATCATTTTTTTATTCTTTAATTTGGATTAAAAAAAAATACTGAGAAAATAACGTTTTTTAGTGATCTATTATTCTGTGATGTCAAAAAAATGTATGTATTTTGCTCATTGGCTAATATGCATTTTGAATTTATGAAAAGGACGAAATTATAAAAAATTTATTAGCAATAATTTTAAAAATTACAGTAAAATTTTTAGTAATCGCAGACTCCCAGAAAAATCTGATAACGGTCAAATTAGAAAAATAATAATTGTTTTTCATATCACTAAAAACACTAGAAATAAATTCAAAAAGTCAGTTTACTTACCATATTCAGCATCATTTCAAATTTTAATTGAAGTAAATTATTTTCTTCCTGTAATTCCAGTATTTTTTTCCTCAGCTTTTGATTTGATTTATGAGTTGTGCTATTTCTACCCATTTCTAAAAAAAAGACAATAAAAAATGATATGCATAATTTACTTAAAACTGAAACGTGTGTGTATTTCAAAAATTTTAGCCCATTCAATACACCAAAAAACTGAAACTAAATTTAAAAACCATAGCCTTTTTTCTGCTCATACCAAAATTAATTAAGTTATTAATATTTCATTCTAAAATATTTTCATAATAATAGGCATGTTCGACTTTTTTTTTGCTTTGATTGAAATCAAATCGACTGTACTTGCAATAAAAAGCAGCTGAGATAAAGTTTTATAAAAACAATGCCGTTTTTGACGACTTGAAAAGTGGTAATCAACGCGAGGCTACAAAATGAACCTGTGTGTGAGGCCAGGTTATCTGACGTCAGCTACTAGGCAGACGCTTTCACTAGCTATCATAAAATATATGTCTACTAT
The DNA here is from genome assembly GCA_936432065.2 of Rutpela maculata. Lineage (NCBI taxonomy): Eukaryota > Metazoa > Arthropoda > Insecta > Coleoptera > Cerambycidae > Rutpela > Rutpela maculata. Next base: position 99,314,338 of record OW386290.2, on the reverse strand, counting down.
TAACATTTATTTATGTTTACGTGGTAAAGTTGGACAGTTCGTGCATGAAGCAAAATGCCAACAAGAAAGTTATGTTTTATAGCAAAACGTACTAATAGATCCATTAAAACACCGTTAAAACTGTTACGATAGCTCTGAAAAGAAAAGTGATTTGCATCAGCATGAAGAAATCTTAAAGAAGTATCGTCTACATTGGCTGCTCAACATATTGCTGTTATTAGAACAGGTGATAAAACTTGTTTGAGATTTTCAGCTTTTAAGTATATTATGGGAGCCCACCCTTACTGTACGTGCCCCCCGATCCTTGGGGACAATATTTTTCATAAATTCAATTCAATTCAATTCTTTATTCGTGTTAATACAATGAATTGTTTACACATGTCAAAAAAAAAAACTGGCCGTACTTTCAAAATGGCGGCCATATGTTAAAAAAAAATGGTGCAAATGTTGTTTTTGTCATTTAACACAAAAACTAAAAAAGATGGACAAAAATTTTCTGCACAAAAAACAAAGTGCATACAATTTTCCACAATTTTGTTTCTATACAATATTCTATTTAATCTTATCATCAACACTTCAAGGTTCCCAGAATTATGGAAAATCGCACGCATATGTCCAATATTAAAAAAAGGTGATCCATCTATACTGCAAAACTACAGAGCTATATCCATTCTATGTAACTTCTCCAAACTTCTCGAAATCATATTGTATAATGTCATCTATAACTCTACTAAAAATGTAATTTCATTAGACCAACATGGCTTTATCGAAAAGCGTTCTTGTATCACAAATTTAGCATGCTTCTCTCAATACATCTCTGAGGCACTGGACAAACAGCTGCAAGTCGACGTAGTATATATGGACTTCCAAAAGGCATTCGATCAAATTGATAATTACGTGCTTATCTCCAGACTAGAGAACATTGGCGTCTCTAACAGCTTTTTAACCCTATTAAAATCCTATCTACTAGATAGAAGGCAATTTGTTGAATATGAAGGACTTCAATCACATTATATTACTCCCTCATCTGGGGTCCCTCAGGGGTCAAACTTAGGTCCGCTATTGTTTCTCATATTTATAGATAACCTAGCTCAGATAGTAAACATTCCAAAACTTTTCTATGCGGATGACTTGAAGATTTTTAATACAATATCCTCGCATCAAGACTGCCTAGTTATACAAAATTGTATCAATAAGATATCCCAGTGGTGCAATAGAAATAACTTGCACTTAAACATATCTAAATGCTCCATAACATCATTCACTAAAAAAATCGAACATATTGATTATCAATACCAAATTAACGATATTGTCATCACCAGATCCCTTGAAATCAAAGATCTCGGCATATTCTTCGATCAAAAGTTCAATTTCATTACACATGTAAATATAGTGTCAACGGCTAATAGAATGTTAGGATTTGTTATAAGAAACTGCAGACATTTTCACAATCCTTTGTCATTAAAGCTAGTGTTTTTTGCCTATGTCAGATCCAGATTAGAATATGGTGCACTGATATGGTATCCATTATATCAATGTCATATCGATGCAATAGAATCAGTACAGAGAAAATTTTTAAAATATTTATCTTACAAGATCAGTGGTACTTATCCGGAAATGGGAATTGAATACTCATTACTACTTAACCAGCATCAACTTATATCTCTAAAATCAAGGAGAATCTTAATCTCTATATCATTCTTATATAATCTGTTGCATAATAATATTGATTGCATTAATCTACTAAACAGGGTCAATTTTTTTATACCTAGACTAGCGGCCCGATACTTTCCAACTTTCTATAGCAATAATGCTAGGACAAACGTTTTATGTAGATCGCCACTATCTCTAATGTCCAATAATTTTAATGCTATTTCAGAGGTATGCGATATTAATACCAACTCCTTGACTTATATTCGACAGGTTCTGATCGACAACAATTCCTAAAAGAATGACATGTTTTTTGGTAAGTTCTACTGGTCTTGTAAATTAGCGTCTCTTTTTTCTATTTTTGTTTTTTGTTATTCTCTCACACTGTGCTATCTTATGTTATTAGTTTATTTACTATGTCAGTCAGTTACTGTGCTACAGTTTGTCTTATACATTAATTTATCATATTTGATGTTACCATGTGTTTCCTGTAAATGGGTGTAACCTGTTGGAAATAAAGATCTAAATAAATAAATAAATAAATATTTGGATAGGAGTGCCGTTTTCCAGATAAATGATTTAGCTCTTAAAATAAAATATAAATTTCAATATAAAATGTAATAAGTAACACCTCATTCGCTTTCAGATTCGCTATCGCTTTTCCCGATACATCGAATATTTCTTCCAATATTTCTTCCTCTACTGCTTCATTTATAATATCGTTATCATCCTCACTTTCGATTTGATTTGGAATCATCTTCTGAAGAATTTCAGTAAGTGCTTGAGGCAGTATTTTATCTGCTGAACACCAAAGAGGTTCTCCATTTTCTTGGCATCCATAATCATTCCAAGACTTTGGAATATTGTGAATACCTTCGTTGCCTAATCGCCAAATACGCGTTTGGTAAACACTCCTTCGATAAGACAAGCTCTAGATGGTGGAATCAAAGAAAAATGAACATTAGTGTCAATTGATAAAGACAAATCTTTGTCAACGCATTTCTGTCTAATGGCAATTAGGCGAAGCTCGTCCACGCTAGCGCATTTCTTTGATCCATATATGGTACATGTAAACTCCTCTAATGATGCGACTAATTTATCATCAATATTCCAGCTGCTCCCCAAATCTTGAAATGTTCGGATATATTTGGTATATTTGGGAGAAAGTAACATTTTTATCTTTCCTTTTCCCTTAAAGGCGCTGACTGAGTCGGATCCAGTAAATGAATGAAGGCCCAGTAATGTTTTGATAGGAGTTACCATTTTCGAGATAAATGTCTGCAAATTATATTATTATTAATTTTTTTCAGTTTATTTTATTTTACTTCCACATCCAGTGGAAGTATAGTAACGACAAAAAAATTTTTAAAAATTTTTATTGTTCAAATAGGCTTAGAATGTCGTGAAACGTCGAGATTTTAAGTTTGAGCGAAAAAAAAATTGTCAGTCTGTAACTTTTTTTTGTGCACACGTTTACTCTGGAACCGTTTAAGGTATTGACTTGAAATTTGGTACACACATGTACTTTAACGAAATCTGGAACTGGATTATACTTTCATCTTCTTCCGTCGAAGGGTTGGGGGGTAAATAGGTAAATCAAGCAAGTAAGAGTCCAGAAAATTGTTATTTAGTATATACAAGAGAAGCTAAGGTCTCAAAAAAATTTTTTGCATTAGCCACCCCCATTACCATCCCCATTATTAAAGGCAATGAAAAAAAATTGTGATTTAGTGTGTGTACAAGAACCAGAAACCTCAAAATATTTTTTTACTTCATCCACCCCCACTACCATCCCCCTATCACCACCCCCACCCCATTCCGATGTGGGGGTATCGTTTTATAGATTTTTTGGGTAGAGGATTTCAAATATTATATTATTAAAGTTCCATAAGCAATTATTTCCACATACAAAATTTTTTCGTGAGTGACTTGGATAGAAAATCTGAATGTGGAAGTAGTGATTCCTTGGGCAACGGTTTTTTGTTATGTTAATAATATAAAGTTATATTATTCACCTTACAATAACCGTCACAGTTATTTTCTCTAAATGATTTATCGATATATGAATTTCCATATTTTATTAATTTTGGACTCATTTATCTGGAAAATGGTAACTCCTATCAAAATATTGTATAATAATAATAATAATCATTTATTCATATCAATACAAGCAAATGTTTACACAAGTCAACTGGTACAAGAGATTAGATTAAAAACAGACAAATAGATTAAAAAAAAAAAGAAGGAAAAGGTCACTTGATAAAACAATAGATTAAAATACAATACACAAACAGATGTGTTAAAATACATTGAAATAAAATTCAGTAAAATTATATGGTAATGTTAAAACTAAATGTCTCTGAAATGCTCTCCGAATAAAGAACTTATATCTAGATACATAACAGGCTATCTTTTCACTATATACCTTGTTTGCTCCTAACATAGTCACATTATATGTCCATTAAAATGGATAGATGAACATCACATCCCATAGGCAACAGTGGCGTTGTGTGTGTAGAATGGTAAATATTTTCATTAAAATGAATTATTGCAATTCCTGCATTACCGGCTCTTTATACAACATGATGTAGGCACACGATATTACAGTAAGATAAATAAATATGTATTGAAAGGATATTGTAACGTGTTTCCACCCTTAGGAAACCACCCTCGCAAAATCCGTGGGTTCCAAAAATTATAACAAGAGATGTCCACTAACACACTTTATTAAATATTTACTGGATACTTCACAATACTATTATTAATTTAAATACACTTTACTGACTAAAATCACAATGTTTATCACTTTGTTTATCCTTGAAGTCTTAACCTCACTTTCTATACTTTTTGAACTTTCTGAACTACTCGCCGAGAATGCGGTCGGTCTTTTATACTTAAAAATGACAGATCTCGATTGTTCTGTGATGACGCCACCATTCTCTCGATAATTCCAGATGTCACTTTGGAATCTTCTGGTAGGTTCTTTTTCGAGTAGGTGCAAATACATCATTCTAGGGGTTGTAACACATTACACTGCCCCCTCCTTAAGCCTGAACGTCCCGGTCAGGCAGTTCAGCCTCTTTCAGGTACTTCGCCAGTCTATCCAAGTGTACGATCTTCATCTTGGACTTTTTGTTTCGTTGAATCCGATAGACGACATCATTAATTCGGGTAATAACAGTATAAGGTCCTTCCCAAGGAGGTTGAAGTTTCGGTGACTTCCCTTTCTTTCGCTGTGGGTTATACAGCCAAACTAGATCTCCTGCCTTGAACCCTTCTGTACTGGCATTCTGATCATAACGAGCCTTCAAGCGGTTACTAGTTCTGTTCATCTGCTCTCGATCATTCTTTGGCTGTTCTCGACTTTCATTTCTGTAGTTGCTCATCGAAAATGGTTCTCCACGGGCAGCACAATTTTTACACTTGTGACACCAGGCCTCCACATCCTGGCGACTATTAACCCAATAGAACTGTTCCCGTGCTCTACTCAATGTCTTGTTTATGCCGAAGTGTCTGCTGGACGTTTCATTATGCGCTTCCTGGAGTACTTCTGGTACACGACACCTGGGAATCACTAGACGCATGGCAACCTGCTTCCCATCTGGGCTTTCCCATGCTCTCCTCAAAAGCCCATCTACGACCGTAAGTGAATCCCATTGTGACCATAAAGCCTTCAGCCCCACTTCTTTGTTGGAAACATCCTTCCATGCTGGGCGCGTTCCCTCTTCTTTTGCTCTCAACATGGGTCCGATTTCTACATCGCGCAATTGCTCTTGCCTCAGAGTTTTCTTTGACCAACTGTCTGGAAGATCGACCTTGACAGTGTTCACTTCAACCATGTTCGGCAATTTTCTCACCTTGCAATCTTCCTTGTCTGTTTTTCTGTATAATGCAGGAGTTTTGACTGCCTGCGTTGTCAACAGCCTGGTTTTCTCGCATTGGTCGTTCACTTTTGACAAACTAAATTGTTCGTTCCCAATCCTTAACATTCGCTTCCCTACGTCAACAATAAATCCATACTGTTCCATAATGTCCAGTCCCAAAATGAAATCATCCGTGATGTCAGCCACGATGACCCTGTGGTCGAACCTTAATTGTCCAATCTGCAAACCCAGGTCTACTTCTCCATGAACCGTAGCCCTGTTCCCCGTAGCTGTCCGGACGATCACTTCTTCATTTTGCCTCTTGGTAATCTTTATGCCCGATATAAATCCTGGCCGTACTATTGATGACGTAGTACCTGTGTCGATGGTAAACAAACATTTTCTTCCGTTCACATATCCATGCAACAACAGACTGCTTGCGATTTTTCGAAGCTGGGAAATCTTAATTTCTCTGGGGGCACTGCATTCCCTAGCCAGAACAACCCCCCTGGTACTGTTTTCCTGCTTCTCTTCAACATTCACAGCATTTACTCGACTCTCCGAATTCTGCTGTCGACAGTCTCGCTTCATGTGTCCCATCTTGCCGCAGTTGTAACATTTAATACCACCACTCGGCTTTCCTTTATTTTGTTGTTTCTCCTGCTTTCCGAGGCCATCCAATTTATCGCATAATTTGGTGAATATTTTCTGCATCTCAGTCAGCAAGGGGTTCTGGTTCATTTCTGGTTGCGATTCTTCGAGAGTCACAGCTCGAACTCTCGACCTTGGAGTATCCCTGTAAGCGGCTTCTACTTCGAGTGCACGCACCAAAGCTTCGCTACTACTTTGGTGTCTCGTCAGCCTCAGAACTCGCCTGACCTCTTCGTCCCTTATACCATCTAAAAAGGCCCCCACGGCTAATTGTTCCTGGAATTCTTTAGGTGCACTCGGATACGCCAGGTGTGCCAGTCTCTCTATCGCAGCTTCAAATTCTTGTAAACTTTCCCCAGCTTTTTGCATCCGGAATTTCAGCTGAGCCTGGTATAATTGGGCAAGGTGTTGATCGCCGTACCTCAAGTCTAATGCAGCTTCCAAGACTTTGAAGTCCCTTTGTTTATCTACTGGGATAGTTTGAAGCAACTCTGAGGCCTGGCCCCTTAACGCCAGAACTAATGCCATGGCCTTTTCCTCATTATCCCAGTTGTTCGCACACGCTGCTGCCTCAAACTGCCTCTTGTATGTCGTCCAGGAACTTTGGCCGTCAAAAGAAGGAGGTTTTAGTCGCTGACCTGATGATACCACCTGCTGGCTTCCTCTATCTCTCAACTGTCGTTTAAGCCGGTCTATTTCTCCTTTGACTTCTTCTTCGAACTTGTTTACTTTCTCTTTAACTTCAGTTACTTCTCCTTTTACTTGACTGACTTCTGTCTCGACTACTCCTACTTTACCTTCGACCTTGTTTATCTCTTCTTTGACTTCACATTTTAGTACTTCATTGGCAGAAATTATAGCGTCCTGTTGTATTTTGATTTGTTCATTTAGAATTTTCCTTAATTCTTCCTGGCGTCTTTCTTGCTCCTGTTTTTCCTCTTGTTGTCGTATCTTCAGGTCTTCCATAATTTGTCTCAATTCGTCTTTCTCTTCTTGACGTCTTCTTTCTTCATCCTCTTTCTTTCTGACGTCTTCTTTCTTCATCCTCTTTTTCCTTCTGACGTCTTCTTTCATCATCCTCTTTTTCGTTCTGACGTCTTGTTTCTTCATCCTCTTTTTCTTTCTGACGTCTTATTTCCTGATCTTCCATAATTTTCTTTAATTCGTCCCTTTCTTCTTGACGCCGTTTTTCTTCCTCCTGGCGTTTTCTTTCTTGCTCTTTTATCTTTATCTTCCTGCTGTTGCTGCGCCATCATTTTTTGGAATTGTTCGAATAAGTCCTGTATTTGTTTATCGGATGCCATACTTCTTGTTGTTACGGGCATACGATGAAATTAAAATAAAATAAATTTAACTGTTACGTCAATATCGGTAATAGAACTTTCCAGAAAAATCTCGAAACAGCACGAAAAAGTCTTATCCAGAGTCTTTTGTCACTATCCAGTTCAGAGAATTTAATAATCTCCACTAATGTCCAAATAGAAAAGTTCTAGTAATTTCCACGCACTAACACAAAAAATGAGTCTTTTTCAGTGTCTCTATCACTACTCAGTTTAAAGGATTTAATTATTACACTAGTGTCCTAATAAAATGTTCTACAACGTCTCAAAAATGCACTTAACACTATTTTTCTGTCCGAAAATAACCCTCGAACAATGTCCAGTAAATTAGTCCTGTGTTAGCACTAAACCTCGAGAATACTTCTCGAACACTCCAGCACAACTTCAGAGCTCCTCTTGTCATAAAATCCCACTTCTGACACCAATTTGTAACGTGTTTCCACCCTTAGGAAACCACCCTCGCAAAATCCGTGGGTTCCAAAAATTATAACAAGAGATGTCCACTAACACACTTTATTAAATATTTACTGGATACTTCACAATACTATTATTAATTTAAATACACTTTACTGACTAAAATCACAATGTTTATCACTTTGTTTATCCTTGAAGTCTTAACCTCACTTTCTATACTTTTTGAACTTTCTGAACTACTCGCCGAGAATGCGGTCGGTCTTTTATACCTAAAAATGACAGATCTCGATTGTTCTGTGATGACGCCACCATTCTCTCGATAATTCCAGATGTCACTTTGGAATCTTCTGGTAGGTTCTTTTTCGAGTAGGTGCAAATACATCATTCTAGGGGTTGTAACACATTACAATATTAAAATTTAATTGGTATTCACTTTATAACTGTGAACTGAACTTCATCATGTTACGACTATGGAATGATCGATTTTCTTCTTTTTTAAACTGCTTTCTGCAAACGGTACAGCACTTTGCATTAAATATATTGTCACTAAACTGTGTAAATATGAATAGAGGAGAATATTATTTAGGTATTAAGCAAATCACAACTTAAAATAAAAAGACTTCTTCACCACATTTTGATCGAAAAACACTTATTAACATTAATGGCGGATACTGTCAAAAGTGTCAAACTGAGATTATGATAATCGAACTGAACCGATCGTGCCCGAATCGGTCGCGAATAGATCGACTAGCCAATCAAGAACTTATAGGAAGAAGTGCCTTAGATTGTAACTATCTCAGCAACATATAAATCAGTACAATTATGTATCTAGATATAAGTTCTTTAATCGGAGGAAATGCTCCTGAAGATATTCTTCAAAACTATAGAAGGCCTTCCTTTGAAGGTAGTGTTTGATTTTATGTTTGAACTTGGAAAAGTCTAAGTTTCTGATACTGTCAGGTAATTTATTATAAAATTTTATGCAGTAATAGCCTGCGCCGTTTCTAGTTTTTGCAAGTCTAAGAAAGCTGTGCTTTATGTTATTACTGAATCGAGTAGGATATTCATGTAAATCACCCTGGCTATCAAATTTGTGCAAATTCCGTTTAATGTACAGGAGGCAATCGAGTATGTAAGCCGAAGGCATAGTAAGAATTTTGAAATTTCTGAAACTTTCACGGCAATCATCTCTGTGGTTTAAACCCGCTATGATTCTCAGGCATTTACGTTGTAGGTTAAAGATTCTTTCACTGTGAGTTGAGTGACCCCAGTTTAAAATAGCATAGGTCATATCAGAGTGAAAAGTGCCATGATATGCAGTAATAAGAACTTGTTTAGAAACAGTGTTTGCCAAATTTCGTAGTATAGGAACAAAATTGTAGAAAATTTTATGGGCTTTGTTTTTCGTGTAGAAAGTTTTCTCTATCTTTTTTTAGTTTTTGTGTTAAATGACAAAAACAACATTTGCACCAGTTTTTTTAACATATGACCGCCATTTTGAAAGTACAACCAGTTTTTTTTTGCGAACATGTCTAGAATTGTTCTTTAGGCTTTAATCTTTATGAAAAATATTGTCCCCAAGGATCGGGAAGGTACACATACAGCTAGGGAAGTTTATATTGGTGACCATGAAATCTTTTTGCAGATCGCCATTTTGTTACTTTTTAAGACTTGATTTTTGGGTATGCTGTACATGATATTTCCACAAATTCAATACGACTGTTTTTGTTGTTACCATTTAAACTTTCAGATAGAAGGTAGCAAATGTCAAATCGTCATAATACAGTATATTTAATTGCCAATCTTTATGATTCCATATATTTTTTGGAAAAAATTGTAGAAATACCTCCACATGTACACGAGTTGATTACAGTTTTAATGGTAATAGGCTCATTTATGTTTTTTTTTTTATTTATTTTAAACTGTTAAATGTCTTATTGGATTAAACTACTTTACAAAAAACTAGAATGTTCTGAAGCTGTTAAAAAAAATAATGAAGTGAGCACATCCGAGTACAGTGCAAACTAGATAGTGATGTCACCATGTTCGTTCTAGTTATTGTGGTATAGACCCACATCGTAACTATTTAGATGCACGTAAAGGTATTTTTGATGGTACGGTTTCATGTTGAGTTGAAACAGTAAAGTCTAATGCTATGCTTCTTGATGAAAATATAAGTTTTGCATAGATAAAAATAAACAATTAAGATTATTTAAATAGTGAAGGTGAAGAGAAAATCTTATAAATATTGTATAATTCCTCAGTGTAAATCAATTTCAGTTACTTGGAATGAACATTTTTTTATTAGTTTCTCTACTGAGAGGTAAGAAAATTATGGCAGAGAGCTATGAGCAGATCAAATTTTGTGGGAGACAAAACAAATGCAGTTGTTGGTAAATATCGTTTTAAAGTAAGTATCTAATTAATAATTTTTACTTCCACATCATGGAAGTGCTCGTAAAAAAAAATAAATTTTTTTGTTCAGATAAACATGAAAGTCATGACGCATCGAGATTTTAAATTTGAGCAAGAAAAGTTCTGTCTCTCTTATGTGCACTCTGGAAAGGTTTTAAATTATTAACTTGAAATTTGTGTTATAGCGAGAATTGGAACTAGATTGTATTTTGATATTATTCCGTTGATGGGTTGGATAGTCTCAAAATTTTTTTGCATTAGCCTTCCGCCACTCTTACTTCCCCACCCCCATTATTAAAGAGGGTAAAAATATAGCATTGTGATTTAGTGTGTACAAAGACCAGTGGCCTCAAGAATCTTTTTGGCATCAGCCACCCGCACTACCACCCATCCTCATAAGAAAAAAAATTAAAAAGAAAAAATTGACTTTGATCTGCGATCCAAACGTACATGGTTTGTCGTTGCAAATTGTCTATACACCACTTTTGCGAGGATTTTGTCAGACCCTCGTCGCTGTATTTTGAGTTTGGGGCCGAGGAGTATTCATATGATGACTGTAATACGTTTGAAATCCCCGCTAACCGAGCTTTTCTATGACAGAAAATGTCTTGAATTTAGAAAGTGATCTGATTTTATGTTATAAGTATATTATATTTATATCTAGATAAGGCAGTAAAACTACTTTTTCATTTTGTTTCGCATATTTATTGGTTTCTTAGATGTATCTAAATTGTTCTTGGTTAATCTAAATAAAGGCATAAAAAAAAAGTACACAAAATAAAAAATTTTTGCTTCGGTTAAATTTAAAACTTTGGATTATGATTTGATCCCGATTAAATGTTCAAATGGCAACAACCCTCGAAAACCCTTTGCTTTGGAGCAACGTCCCTTTTAAGGGCTAAAAACTTGTATTTCTCATGTTACGTCAATATAATAAAGTCTTTTGCACTTCTTAAATAAAAAATATGAATGTATGTGTGTGGACTTAAACCTACATATAATAAATTTGTTTTTTCTTGTATTAACAATTACAAGATGGCTCTTCATAAATAAATAAATTCGCACATAAAATAATTTTTTTTATATATGTTTGACTTTTAATGTGCCAATTATTACTCTCTTAAAAGTAAAAATCTGCATCTTGTATGCATTCTTAACCCACCCGGGTATTTAATGCTTCTTTTTTACAGATTTTATATCATATGAAAAATACACGTTTTCAGTCCTAGCTCCAAAACGAAGGGTTTTCAAAGGTTGTCGCCATTTGAACATTTAATCAGCATCAAATCAACTATCAAGATCAAAAAATGTCTACACCACGTGTCTTAGAAATAAAGAATTTTAGAGCTTTAATTAATCATGGACTATTTTTACTCAAAATAACCTCATTCAAGTGTTGACGTAATTCCATTCATTAAAACTTGGATACGCTGTATATATTTTGGTTTCTATGATTGCACTGAATGCAATTAATGTACACCCAGATGGGTTCAAATTCATTTCGGACATAATTGGACATATTTTAATAACCAGAACCCTTCCCCTTTGTTCCATTCTCTTTGGAACATCTTCAAAGGAATAATTGGACTTATTCAAAGCAAAGCTCAAATATATCTGCATTGAAAGTCGAGAGTGTCAAACTTTAATTAATTGAAATATAGAACATTTAGTTTTACAAATTAAACTAATTAAAAATCCCCAACTATCTGATTTGTATTAAGTTTTTAGAAGAGAGAAAACTATATGTCAAAATAAACAACGCTATGCCGGATGGTTTTGTTCCTGAACAAGGATTACCGCAAGGTTCTGCATTGTCACCAGTTCTGTATAATTTATACTGCTATATTTTTCATCTGAAATTGATCCAAAGGTTTACCCTCTGCGAAATGCTGATGATACTACTCTAATTTCACGTGACAAAACTGAGCAAAACCATTGATAATTTACAAACTATGATTAATGTATGGAGAAAATGGAGACTACAATTAAATCCCGCTAAAGCCTGTTTTCTAATTTTTAACCATGACTGTCCATGAATTCACCGTCAATCAGTATATTAAATTCAAGAATTCCACCTATTATGAGATACTGGGGAATAGAATAAGATCACCAATGTAATTAACATACTAAGTTGCCCAAACGAAGAATTACAACACAAACAAAATATTTTCGCTCTCTGACATAAAAATGAGGGAATTTGAATATAATCTGCTGCAAAAATATACAAATCGCCGGCCTCCTTTAGAATATGGGTATACTTTATACCTGAACTGCCGCAAATCCATTACAAAAAATATCGTAGTTGCTGAAACCTCCGCTATGAGACTAATTACGAAGATGCACCATTCGAGGAATCCACTCCACAAGCCTAATAATTATCTCTACACTAAGACAAAAGTCAATCCTATCCAGGAAAGACTAAATGTGCTTTCCAAGAGATTTGCATGAAGTCCTCAAAATTTAGAGATTATGAATCCTCTCCTGAGAGCAAGAATAGTTCAGAGGCCAAGATTTCGGTTTCCCGAGAGAACTATCCTCATTCTGTAATTCTGTGTTACGATACTAAGATATAGCTCAAAAATTATGGATCAAAATTTTCAATATGGATAGGTATAACCTAAACCACCTGCATTGAAATGTAATACTTCAATGTAAATGTAAAAGTTTTATTGTTCATTGCAATCAGATTTGATTTTCTTTAAAAAGTAAGTAAGTACAATCAACAAAATAATTTTATTTTCATCATTTTCCCAACGGTAAGAAAAAATTTTGGAAAAATTGTGCATTATAATTTATAATATTCTAAACAATTACAAATAGGTACCATTATTTTTTTACCTGGTATCCATTCACCATTTTCAAATATAAACTGCTGTTCCCCTAATTTTAAATGAAGGGTTCTTTGATCAGAGACCAATTCATCAACTGGTTCTCTAGTACCGTTTACATTTTTTTTACGCGACGGCGTTTTTTTGGGAGAAAATTTATTGCCAAATAAAGGCATCATCAAGTAACAACGCGCAATGCAATAATTAAACTGTTACTATTTCTGTTTCCTTGACAACGAGGAATTTCTGCTTGAATCATTAAAAGGCGGGAGATTTTTTAAAGTTGCAGAATCTCCAACATATATGAATATGTCACAATTATACCAACTATTTAAAACGATAATATGAAATATTGTTTTTTTTTTGTTCTATTTTGACAGACACCGGTCTGCGATTTTGACTTTTGACGTATCGAATCAACGTCAAGTCAAATGAATGTGCCGAACTTTCCGATCTGGAAAATAAATTAATTAACAACTTGAAATGGGTATTCTTGAAAAAATTTCTGAGATTGAAAAGGAAATTTCCAGAACTCAGAAAAATAAAGGTATGTTGTACTTAATTATAGTTTTTCTTTCACAGCGCGTTCCCTCATGGTTGTTTCATTTTAGCTACCGAGTATCATTTAGGTCTTCTGAAAGCGAAATTAGCAAAATATAGGTCTCAATTACTAGAACCTTCAAAAAAGTCGGAAAAAGGAGAAGGTTTTGATGTCTTAAAAAGTGGAGATGCCAGAGTAGCTTTAATCGGATTTCCTTCAGTAGGAAAAGTGAGTATAATTGTACAGAGTAAAATAGAAATATCTAATAAAATTTGTGTTTTAGTCGACATTACTTTCTACATTAACAAAAACGGAGAGTGAAGCTGCCTCATATGAATTTACAACGTTAACGTGCATACCTGGTGTAATAGATTATAACGGTGCAAATATTCAGTTACTAGATTTGCCAGGTATTATTGAAGGTGCTGCTCAAGGAAAAGGAAGAGGTATGCAATTAATTATTAGGAAACATCTATGATTTTTCGTTAGTATTTCACGTATTAAAGAAAAGATAATGTAATTTTTTTATTTATTCAATTAAAATAAATCGGATACACTTTCAGTTTCCCTTATACTGAAAGTAATTTATTTTGAAGAAAATCCTAGTGCCGTGACTGGAACTCAAGGTTGAAATCTTAAACAGCAGTCAATTAGCAACTGACATTACATTATAGCCGATCATGGGATAAACGAGATGATTGTGCAGTTGAGCTAACGTTAAATTGTTAGAGGTTTTAAGAGTTTTCTGGAATTCTTTTGTTAATTTTTTCATTTGCAAAGGTTTATTTTATTTATTAATACTCAGAATACACGCTAAATTGACTAATTAGAATTTTGTTCAATATGTATCTTGTTTCCAGTCATTCTGCCAGAATAATTTTGCTTTTTTAAAAAGAGGACTAAGCAAAATTCATTTTAGACCATTTCCATCTTTCACATTTTCTCAAAAAATCTTTGAAATGCTACTTACTTTATTTACGTTATTCTATTCGTTAATTCTGTGTAATTAGCACTTCGTAAATAAATTAATTCATTTTTATTATATTTCAACTACAAAAATTAGAACTAATCATTAATGCACTACACTGTATATGAGAAAATGTAATTTAGACACTTAAATTTGTTCCTATGTAAATTGTAGGTACAATGGTTGTAAAGTCATATTTTTCCTATCTAGGTATAAGGCCTAATTTTTTTGTTGACAAAATAAAGAGAAAAACATAATTTTGAATATTTCATTGTATTTACAATTGCTCTAAAAACGAATCCTTTTAATAGTATCATTGTAGGCATAAAGCATTTTTACAATAAGAACTCACGTCAGGGTTCCGCGAGCCCAATTAATATAAGAGATTTGGAAAAATTCTAAATACAAAAATTGTTAGATATCAAATTCATCATTGCATACAATTATTTTCATACAAAAAATTTGGTTACACCTGTATAGCAATTTGTTTCCTAATTTTTAATGACATGATATCTCACTTTTGGATTCTGCATTAAAATTATGCTCTAGAACTTTTGGAAATAAAGATTTTTTTATCATTTAAGTTTATTCTAAATATGTAATTAGGTACTGTATCTAGACAATATGCACATTACATTACAATAACGTTATTTTCTTATCTAAACCACCCTGTTCACGACAACAAAAATTGGATTTTGTAAGATTCCCTGTAAAGGAATAATTGTAATATAATTAAATGCAAACACAACTGCCCTACACTGTAAAAATTCTATGAAATAGAGTATTACACAATTTGTGAAAACCATTTTAAATAATTGCTTAAAACTATATATCTAGAATGATACCAAAATATGAAATTTTAGGGCACTATTAACAATACTTGTTGAAATAAACAAATTTGATTTTGAATTTTCGTATAATTTGTTACAACACGTTTCCAACAAGAATTAAAAGGTATAAATCTGTATAACGTTTTGCTTTGAAATTTTACAGTTACGCAATGTTGTACAAAATTTGCCAAAACTTTTCTCTGCGATTTTTTTTCTTATTCTCTCACGTTTATTTAGTAAACGTGAGAGTGGTATTCAAAGTGGATGTACAGTTTATAAAATAATGGCAAATAAATATTATTTCAGGAAGGAACTTTATGATATTTTGGATCTAGGAAAATTCATCGAAAACAGTTTATTGATGGAAAATTTACCGAATACAATTCACCGAATTATAATTCACCTAATCATCAATTTATCGAAATGTTAATTAACCGAAATATTATTAGTCAAAAAATCAATTCATCGAAAAGCAATTCAACGAAAACAGTTTATCGATGGAAAATTTATCGAAATGTAAAATTAACAAAATCAAATTAGAAAAAATACGGATAAATTAATTAACATTTATATTTCAAACAGGCAAACGTCAAAAAATAAAGGTATAAATAATAAATAATTACTAATAAGATAAATTATGAGCTATACCACGTAAGTAATCGCACAAATTATCTCTATCAAAATTTTGTGCAAGACGCGCTATCCTCTCCGAACAATCTCTGTATTTTTTACGAGGTACGAGACCTTGCTGACCACTTTCAAGTTGCTCGATTTTTAAATAGTTCAAACTTTGTTCCCTCTGAATACCATCGATAGATTTCCATATGTTAGGTTGATCAGCCGCAATTTGAGTCTCAAAACCTCGATACCATCCTTCTATGGAATTATTCGTTTTTGGCAGGATTTCTAAAACTCCGTCAAAACAATTCCACATGCAGTGAGGAAAATGCGGTGTATGACGGTGATTGCGTCGATGAAGACGGCCAATCCAAGTATCTTCGAAATAATCTACCACAGGTTGCACCTCACAAGGGAACACATTTTTATTACAAAGTCGCTCAAATGCTTCTACTACATTTTCTTCTGGCACAAATGCTAAAGCAGGTAATAACCGAAGCATCAAAGCAAAATCAGCATCTGTTTCGTACCTCTGCTTAAGGCCGTTTGATTGAACTTGGCGAAAAATACTTTGAGAGAAATGAAAAAAACATCCACGATGCCTAGTTTGCGAAAATTCCTGCGAAATTGCTCCAATCATAGCAGATTCAAAATCTGTTAAAAGGGTAAGTGGCGACACTGCTGGTTCAAGTTCCTTCACTTTCCTAAGAAATTTGACGTACGTCGCTTTATTTTTATCAGGTAGCAAAGCAAATACACAGGGAATAGCAATGTTGTTCTGCAAACCATGTAGGGTATACAATTGATAAAAAAGATGTGGTACAGTTTTAAATATACCGTCTGCGAACCAATGATCAGAACGAGCCAGAAGTTAAAGATTAATTCTAGTAGAGAAAATAAGCATTCTATCTTCGATAGGTCCTGAATCAAACACAATAAAATCTTCACCATTTTTGTTCTGTAACAAAGGAAAATTTAACAAATGAATCTAACCTAACCTAATCTAACCTAACCACACGCACGTCCTGGGGGAAAAACAAAATGATTATACGAAACGTTAAATTTCTTTACCTAGTATACTCCTCTGGAAATATATCTCTACGGTGAATAGGCAAAACAGGAAGATTTTGATGTTTAGTTCATACATTTCGTATAGTTCTTTTAATGCTGCTCACTTTTGCAAAAGTTTGTGCCGCAGCTGAACTAAGTCCGACAGATGCGTTGGATATAATTAATTATGGTGCGTCTTGAGTATGCTTGGCATTTTCACGGCTCATCACTATGCCTCCTTCCACATTTGCTGCATCAGCGACATGATTATGATATCCTCTTTTCTTAATAATCTGATCACCCTCCGATACTAAACGTGCCACACACTTCACTTTTCGGTAATTTTCGCATTTCCAATATATCTTATTTATATCAACTTCTTTGTTTTTATAATATAAATGACCATCAAATAACAGTTGTGGCTTCCCTTTTTCACTATTAACAAATTTCAAAGCCATTTACCACTAGCAAAAATACTTAATTAAATTGAATAAATAAATAATTTAAAAAATTATGTGTATCGATAAATTATTCGTTCGATGAATAGCATTTCGATTAATTGAATTTTAGATGAATTGCAAAAAATAAATTATCAATTCTCTAAATTGCAGATTCGATAAACAAAATTAGGTGAATAGCATTAGGTCAATTTACATTCGAAAAACTGTTTTAGATGAACTTTCCGGCAGCGTGATATTTTGATGCGCAGAGTTTTTATTGTGCGATGTTAACTTGCCTTTTGACCCATTTCTATTTTTAAATCTTTTATAAAATAAATAACTTAATTTAATTTTAATTACTTCCACATCCAGTGGAAGTATAGTAACGACAAAAACTTTTTTGAAAATTTTTATTGTTCAAGTAGATTTAGAATGTCATGAAACGTCGAGATTTTAAATTCGAGCGAAAAAAAAATTTTGTCTGTCGGTCTGTAAATTTTTTTGTGCACATGTTTACTCTGGGACCGTTTAAGATATTGACTTGAAATTTGGTACAAGTATGTACTTTAACGGGATCTAGAACTAGATTATATTTTCTTATTCTTATTCCGTCGAAGGGTTGGGAGGTAAAATGGGGTAAAAGAGGTGTAAATAGGTAAATCAAGTAGGTAAGAGTCCATAAAATTGGTATTGTAATATGTTGCACCCCTTAAAATTTAAGGTTATGTTACTAAAAAGTAGGCAGACTTCAACAGATCGAATGTCTGAATGAATGTAGTGTATTTGCACCTACTCGAAAAAGAACCTACCAGAAGATTCCAAAGTGACATCTGGAATTATCGAGAGAATGGTGGCGTCATCACAGAACAATCGAGATCTGTCATTTTTAGGTATAAAAGAGTGATCGCATTGTCGGCGAGTAGTTCAGAAAGTCCAGAAAATATAGAAAGTGAGGTTAAGAGTTTAATGATAAACAAAGTAATAAACATTGTGATTTTAGTCAGTAAAGTGTATTTAAATTAATAATAGTATTGTGAAGTATCCAGTAAATATTTAATAAAGTGTGTTAGTGGACATCTCTTGTTATAATCTTTGGAACCCACGGAATTTGCAAGGGGTAGTTTCCTAAGGGTGGAAACACGTTACAAATTGGTGTCAGAAAGCGGAATTTTATGACAAGAGGAGCTCTGAAGTTGTGTTGGAGTGTTCGAGAAGTATTCTCGAGAGTTAGTGCTAACACAGGACTAATTTACTGGACATTGTTCGAGGGTTATTTTCGAACAGGAAAATAGTGTTTAAGTGCATTTTTGAGACATTGTAGAACATTTTATTAGGACATTAGTGTGATAATTAAATCCTTTGAACTGAGAAGTGATAGAGACACTGAAAAAGACTCATTTAGTGCGTGAAAATTTCTAGAACTTTTCTATTTGGACATTAGTGGAGATTATTAAATTCTCTGAACTGGATAGTGACAAAAGACTCTGGATAAGACTTTTTCGTGCTATTTCGAGATTTGTCTAGAAAGTTCCATTACCGATATTGACGTGACAGTTAAATTTATTTTATTTTAATTTCATCGTATGCCCGTAACAACAAGAAGTATGGCATCCGATAAACAAATACAGGACTTATTCGAACAATTCCAAAAAATGATGGCGCAGCAACGGCAGGAAGACAAAGAAGAACAAGTAAAACTACGTCAAGAAGAAAGGAACGAATTAAAGAAAATGATGGAAGATCAGGAAATAAGACGTCAGAAAGAAAAAGAGGATGAAGAAACAAGACGTCAGAAAGAAAAAGAGGATGAAGAAACAAGACGTCAGAAAGAAAAAGAGGATGAAGAAAGAAGACGTCAAGAACAAGAAAGACAACGTCAAGAGGAAAAAGACGAACTCAGAAAAATAATGGAAGACTTGGAAGAAAGACGCCAGGAGGAATTAAGGAAAATCCTGAGCGATCAAATAAAAATACAACAGGACGCAATAATTTCTGCCAATGAAGTACTAAAATGTGAAGTCAAAGAAGAGATAAACAAGGTCGAAGGTAAAGTAGGAGTAGTCGAGACAGAAGTCAGTCAAGTAAAAGAGGAAGTGAGTGACATCAGAGGAAAAATGAGCGAGTTCGAAGGAGAAGTGGAGCGACTTAAACGACAATTAAGAGAGAAAGGAGGCCAGCTAGTAACATCATCGGGTCCTCGATTAAAACCTCCCTCTTTTGACGGCCAAAGCTCATGGACAACCTACAAGAGACAATTTGAGGCAGCAGCATCGGCAAATAACTGGGATAACGAGGAAAAGGCTATGGCATTAGTTCTGGCGTTAAGGGGCCAGGCCTCAGAATTACTTCAGACTATCCCGGTGGAGAAACAAAGGGACTTTAAAGTCTTGGAAGCTGCATTAGACTTGAGGTATGGCGATCAACACCTTGCCCAATTATACCAGACTCAGCTGAAATCCCGGATGCAAAAAGCTGGGGAAAGTTTACAAGAATTTGAAGCTGCGATAGAGAGACTGGCGCACCTGGCGTATCCAAGTGCACCTAAAGAATTCCAGGAACAATTAGCCGTGGGGGCCTTTTTAGATGGTATAAGGGACGAAGAGGTCAGGCGAGTTTTGAGGCTGACGAGACACCAAAGTAGTAGCGAAGCTTTGGTGTGTGCACTTGAAGTAGAAGCCGCCTACAGAGATACTCCAAGGAGAGTGCGAGCTGTGACTCTCGAAGAATCGCAACCAGAAATGAACCAGAACCCTATGTTGACGGAGATGCAGAAAATGTTTACCAAATTATTGAACAAAGTGGATGATCTTAGGGAGCAGAGAAAACAACAAAATAAAGGAAAGCCGAGTGGAGGTATTAAATGTTACAACTGCGGCAAGGTAGGACACATGAAGCGAGACTGTCGACAGCAGAATTCGGAGAGTCGAGTAAATGCTGTGAATCTTGAAGAGAAGCAGGAAAACAGTACCAAGGGGGTTGTTCTGGCTAGGGAATGCAGTGATCCCAAAGAAATAAAGATTTCCCAGCTTCGAAGAATCGCAAGCAGTCTGTTGTTGCATGGATATGTGAACGGAAGGAAATGTTTGTTTACCATCGACACAGGTACTACGTCATCAATAGTACGGCCAGGATTTATATCGGGCATAAAGATTACCAAGAGGCAAAATGAAGAAGTGATCATCCGGACAGCTACGGGGGACAGGGCTACGGTTCATGGAGAAGTAGACCTGGGTTTGCAGATTGGGCATTTGAGGTTCGACCACAGGGTCATCGTGGCTGACATTACGGATGACTTCATTTTGGGACTGGACATTATGGAACAGTATGGATTTATTGTTGACGTAGGAAAGCGAGTCTTAAGGATTGGGAACGAACAATTTATTTTGTCAAAAGTGAACGACCAATGCGAGAAAACCAGGCTGTTGACAACGCAGGCAGTCAAAACTCCTGCATTATCCAGAAAACCAGACAAGGAAGATTGTAAGCGCTACCCTCAGGTGAGAAAATTGCCGAACGTGGTTGAAGTGAACACTGTCAAGGTCGATCTTCCAGACAGTTGGTCAACGAAAATTCTGAGGCGAGAGCAATTGCGCGATGTAGAAATCGGACCCATGTTGCGAACAAAAGAAGAGGGAACGCGTCCAGCATGGAAGGATGTTTCCGACAAAGAAGTGGGGCTGAAGGCTTTATGGTCACAATGGGATTCACTTATGGTCGTAGATGGGCTTTTGAGGAGAGCATGGGAAAGCCCAGATGGGAAGCAGGTTGCCATGCGTCTAGTGATTCCCAGGTGTCGTGTACCAGAAGTACTCCAGAAAGCGCACAATGAAACATCCAGCAGACACTTCGGCATAAACAAGACATTGAGTAGAGCACGGGAACAGTTCTATTGGGTTAATAGTCGCCAGGATGTGGAGGCCTGGTGTCGCAAGTGTAAAAATTGTGCTGCCCGTGGAGAACCATTTTCGATGAGCAACTACTACAGAAATGGAAGCCGAGAACAGCCGAAGAATGATCGAGAGCAGATGAACAGAACTAGTAACCGCTTGAAGGCTCGTTATGATCAGAATGCCAGTACAGGGGGATTCAAGGTGGGGGATCTGGTTTGGCTGTACAACCCACAGCGGAAGGAATGGAGATCCCCGAAACTTCAACCTCCTTGGGATGGACCGTATACTGTTATTACCCGAATTAATGATGTCGTCTATCGTATTCAACGAAACAAAAAGTCCAAGATGAAGATCGTACACTTGGATAGACTGGCAAAGTATGTGAAAGAGGCTGAATTGCCTGACCGGGACGTTCAGGCTTAAGGAGGGGGCAGTGTAATATGTTGCACCCCTTAAAATTTAAGGTTATGTTACTAAAAAGTAGGCAGACTTCAACAGATCGAATGTCTGAATGAATGTAGTGTATTTGCACCTACTCGAAAAAGAACCTACCAGAAGATTCCAAAGTGACATCTGGAATTATCGAGAGAATGGTGGCGTCATCACAGAACAATCGAGATCTGTCATTTTTAGGTATAAAAGAGCGATCGCATTGTCGGCGAGTAGTTCAGAAAGTCCAGAAAATATAGAAAGTGAGGTTAAGAGTTTAATGATAAACAAAGTAATAAACATTGTGA
The DNA here is from genome assembly GCA_936432065.2 of Rutpela maculata. Taxonomy (NCBI): domain Eukaryota; kingdom Metazoa; phylum Arthropoda; class Insecta; order Coleoptera; family Cerambycidae; genus Rutpela; species Rutpela maculata. The sequence continues at coordinate 99,292,104 of OW386290.2, read as the reverse complement.
TTTTAGTCAGTAAAGTGTATTTAAATTAATAATAGTATTGTGAAGTATCCAGTAAATATTTAATAAAGTGTGTTAGTGGACATCTCTTGTTATAATCTTTGGAACCCACGGAATTTGCAAGGGGTAGTTTCCTAAGGGTGGAAACACGTTACAGTATTTAGTGTATACAAGAGAAGCTAAGGTTTCAAAAAAAATTTTGGCATTAGCCATCTCCATTACCACCCCATTATTAAAGGGAATGGAAAAAAAAATGTGATTTAGTGTGTGTACAAAAACTAAAAGCCTCAATATATATTTTTATTTCATCCACCCCCACTATCATCCCCACCTACCCACCCCTACCCCACTACCGTGTGGGATATCGTTTTATGAGTTTTTGGGGTAGACGATTTCAAATATTATATTATTAAAGTTCTATAAACAATTATTTCCACATACAAATTTTTTCGTTATGAGAGACTTGGATAGAAAATCTGGATGTGGAAGTAGTGATTCCTTGGGCAGGGGTTTTTTTAATAACAGCCTAATTTCTTTGTATATTTCCAAAAAAAATTGCAATGCTTGGATATTGAAAACTATTACTGTGGTAAACACGAAAATACCCTTAAACAAATCACGTACTTATTAGGGTGGGCCACTCACAGCCTCAGAAAAAATAATTTTAACTCCGTCCAATGCATAGCCGTCTAAAAAGTCAAACTTTAATGTCATGAAATGAGTTACGAAATGTCATGTTTTTCTGACGTTTGAAGAAAAAAGTATATTATGATTTTTCATCACAAGAAACATACCTGTACCTATTTTGGGCTTCAGACAGCAAGTAGTTTTTGAGTTGCAGCTAAAAAATTATTTAATGTATCTCATTAACTAGGGACATTTTATCTAAATATGTTTGGTTAAATTTTCAGTTTCATATTTTAAGCCAAATAATCTCCAGGTTAGTGCTAGTGGGGTAGTTGATGCAAAAAAAAAAATTTTGTTTTTGTACACACACTAAATCACAATTTTATTTCTTTACACCCTTTAATAATGGGATGGGAGTGGTTGATGCCAAAAAAATGTTGATACCTTGGCTTCTCGTACATACATTAAATCCCAATTTTATGGAATCTTGCTTACTTTACTTATTTACCCTTATTTACCTCACGGAATAAGATCAAAATTTAATCTAGTTCCAGATCTTGTCATAATACATAGGTGTACCAAATTTCAAGTTAATATTGTAAACCGTTTCAGAGTAATTCGGAAGTTTCCATTTTTCTCATTTTCTCGTAATAAATAGTCGTAAAAATCTAAAAAATATCTTTAATTTTTTTTTTAATTATCTATATAAATAAAAAAGTTAACGTCCTTCAAAGTTTAAAATGCCGCACTCATCTGGTCTGAGGCTGAATTACGTCACAGTACATAATTCCGCCAACAGCGAGCATTTGCGGACACCTTTACTTTAGTTCATTCAGTATTATTCTTACCGGATGTGAAATTTTAACCTCACTAGATGAACATGAGCGAGCGCACACTCTAAATAAAGGGAATATAGGGCGCGCCTGAGGCATGGCGATTTCAGCCAGTTGTGTACTGTCACGTCACAGGCGGATCACGGGTGGACTTCAGTCGAGCGCGAAGTATTCAAATAAGGAATTAAATAAGTTCGTGAGTTTTTAAGATATCGAGATGATTTTTTTTTTTTGTTTCGCTAGTTAACTGAAAAACTACTAAATGAGGTTGAATGTACATTTCTAAAATAGGAAACTTCCTAATCGTGGGCACAAAGTCGTGGGCACAGACCGACAGAGTCACACTTCCTTTAATCATAATTTCTCTTTACTCCATCATATAATTCAACAGTTTTCTACCTCTTTCTTGTCCTTTGTTTTTGTTTGTTTTTTAAATTGTTCTTTCTACATATTAACTTTTAGAAATTCTTAAATTTTTGATACCTATCAGAACATTTTATATTATACCTTGGTCAAAATCTGCTGCACAGTAGATTGCCTGAAGTGGGTTAATCGTCTAAATCTTTTTTGTGCATCAGTAATCAAAATTATTTACTAGTGTGTGCATACTGTTATTAGTTTCAAGTTTTAGTTTGTTTTATTACTTTTTTACTTGTGTATTAAAATGAACTTTTACAGTTTAAGATATAATTTGGTATACTAATAAATAAAGTGATTTTACACTTAAATTTTCAGTAAAAATAAAATGTTCCAAGTAAACTATTAGGGATGTCTGAATTCCTCGCGGTTCAAGACACACGCAGTTTTGGTAGTTGAGTTCATTATGTATGAATACTACCTAGTGTGATATATATAAAAAAGACAATTCTGTTTGATGTAATCTGTCACTAATTTTCAATAATTGTATTTCTGATTATAAAATAAAACACTCAGATAATTCTAACATAAACGATTCGGAAAATTTGACAAATATGCCTTACTTGACATAGTACGCTAGCCTAAGTTAATTTTCGCTCCTAATACCACAATTTTTTAGAAATATCCTCAAAAACTAGCATAACATTAAGTAGTTTCTTATTAACACTCTGTTGAAACCTTGAAAAAATCGTTAAAAAAGTTATTAGAAGTTTCATCAATTTTAAGTCCAAAATTTGTTAACAAGCAGAAGGTGCCACGAATATTTAAATTTTGAAAAAATATAAAATTAATTGCGGTAATATCATTGTGTTGTATTTTTTTAGTTGTTTTTAGATTTGCAGAATTTTGTCTATACTTGTTTACTTCATGCAGTTTTTCTGTAATTACATTCGAAACGAATGGGCAATTTTTGCAAAAAAACATTCCAAATTGAGAATAAACCACAATGTTTTTCGCTTTTTATGTCTTCCAAAAAAAGAATTAATGAGCATTCTAAACATTTTAGATGCGATTTCCTTCACAAATGTGATTTTGGCATTCGGTTGCAAGGTTAGAATCGGGTTTATTATTTCTAATACCTTTTTTAGGTCTTAATTGTTTTTTTAAGGGCACTTTTTTAAATAAGCTTGTCTTTATATTTTAGTTTTGACATTTTTAAATATGTTGCATTGACAAGCAGATTAGTATATATGACAGTCGTATTTAATACAGTGTTGCCAAATCTTTTTACTCTATCTCCCCCGCATTTTAATTTATGAAATCCACTGCTAGATTCGCTCTTATCAGTAAACAACTACCTTAAGGTGTATTTCCTTTTTGGTTTACAATAAATTGGGCGAAGAGTATGTTTACTCTATTTAGAAATAAATTGTGCTAAATCTAGATTCTTGTTTGAACATAAGACATTTTAAAAAAGATAATGCATACTAAATGACTTCTTTTTAGGTAGACAGGTTATCGCCGTTGCTCGCACAGCAGATTTGGTGTTAATGATGTTAGATGCAACCAAAAAAGATGTTCATCGACATTTGTTAGAAAGAGAATTGGAAAGTGTAGGAATTCGATTAAATAAGAAGAAGCCGAACATTTATTTTAAAGTATGCAAAACAATATTTAGATTTTTTTTTTTTTATTAATCCAAATTATCTTTTCAGATAAAAAAAGGTGGTGGTATTTCTTTCAATTCGACATGTCCATTGACAAAGATAGATGAAAAATTAGTACAAATGATTCTACATGAATATAAACTATTTAATGCCGAGGTTCTGTTTAGGGAAGATTGCACAGCAGATGAGTTGATTGATGTTATTTGTGCCAATCGAGTATATCTGCCATGCCTTTATGTCTACAATAAAATTGATCAAATTTCTATTGAAGAAGTTGATAGGATTGCAAGACAACCAAACAGTGTTGTAGTAAGGTAAATATGACTAAAGTAAATATAGAAAGTATTCTGCTTATTAGTGTATCCATGAATAGAGAAAAGCATTATCTTTTCAGGCTGTTAACACAGTTAGAATTTGTAAACGCGATGACCATTCTTTGTTTCATATGATCATTTCATGAACGTTATTTATGAAATATAAAATATTTGTTCTTCGGAGCTCTAATGCAAACAATATTTTCAACTATGTAGAGTTGCAAAGTTAACAAACTTGCGCAAGGTAATGTAAACTGTAATTAATTTGTTCTCTGGCTTCTGTTTTTACCCATTATTACTTTCCACATATTCACAACAAATAATTATTTTACTTAATATCAACCAAAGTTTCTAACATAAAATTTATTTTGTATGTTTAGGTGTGCTTTAGACACTCAACTTCTTTCGACTGATCTCGATTTGTGTCCTTCTCTGGTTCTCTTACCGGGCGCACATGCCTAGCACACACAATTATCCAGACATGTAATTATATTGTCATTTCAAATAAATTGTAATTCAACAGTCATAATGTTAAGAAACAATGTTTCCTGCAAGAATAAAGAAATATCCTAGACTATACCAGGCTATTCTGATAGGTCATCAATTTGTAACTTGTGACATCCGCCAGATTAGGATGAAAAAGGAAACAAAGGGGGAGGGTCAATAAGGCCGGTTTTCGGCCCCCCTCAAATTTGACAAAAAGAAAAAAGAAAATGTTTTTTAACAGTCTAGGGTCAATTTAGAGTCGATTCGACCACAAACGGAACCAACCCCATCCCCCTCTTAGGGTCATTTCAAGGTCAAATTATGAAAAAGCCGTGAAATAAACTCGCTTTTTCGGAATGAGTAGGCTTATTCTGGGACTTCGATTTAATATATATGTAGGTTTTTTGGGTCGCTGATTCCGAATCCGAGGTCAGTTTGTCTACAGTGTGTCCCAGGATAGATGTAACGAGAGGTGTAATGGACCAGAAATTTTGGAATTTTGGAATGGTATTTGGGGATTAAGTCCTGCTTGTTGTAAAACTAAAGTATACTAGAAAATGACTTGATTTGGTGTTCTACAGGGTGTTTATAAGCAAAGTTGTAAAAATCGCCACTAATAAAGTACCTTTATTTTTCAAAATATGACAAAATTCCACTAAGAAAAGTTATTTAGAATGCAATTTTATACCTCTATACCTTTCAGGAATATAAAATTATTTTTTTGAAACTTCCCATTTTTTGCGAATTAAGAGTTGAATTCATATTTAAAGTTGTGTACGAGCAAATGTTAATCATCTGCTTTTCTCATAGCTTCTACATAACTTTAAATATTAATTCGCAAAAAATAATTTCTATGCAGTTTTAATTGAATGGTTCAAAATAAAATACTTTATTGAAAAAATGGGAAGTTTCAAAAAAATAATTTTATATTCTTGAAAGGTATAGAGGTATAAAATTGCATTCTAAATAACTTTTCTTAGTGGAATTTTTTCATATTTTGAAAAATAAAGGTACTTTATTAGTGTTGATTTTTACAACTTTGCTTATAAAACACCCTGTAGAACAACAAATCAAGTCATTTTTGGTATACTTTAGTTTTACAACAAGCAGGACTCAATCCCCAAATACCATTCCAAAATTCCAAAATTTTTGGTCCATTACACCTCTTGTTACATCTATCCTGGGACACACTGTAGACAAACTGACCTCGGATCCGGAATCAGTGACCCAAAAAACCCTATATATATATATATATATATATTAAATCGAAGTCCCAGAATAAGCCTACTCATTCCGAAAAGGCTTTTTCATAATTTGACCTTGAAATGACCCTAAGAGGGGGGTGGGGTTGGTTCCGTTTGTGGTCGAATCGACTCTAAATTGACCCTAGACTGTTAAAAACCATTTTCTTTTTGCCAAATTTGAGGGGGGCCAAAAACCGGCCTTATTGACCCTCTCCCTTTGGCAAAATGGAAATCAGTTTTGATATAATTCTTGGTAAGATTGTGGACCATATTACTACCTTGTGTATGAAGGACACAACACAGTTGTGCCTTCGGCAATGTTTGACAGTGTTTTTTACTCTCAGGGTAACTTTTACAGTTTTTAAAAGACGACTTAGGACCTGATTCTTGTGATAAACGAAAAAAATTCTGTACTTACCTTAGATTGCTACTCTACTTACCACGCATGGCAAGTTAGGAACACGTCCTCAGAGAATGTTTAATCTCAACTGCATTCAATAGTCAGAATGATATCAGTCGACTGGTACAAAAAGATTCAAATAATTCTCCACCATATGTTTAACAGAGTATTTGGTTTCAGAGGTTGAAAGCATTGGGATTGATGGTAATAATACATTTAATATATTTATGAAAATTTTGATTCGTTTGTGGCTAGCTTTAAAAATCCCTATGGGCGATTGTATCATTCGTCAAGACTAAACACTATAGATTGTTTAAAAAACTCGAGCATGAAAGACATTCTTACTGATATTTTTTATTCATTTAAATTGAAAGTTAACATCCATTGAACCCATCTCGCAGGCTGCCATAGACTACATGGTTACTAATTTTCCAGATAAAAGCATTATATCAAACTACGTGACAACCTCAAACATTACAGATCATAATGCAAGAATATTAAGCATTTCCCTAAATAAAGATTGCATTGAAAATACTGATAACTTCATATCTTTTAGAAATATTTCGGAATTCAACTTGATTAAACTCTGAAATCTTCAAATAACTTGCTGGGATGATATCTACCTGGGCAATATCAACATAGTTTTCAATACCAATCGATATAATTACACATAGACTTGATCTAACCTGTCCCGTTATCGTATGCAAAAGTAGCAATTATTGTTCTTACAATCTGTCTGTCCTCATTTTACTATTAATTGTGTAGCTACATGTAATTTTACATTTTTGTTAACTTTCGCTTATGTAACAACACACATTATAAATATATTATTATTATCATTATTAATACTTTTTAAGACAAATAGATATATGAAGCTTTCATGCATTTTACGTACTAACCGCATATAACCCAATAAGCTTAACAAGATGTCCATCTCATTTTACGATGCTTATTTAGTTTTGTAAAAATTTTGATTCAAATTAAGTATTCGGCATGAGTAAAACTTGGCTAAGTCGTCATCCAGTGCCTTTCTCTAAAGGTCTTGTCGCCGGATGAAAACCAGTCTGTAATGTTAGAAACTGCCCCAATGCATAATTTAAAGGGGGAGGGTCAATAAGGCCGGTTTTCGGCCCCCCTCAAATTTGGCAAAAAGAACAAAGAAAATGTTTTTTAACAGTCTAAGGTCAATTTAGAGTCGATTCGACCACAAACGGAACCAACCCCACCCTCCTCTTAGGGTCATTTCAAGGTCAAATTATGAAAAAGCCATGAAATAAACTCGCCTTTTCGGAATGAGTAGGCTTATTTTGGGACTTCGATTTAATACATATATAGGTTTCTGGGTCGCTGATTCCGGATCCGAGGTCAGTTTGTCTACAGTGTGTCCCAGGATAGATGTAACAAGAGGTGTAATGGACCAAAAATTTTGGAATTTTAGAATGGTATTTGGGGATTGAGTACTGTTTGTTGTAAAACTAAAGTATACCAAAAATGACTTGATTTGGTGTTCTACAGGGTGTTTATAAGCAAAGTTGTAATTTATAGCTCAATACCTTTCATGAATATAAAATTATTTTTTTGAAACTTCCCATTTTTTGCGAATTAAGAGTTGAATTCATATTTAAAGTTGTGTAGGAGCAAATGTTAATCATCTGCTTTTCTCATAGCCTACTTTTAGCTTCTACATAACTTTAAATATTAATTCGCAAAAAATAATTTCTATGCAGTTTTAATTGAATGGTTCAAAATAAAATACTTTATTGAAAAAATGGGAAGTTTCAAAAAAATAATTTTATATTCCCTTTTAAACAGGTATAAAATTGCATTTTAAATAACTTTTCTTAGTGGAATTTTTTCATATTTTGAAAAATAAAGGTACTTTATTAGTGGTGATTTTTACAACTTTGCTTATAAACACCCTGTAGGACACCAAATCAAGTCATTTTTGGTATACTTTAGTTTTACAACAAGCAGTATTCAATCCCCAAATACCATTCCAAAATTCCAAAATTTTTGGTCCATTACTCCTCTTGTTACATCTATCCTGGGACACACTGAAGACAAACTGACCTCGGATCCGGCATGAGCGACCAAAAAACCTATATATATATATATATATATATTAAATTGAAGTCCCAGAATAGCCTGCTCATTCCAAAAAGGCGAGTTTATTTCACGGCTTTTTCATAATTTGACCTTGAAATGACCCTAAGAGGGGCGGTGGGGTTGGTTCCGTTTGTGGTCGAATCGACTCTAAAATGACCCTAGACTGTTAAAAAACATTTTCTTTTTTTTTTGCCAAATTTGAGAGGGGCCGAAAACCGGCCTTATTGACCCTCCCCCTTTGCTTAGTAAAAATCAAATTTGAAGGTACTTCCAAAATGAACATAGATTTTATTTTTAAGTCAGATTTTTATGTACTTTCCAAAATTCATGCTGTCAAGCGACATAAAATTTATTTCCAAAAATGTCTTTTTATAGACTGACAACTGTTCTAATAGTCAGATATTATGGTAGTTTGGAAAAAATGTATTTTAGCATTTTTTTAAGGATTTTACTCAAGCCCTGTAACAAGGCCACCTTCAGTCATTTTGGACCTCCCTCTCTATACAAAGAGTGTGAAAGGTTTTCGTTCGTCTAATAGTACTTACAGGGCAAGCTAGTTCATTTTTTTCTACAAAAAGTACATGTACAAAATGATTTGTCACATAATAAAAAAATTGATGTCTTCAGAAAATAATAAATACCTCTAAAACATATGAAAAAAGATTTCAGTCAGACATGTATCTATCTTTTAGTGTAAAGCAGTGAGGAAACGTACTTTACTACCTCTATTAGTTTGAAGCGGGGACAAAAATATGAAGTTTACAACAAAACAAAGGAGGGGTGTCCCATAAGGACCTTTTCCGGCCCCAACAACACTTTTTTTTAAATTCGAGACAAAATTAAAAAAATTACTATTTTTTCAAACTTCAACATTTGAAGATACAACAAACAATATACATTTTACGTAGTTCGATTTTTTACTATTGATAAAGATCCAAAAATACGTCAAAATCATCATTTTTTTGCGCTTTTGGTTGGTTCTTTACACTGAGCGCAAGAGAGTACGGAAAAGATTTTTAAATATGTAGTGTGAAAACGTAAAATCTTTGACATATGTAAGAATTAAAGTGGTAAAGCTGGGTCCGGAAAAGGGCCTTATGGACCTCCTTTCATTAAACTTTTAGTTTTGTATTATTTCATCTTTGTTCTGTCCTTAAATTGATATTAGGTAGTGTAGAACTTATTTCCTATTCTCCTTGCATTGTAATATTGGTAAAATTCAGTGAAATTTAAATTTTATACTTTGGTTAAAATTGTTTATTTCAACATTCAAGCTTTTACATATATTGATACCTGCCAAAAAAACGTGAGGAAACCTGTAAGCTTCTTTTCATGTAAAGTGGGAAAAGCAAACCATACGTTTATTTGATGAATGGTTTTACAGATCATCAAATACTTTTCCGTTGTTTGAATTGGTGTCTGACAAAAGTAGTCAATCGCTTATTCTGATTTTTATATGTGCAGCAAAGTAGTGAAAGACCATCAACACTCAGAACCAACAATTTTTTAACCACACTAGATCCACATTAGAGAAAGTGTCCATAACCAGAAGAATCCTACGAGAGGGATTCCTTCTATGTTGTCTGGTGATTGATGAAATCCCAGCGCAATGTGAAACGCCAAGAAGTATATGTGCAAGGATATGCAAATGACATCACCATTCTAGTAATTGAAAAATTTGAGGGTGCTGTATCGAAAATTATGCAAAGAGTAGTAGGCAAATGGTGCACCTGGAAAGGGCTATCCGTAGATCTAGGGAAGGTCATTGTAGTGGCATTCACAAAGAAAATGGACTCCAGATTGTGAAGAAATTGTATATTCGGGAAACAGAACTACAGGTGCGCAATGAGATTAAATATTTTAGATTGATGAGCATGCAGAAGATAAGATGAGATAAATATGGGGGCTACAACCCTGAAAGATGCACTGGCTGTACAAAAGGGTTGTCTTCACGATGTCTTGGCAGAGATTTTGTGATCCATGAATTATTATAGTTGGTCTCTCTTTGGTGTATGGCACATCCGACAGCATATCGCCATCTGCCCCAGATGCCTGTTAAACGCTCCACCTTATCATAGCTCTTTCCCAAAAGAGTTGTGGTACTTATGCCTCCTGAATTTGATGATACAAAGGATAATGGAAGTAATTTCAACAAGGCCTACCTCAGCCATCGAAGTACGGCTCTGCCCACCTTCATTGCATTTAGTGGCATACAAACTGAAAACAAACATATATGGGAGCATTCAGAGGAAATAATCTTATACTGAAATATTTCAGAAATAGGTTGGAATTGACTACTCATATGCAGTCAGACTGAATCAGTATCCCTACATTTTCACAAAAACCTTCAAGGTATGCGTCTCATTAGGGAATAACATACATATAATATACACCAAATAAACATGTAACCAACATGAGGGTGTCTAAGTTGACTACCGGTGGAAAATAAATTAACTTGTTCCTATCCTATCTGCTAATATACTGTATTGTACTTTTAAATTTGATGGCGATTTAAAAATAATTATTTTTTGTTTTTAGTTGTAATATGAAATTAAATTTGGATTACCTCCTATCCACCCTATGGGAATATCTAAGTTTGATACGAGTTTACACCAAGAAGCCTGGACAGCCACCAGATTTCTCCGACGGTTTAATTTTAAGAAAAGGTGTTACAGTTGAACATGTTTGTCATGCTATACATAGGACACTCGCAGCTCAGTTTAAATATGCTTTGGTGTGGGGAACTAGCACTAAATATTCTCCACAACGTGTTGGTACTAATCATATGATGCATGATGAGGATGTTATTCAGGTTGTTAAAAAATAAGTGCTTTTGCATCTAGGTTATTATGGATAAAAACTTTTATAAAGTTACATGTGTAAAATGATATTTATATTAAAATTACTTTGATTAATTGATTAATAAAACTTTTTAAAAAATACATATTGCTTTTTATTCTTATTAAGAGACATAAACAAAATATATACAAAGGGCAAATCTATTCCTACCGATTATGAGGTGCGGTTATTTAAAACATAGTAACTAGACGTACATCGGATGTATAGGATATGTACGTACATCAGTTTAGTCTTAGTCTCTAAATCAGTAGTGGTATTAGTCGATTAAATTTTGTCATGACTATTGATTAATGACTAAATTCATGACTGATAGTTTCGGAGCAACAGAAAATGGAAAAAAAACTTATTGTAAATTAATTGCGGCTCTAGTAGGTAAAATTATAACTGAAATTGATGTGTAATTTCTTTTTTAACTGAAGAGTGCGATTTTGGTGATTTTACTTTCACATCCACGTAGTGGAGAGTAAAATTTTGGAAGTAAGTTAGTGTTAGCTCAATGAATAACCAGAAGAACCCTATTGTTTTTAAACAAAATTAGTCAACAAGTAAAACAGTTATAAATCATTTATTATTTCAAAAAAGTTGTGAAATTCATCATCATTTATTTCCATAAGTTACAAATAAATAATCAATAATAATTAAGTAGAAAACCATAAAAATAAGAATTACAGGTAGACGGATTATAACAGACATTGCCCCCAATTTTAAACGGGGAATCTCGGTGTGGTATTTATGATGCAGACTGTAATCCATGGGTTGATAAGAATATAACGTATATATCAATGGCAAATTATTTTAAACAGGTTTTTATCTAAATTTTAGTGTATAACTATGAGCAAAAAATCCCTTACTTTTGTTTTCATTACCTATTTAACCCTTTCACTGCGGCCGCCATAAGGCTCCCGAAACTAACATATGAATCACGTTAGTGGATATGTACGTTTTCCGCATTGGTGCACTTTAATTGTATTCAAAATGTTACATGTAAATATTGTAAAATGTCACATTTTACAGATTTCTAAATAAATTTTTTTTTAGAATGAAGTATTTTTTATAATTTATTATTTGTGGCATATTCCTGATTTCTTAGTTTGTTGGGTATTTTGCCACTGTAAAAATTTTGATGAAATAAACCTCTGCGCCAAAAGGATCAGATAGAGGCTGGTTTTTTTACTTCTATTACAAAATGTCTCGCACCTAAAATATATAAACTGAAACAAAATTGTTAAATGATAAATAAAAAAATTAAAACGAAGGCAGTTGACGTTTCAGAAAATAGTTCTTTTTCCGTTATCACAACTTTCACTTTTGAGAATGTCAAACCAGACAGTTTGTTGTTTATATATTTCCATAGTCACGTGAGACATTAAATTATATTTATTTTATTTTTACTTTCTTCGTCTCTGAGGATCGGCAACCAGCTGGTACAAAAATCTATAGAATAGAATAATTAGAAACACATTTACCCTCATTTAACAAACTAATAGCGGATTCCTTAAGTTTTCTTTTAGTTGAGTTGCTTTTTTTTTCCAAAATTTTCGCGGAGTCCCACTGGATCCTATGATCGTTATCCCACGCGTTCACAAATTTTTGATTTTTGAAATTCGCCCTTTCTAGCATAATCTCGGTGTTCACCAAGCCTTACGTTGAAAGATCTAGATGACTCACCTACATAATGCTTACCGCATTCATATGGGACACTATAAATACAATCCTTGGAATTTTGAATAATATTCACCGGTTTAGTCTTTGATAAAACGGATCTTAATGTGGCTCCCGTTTGAAAAACTGTTCGTACAGAAAATCTATTTCCGATTTTTCGCAATTTATCCGATAAACCCTGTATGTATGGAATTACTGCTAAAGATCTAAATTGAGGTTGTAAATAAATGTTGAGTGGTTACTCAACTTTCAATGTTTGCCATCTGGCTATCAACAAAACCCTCGGGGTATTGATTATTCAATAGAACGGTTTTTATAAATTTTTTCTCGTTATATAAACTTTATCATTTGAAGAAATTACTTTAGCCCTATCGTACAAACATTTTACAACACCTTTCTTAACGCTAATATGTTGATTTGAATTGAAATTCAAATATCTGTTTGTGTGTGTTTGTTTTCGAAAAGCACTGGTTTCATATTTATTATCTAACTTTTTATGATGGGGCTAAAGTAATTTCTTCAAATGATGAAAGTTTAAATAACGAGAAGAAATTCAGTTTATGTATTTTTAGGTGTGAGACATTTTGTAATAGAAGTAAAAAAACCAACATCTGTCTGATCCTTTTGGCGCAGAGGTTTATTTCATCAAAATTTTTAAATATTTTTACAGTGGTAAAATACCCAACAAACTAAGAAATCATGAAGTATTTATTATAAAAACATAAAATAGAAAATAATGAATATATAAAAACATAAGTTTTTTTTGTGGGTGTGTGAAATTGAAGTTTAGTACATATTATAAACATAGTCATATATGGATTCCATTAGTTCCCGCATTTTACAACAAATAAAAACACAAAACTTTTAAAATAAACTAAGTAAAGGAATCAATGAAACGCCTAAACAGCAACAACGTAGACGTATGCACTGCGTAGTTCAGTTACAGAATTGAATAGTAAACAAAAGGTCTGTAATACTTGTTTATCGCATTGCTGGGCACCAACATACGAATTTTAAGTTGTAAAAGTTAACAGAGAATTACAAAACTTGAAAACATTTCAAAGAAGTAGCAAACATATTTAGTAAACAATTTGCACTGCCTGTACAAAAACCCTCAACATCCATCCCTCAAACCGTGCAGTCTATCCCAAGTATATTCTTATCTCCAGTAAATCGAGATGAAGTATACAATATTATTTTGAACTAACTAAGTATTCATGTGGAATCGATAACATTCCAGTAATTATACTAAAATCCATAAACGAGTTCATCTACGACCTGCTCAGGGACCGAAACCGAAATTAATCTCGGTTAGGGTTAAATAACGTATACCATTTCCAGTTTTCATAGCAGTGACAATTTGGTTTTCATTTACGGTTTCGGTTGTCAAGGCAGCAACAATTCAGTTCTCGGTTATGGTTTCAGTTTACAGATCCGCAGCAATTCAGTTTCTGTAAAATTAGTAATTACTGTGTGGTTTTCGGTTTTGATTTCAGTTTCCGGCTGTTTACTTGCCTTTTACCTTATATAATCTTTATAATGGACAAATCGACTTAGATATGGTATTTCTACATCATGGTTTAAAGATCTGAATCTTTGATTTCAATTTTTGAACTTTAAATTCGTAATTACGGTGCGGATTTCGGTTTCGGTCCCTGGACCCGCTAGTGAATATAATTAACGAATGCTTTGTATCTGGTGAATTTCAGGATGATTTAAAGATAGGCAAAGTCATACCAGTTTATAAAACGGGTGCAAGAAATACCACGAGCAACTATAGATCCATCTCATTACTCCCTGCAGTGTCAAAGGTCATCGAACGAGACATATATAACCGGGTACTATTTTCCCTAACTAGACAAAACATAGTAGACAATCAATACGGATTCAGGGAAAAAATGTCCACTGAACTTGCAATTTTCAATGCTTCAAAATTAATATATGAAGCTCTAGTCAAAGGATACAAAACGGCCGGTTTGTATTTCGATATGTCGAAGGCCTTTGACACTATAAATCATGAAATTCTTTACTTAAAACTATCAAACTATGGTATTAGGGGCAAATGCTCATAAAATCTTACTTAACGAACAGATATCAAATTGTAAGTATTGGTCAGCACTACTCCACAGAAAAGTACCGAGTAATGCAAGTATCCCACAAGGATCAATGCTGGGCCCTCTCATTTTTCTTTTATATGTAAATAATTTAAGCAATAGCCTGGGCATAAATTCAGTTTTTCAATTTGCTGACGACACATCAGTCATCTTAACCAGTCCCAATTATTTGACAGTCTCGCAGGAATCCTCGCATATTGTAAACAAAATGACACAATGGTGTGACGAAAACTGCCTTAAATTAAATACTGACAAGACTTCACTCATTGCATTCTCAAAAAACAAAAATTTAACCTAATTTCTATACGTAAAGCTTGATCATAGATCAATACCTAACGCAGAAAATACATTTTTGGGAGTCATAATGGACAACGCCCTCAGCTGGGATAGGCGCCTGAATTTAAGATGCCAGCGCCAAAGTGGAGAACCCGTGAACTAATTATGGGCCCTTTGTTTATGTGGCAAATACTTATATTGATTTTTTTCTATTTATTGTTATTTTTGGTGTTAAAAATAATAACATTGATAATATATGACCTAAAGGTTTACAAGATTTTGTTGTAAGTGATTTGCAAGATGTTAATGGCATTATTCAGCAAAATTCATATTTTTTTAGGTTATCTAATTTTTCCCTTGAAAAGTACAGTTTCTTCGACATAGACGGTGTCTGGCTAGTTAAATAATAATAATAATAATAAAAGTACTTTATTGAGTAAAAAAAAGAACTCAAATGACCATTGACCGAGGTCCTTCAGCCGTTAGTTAATATTAATAAACTTAAATATTTCTTTAAATTTATGTACAGTTGTAGTTTAAATCACTTTTTTTTCAGGAAACATGAGTGACATTTAGGTTAAGCATATTGCAATGTATGGAACATTTGGGAAGCACTAAAAATGTAAAAATTCTAAGTGTGTGTATGAAGGGGAATATGTTTTAAATGCAGGCCATATTATTTTGTGTGGTACAACCCATATTCAACACAAAACTTAATAAATATGTACGCTCTATGTTTACAAACAAGTGTCAGATCAAATACCCATGAAATTAGTGGTACATTGAATATAACTGAAAAGATATTTATTAATTTTTTAAGTAAAATAAATGAAACAGTATTTTGTAAAATATGAAATAGAAATATTCAGGGGTAAAACATAATAGTGCATGGTGCAATAGTATATATTACTTTTATAAATATAATGAAATTGCAATATAGAGTAGAACTTTGATTAACCGTCACTCGATTATTCGTCACCTTCTATTATTCGTCTATGATCTTGTTGCACAAATAGGGAAAGTTTTTAAGGAATGACTAGGCGGGCGGATGAACAAGACCGATAAATTCCCGGAACCCGCTTCATAAAAATGTAGGGAAATACACTTGTTAATCTTTCCAAGAATTCAACTGTGAAAACATGTGGCGTATGGTCCAAGTAAAATAAAATATTAGAAAGAGGGTAATAGTCAGCATTCGAATTTTAAAGTGAATGTGAATAAGACATTTATCGAGTATATTTGCTCTATTCCATTAATTAAATCATTTTTCGAACTGTGTTCTGTCTGTTGCCAGAAAATGAATACGAAAATGTCTAATAAAAGGAAACATGTAGTGCTGGATTTAGCAAAAAATTTGAAATTGTTGGACGTTTAAGAAAAGGAGAGTGCTACAAGCTTGTCAAAAATTTACAATATGCCACGAACGACGATTAATGACTTAAAACAGTGTGGGGACAAGATAGAGGATCACATAAGTAAAATGGAATCAACTGATGGTGATGTTATTCGACGAAAAACAATGAAGTTATCCAAGCATGATGAATTAGATCAGGTAGTTTTTTATTGGTTTGCCCAACAGCGAAGTCAGGGCATTCTATTATCAGGACCTATTATTCGGCAGAAGGCATTAGAGTTTAACAAAAAAATACAAACATGTAATCCCTCATTTAAAGCTAGTACAGGATGGCTTGATAAATTCAAAAATCGCCATGGAATTAGGCAGCTGTCTATCGAAGGTGAAAAGTTAAGCGCTAATAGCTCTGTTGTATCAGAATATGTTAGTAAACTTGAGGCAGAAATTAAAAATCGTAACTTAACGAGCAGTCAAGTATACAACTGCGATGAAACAGGATTAAATTGGAAGGCTCTTCCACAAAGAACACTGGCTTCATCCTCAAAGATGACAGCACCTGATTACAAAGTTCAGAAAGAACCAATAACTGTTATGGTTTGCACGAATGCTAGCGGTGAACATAGGCTTCTACTTTTGGTCATTGGAAAAACAAAAAAACCTCGAGCGTTCAAGAATATGAACTTAGATTTGTTACCAGTGAAGTACCGTGCCCAAAAAAATGCCTGGATGAGTCAGGAAATTTTCATTGACTGGTTTAAGTCATGTTTCCTTCCCGAAGTCAGCAAATATATTCGCAGAAATAAATTACCTGAAGAAGCTATGCTTTTAATGGATAATGCGCCAACTCATCCAACTGAAGAGCTGAAATCTGAAGATGGTAAAATAACGTGTCACTTTTTACCAGCAAATACCATGTCTTTGATTCAACCTATGGATCAAGGCGTTATTGAAAGTTTTAAGAGACGCTACAGGAAGACTTTTATCGAAGGCCTTATTTCCGAGACAGATACAGATTTAAAAACTTATTGGAAAATGTTTACAATCAAGGATGCAATATACAATTCCGCTGAAGCTTGGAATAATATTCCAGAGAGAACTCTTAAAAAATCTTGGAATAAATTGTGGCCTGAGGAAAATGCAGTCAAACAAAATGGAGAACAAGAAATTACAATCACTTCTATGCTGCAAACAATTTCAGTTCTTCCTGGATATGAGACAATCTCTGAAAATGATATTAGTAGCTGGCTGGAAATTGATAAAGATGATTTGGGGTATGAGATCTTGCCTGATGATGAGCTGATTACTCATGTCAAACTCTGATAAAACGAATGAAACTGAAGCTTGGGAAAATATTTCTGAAGATATGCCGTCCACCATCAGTCACATGGAGGCTCAAGATATGATGACGAAAGTTATAGATTGGTATGAAAATCAAGAGGAGGCAGACTCTGCAACTAATATTATTGCGTAAAGTTTGCAATCTTGCAAGTCAGAAATGTAGGCAAACAATTAGACAAAAGAAAATTACTGACTATAGGCTCATTTAACAATTTTTTATTATTACCTATTCTGAAAGAGCTTGGTGAGTATAGTAAGTATGCCAAAAATTAGAATTTACTGACGCCGCCTTCATGTATAAAAAATTTATTAAAGTCGGCACGCTTAAAAACGCTCGGGATAACCATGTAGTCGAGTTGTGACGTCAGATGGCTGAACCGCCCAGTGAACACGGCTGTGAATGCAAGTTAGTAGAGTAAAATCTGGAAGTCGCTTAGTTTTCGAGAAAAACCGGCGTAGAACCAAACCAGACTTAGTGGGATTCTTTAGTAAGATAATCGTGTACACGAAATCATTTTTTACGACATTTTTTGGTGGTCGAGAACTTTTTTATTTCGGAAAAACTCAAAAAAAATAGATTTTTAATGAAATATGTTTTTTAACGTCTCCACCGCTATATCTCTGAAAATATTTGTGCTATCAAGCTATTTTTTTTTTTTAGATTAAAGTAGACACAATAGCACTTCGAACAACGTCCCACGTGAACCCGATTTATTTTTTTTTAAGTTGGAAAAGTAATAGGAATCTCAAACCTGTTATTTTCAGTAGCGTAAATTTTAGACAATCGAGAAAAAAATTTATTTATGAAAATTTGTAGATACATGCTGCGTACAAATTGAAGCCAATAGTTGAAAAAAGTTTTTAGGATAAAAATTTTTCATGTTCGGTTCATAGTATTGAGTCAGCGATTTTTTTTAACGGGCCAAAGTCATATTCTTGCACGCTCGGCTGTAGCAAGCCTGCCGACTGCAACGATCAAAAGCATCTAGGGGATCAATATTATTGTTCAATATTTCATATATTGTACAGTAGTATTGATCATATGTTGTTAATATTAAGAAATTGTACAATAAATATAAAATAGTCTCCTTTTAATAATAAAAAGATAAATACCTAATCTATAAATATCAATCAGTGTTACTAACTACCCACCTAATTAGTAAGTTTATTATACAATTTTAAATGAATGAAAGTAAAAACGTACGCATAAAATGAGTTTTATTGTTGAAATAAATTTTCTATTGGATAGATATATGGACAGATAAATATGTAGTATGTAGTTTATGTAGGCCCTACATTAATAGCATTTTAATTCGTTCATATCTGCCTTGAAATCTTTAATAATGTTGTTACAGGAACGATATTTGCACTCGTTGCAACATTTTAGGCCTTCCTTAAAACAAGCACATTTTCGATTCTCACAATTTTTATCCGAACAATGAATACGTAATGATTTTCGACAACCACCACTTCTACGCGACTAATCTGACCAACCCTGCATGCGAGGTGTATTAATTGCGTCCCAATGTCGCATTTAGCGTTGATAAAAAAAATCACTGTTGCCACACGGTACATTTTAGGAAAAAATATATTGTTTCAAAAACTTTTGTGATTATTAGGCTTTATTTTCTTCGCTGCATGTATGTAAATATTTTCAAAAATAAAAAAGTTTATCGATTGGTGAAGATTTCAATACATAAAATATATATTTTCAGTTTATCTGATTTTTAGAGAAATGAAAGTGCGAATTGTGCCCAAACCGTTTATATTGGTAAAAGCTCTACAGTCCCAATAAACATTTCACGGCACTAACGGTAACACCTAGTTATATAAAGAATATATAATGGTAACGAAGTTATATAAGAAAGGTTTCAGTAGGCCGTAGTCATCAAGGTTTATTAAGGTTTTATGAAATTACTGTAAGCTACAGGTATATAAGGAAGTGTTATAAATATTTCCATCACCATTTTATAAAACCTACAGTAATCGTTACTAAAATATATATAACAAGTTTGTATAAGGTTTGCTCCCAATAAACATTTCACGGCACTAACGGTAACACCTAGTTATATAAAGAATATATAATGGTAACGAAGTTATATAAGAAAGGTTTCAGTAGGCACCCGTAGTCATCAAGGTTTATTAAGGTTTCATGAAATTACTGTAAGCTACAGGTATATAAGGAAGTGTTATAAATATTTCCATCACCATTTTATAAAACCTACAGTAATCGTTACTAAAATATATATAACAAGTTTGTATAAGGTTTGCTGTTACTTTTATTATAAAACTAATATTTCCTAGGTTATATAGCAGTATTGTTAATTACCTTTATAAAATCTAAGAAATATTAGTGTTTAGGTGTGTATACTATAAAACTTTTGGTAATCAATTTAGTAAGAAAAATTCCTTATATAAACTTCCATTACACTTAGTGAAGCATTGTACCCTCACAAACCTTGATAATGCATCATGGCTGCTTTTGTATTTGACACATAGAGTGTTTATAAACTTAGCTATGGAGAATAACTTATTAAAAACCTGGAAAAAGGTAAAATACAGTAGTGCATTTCGTCGCAGTTTCAAAAAAAAATTCCAGAATTTTAAATTCAGTACCTTTATCATTCGGTACCCCAAAAGTGTAAATTCATATCAGGTGTCATCATCAAATTCGTTAAAAGATTGCACAATATCAAATCAAGAAGATATATCTCTACACAAAGATGAAATACTAGAGCAAGATATAGTAAATATTAAAAACAAAAATACCCATAATAATACTAGGAAATAGTAGTGAAACCGCTTTACTTATTTATGGCAATATTGAGACTCTCAGTGAAATGGATCATGAGGGACAATGATTAATGAGGGCAATTTGTGTCCTGGTTCTTTTTAGTCTGTACTATTTTAAAAGACATATTACTATTAAACCACACAGTCACATGCACACATATTTTTTCAGGTTATAATGGATAAATGACATGAATAGGTATATAACATCACTACAAGTAATGTATGTTGCTATAATATTTTTAAAGGACATCTGAAGGGCTTTAAGTTTTATAATAACACTTTTAAGAACATTAGATTACTCAAAAGTATATACAGAACCTAAAGTTTTATACCAACACTATTTAAAGGTATATATTATTACCTGAGTTTATATAAGGTCACCATGAGTGATATTACAGTTTCCAGTGTTTATAAGCGAACTACATTGCTTTCTGCCATGATGTTGAGTTAGAATGGAGACGCCATTGATGGCTCCTTACCTGAATTTAACATTTGACTTATTTTTACTATCTTGAAGCCAAAATATGCACTTATTTGATGTAGTCTTATAGAGGAAACACTTTTATTAAGTTTTTATATGTAATTTCTAAAAAACGCATTTATGCAATTTTCAGATCCGTAAATTAAAATTGACTATTAAAGGGTATTTTAGAAGCCCCTGCAATTTTTGGGAGAATTTTGTTCATGTTTGCAGTAATAAATCGCTCGCAGTAGAATTTTGACTTAGGCGAATGTGAAAACTTAGTAAATAAAGTACCTACAGTTGAATATATTATACATCCATGTTCATTTTATTTCATAAAATGACAAACAAGGTCAACTTGGAATATTCGATTGCGAGAAGAAAGTAGGTACATATGAATGATATGTATCCAAGAGAGAAAATATATATTTGCGTCACAGAAGACAGAAATACAATTAAGTAACAGTGATCTGGTGAAAGAAATATTACCAATACCATTATATGCAAAGTTTATAGGGGTAACTGAAACGTTTATATAACTACTTTTCATCACCAAAGGTTATATAAGAAGTTATATAAAGGTAACGAGAATGTTTCTATTACTGTTGGTTATAAATTCTGAAGTTATATATTGTTACTAAACAAAGGTGTTGGCGACTCTTATAACTGCTCCATTTAAGTGCTTTAAGAGGTTTATAAAGGTAACAGAAATATTACTAATACTATATTATATAACTTAAAGTTATTTAAGCTTAGTGATGGCAAATTTATGGTTACTATTATATAACCAAAAATGTTTATTGGGGTGTGTGCTTTAATTTGACACAAAACAAATTTCGGTACCTTTAATAGTTTTAAAGATATGGCGGTGGAAACAAAAAAAAACAACTTTATTTAAAAATACATTTTTTTCACTTTTTATTGATTTAAAAAGTTCGAGACCACAAAAAAATGTCGTAAAATATGATTTCATATGCCCGGTGACATACTCAAAGGAACCTAACATGTTTGACCTGGTTCTACGTCAAAAAAAAAACGACACGATAGACTTACGAAATCGCTGCTCTAATATAGGTATCGGCGCACGCCAAGTGACGTCACTCTACAGACTGTTGGCCGGCCGAGCGTGTTTCTATTCAAATGCGAATATCTCTGTGGCTATTGATTCAATTGAGCTGAAATTTTTTTCTGAGGCTGTTGGTTTGTTATACTTTAAAATGAGGAAGAAAAAGTAGGAAACTGCCATATCACTAAATGACCCTATTTTAAAAAGTAATATGTATTTATCTATATAATCTTCATAATATGAAGCATTTTTATATGCTGTACTATTAACATAATAAAGAATTAATGATTATCTAGTGACTTTCTATTATCCGTCTATTTCTCATATTCGTCACTTCCTGGTCCCAACCCCTGACGGATAATGAAGGTTCTACTGTATTTACTTATTTCAAAAGTTTCTCTCACAATATGTGATTGTTCAGGCCATTATTATTGCTACTCGGGCCACGGTTATTTGCACCAGCTTTTTCCCTCTCAATGCCTGGTTAAAGGTGTCTACATCAAAGAGGGTATGCTTTGAACATTGTCGTGCCAACTCAACTTTCAAGAGTTGTCCCTGCAATCTACAAAGGATACCGACTAGGCTGGCTCCAGCAAATTGTATCTTGTGTAGCCCCTTTAAACGCTATTTTTAATAACTTAGCATCTCAGTTTATCATTATTTACTTAGTGTTGATATCATCGTACACTAAAGAGACAATGACAGAAAGGCCCGTAATTAGATTGACTATAGACCACCAGGTGGCGTACTCCTTATTTTCAGACGCCTATTGCCATGTACTTAAACTAAATTCTAAATTAAATACTGCTTGTGGTTGTGGAGTGTTGAGGATGCTTAGAGATCAATTGTCTATTGAATCGCTGAAAGCATTTTACTTTTCCTACATTCAATCTGTTATAACATATGGCATAATATTCTGGGCTTCTTCAGTACATGCCAAAAAATATTTGTAACACAAAAACGCATCTTAAGGTGCATGTGCAACTGTAGAAGATATACTTCTTGCAAGCCTTTATTTAAAGAGCACAACTTTCTAACTGTCCCGTCATTATATTATCTGAATCTTGTAATGTTTGTAAAACGTCATCCGACCCTTTTAACAACAAATAGTAACAACTACTTTGAAAATATAATATGGTGACCAGAAATGCAAACGACTTGAGACCGCCTCTGCATAACTCCGCCTACTATGAGAAAGGAACTTTCTATAGGACTCTCACAGCTTATAACCGTCTACCCCCATACGCAACATAAATAACGAAATTAAGTTCAGAACCTCTTTGGGTAACTATATGCTGGGAAAATGTTACTATAATCTCCACAGTTGGCAAAGACCAGAAAACATGTGACTTCATAATATGTAATTAATTAGTAAGCTTTTTCCTTTTTAATTTTATTTTAGATTTAATTTAATTAGTAAGTCTTTTTTTCTTTTTTTAAATTTTGTCATGAATATTCCATTATTGACTCTGTAATGCACAACTATATATTTTAATCTGTCTCTCGTTTCTTGTATATGTATAAGTTTTACTTATTGTAAATTTTATTATTATTACTTTTTTTTTTGTATTTGACGATGCCACGTCCACTTGGATGTTTATGGCAATAAAGGATTGATTGATTGAAGAAATCACAGGTTCTGTAACAGAATTTAATAGCAATCCGAAACCTCCATCTACTCCTATGTCTGTCTGTCTGTCTATCTATGCTCCTGTGCCCAGGCCATACCCAGCCTTGGCGGGCCCCAGGCAAAGTAAATCTTCCCTTATTTTGGAAAGGATTTATCGTTTTTATACGATAAATTCAACTACTACACGATAAACAACTGAAAGCATGTTATCGTATCAAAAAACACGATAATTCTGAAGAACATAACAATTATTAAAATTTATTACACAAAATATAAACGTCCTAAAAATAAAGAAAAACCCTGACAGGGGCCGTCAAAATTTTTAATTTTTTTGTTGGCCCGGGCGGGCCCCCTTATAGGGCCGGGCCCCAGACAAATGACCCGAGAAAACCGGACTGAGTACGGCCCTGCCTGTGCCCACTGGTCAGACAGGCAATTTTAATAATTATGAGCTTTTATTACTACACATGGGTATAAATAAGTCTGAGGTATCGGTATGCGATATTTTTTCAAAACGTTGTAGGCAAAATTCTATAATTAGTATAATTTATACCAAATCCAGGGCCGGCCTTTGACGGAGCGTCACGAGCTTAATATACTTTTTTTTTGAGTAAAATTTATGACAAAAAAAATTTTGTTTTGGATTCCCCCCGCTCAAAAATTTCGCAGGAGAGAGCTTGAGGAAAATTACAAAAGTCGAGCTGTTACAAAATGTTATGAAAACATTCCTTACAAATATTTCTATTTTCTGCCACCAGATTGTCATATGGTTACATATATGTATTAGATCCCAATAGGCCAGTCCAACACGCTATCACTTTGCTTTGTTTGTACTACAGCAGCCATCTTTTGTTGGTAAGTTAGGGATTTTGTCAGGCCTAAAGGGCACCATACACGTTCAGCAATAATGTCATTCCAGCAAATTATTACAGAAATATCATTACTAAAAATTTCCCCGTCAGTCCCTGTCATTATTTTTCACACCTTACATGTCCATTATTTAAGAAAAAAGCATATCTAGCTATAATTATTGAATTAAGAATGATTGAAGAAATGCGAAAATTCAGGTAATGAGATTACTGAACGTGTATGGTACCCTTTAGGCCTGTTGAAAACAAAAACTTACCAACAAAAGATGGCTGCTGTAGTACAAACAAAGCAAAGTGACAGCGTGTTGGACTGGCCTATAGCACTGATTTTATTTCTAATACTCTTGAAATTATCAAGTAAAGATTATTGTAAATAAAACAGTTTTATCTAAATACATTTATTAGTCATACAAAAAATAGATTACATTATTTACATACTAGACTAAGGTACATACACAAAAAATAAAATTTTAATAAAAATATATTTGGAAGAATTCTTTGAGTTTGGTTACAAAAATAATATCGACCATCATCATTCTTAAATGATATAATTCGTATTACCTCAAAACAAAACATGTAAATGGGTATAATGCTGACAGTACTTTAATAAAAATACCATCAGATATTTGAATATGTAAAATAAATACATAAATAATAAGATATCTAAGACTTGTTTAATATAACAAATAAAAATAAAGATCACAATAGACAAAAAATGTCATGCTTGCTTGTATTCTTATAATCCAGAGGGGAGTCTTTTTAAAATACTAAATTATTTTGCTTTCTAAAATAACTTTTATTTATTTTAGAACTAAATATACATAATATACTAACACTAACCCCTCTGGATGATTCACATTTAAAGCTTTTCTTTAAAATATTTTGAAAGTTATTATTTGTTCCTTAACTGGCTAAAATTTCATGTGAAGGCATACACATAAAATATTATGGTGTTAATAGGTTTCCTAGTTTCAAATTTCTGAACACTGCTGTAATATTTTGAAATGCATAATGTCAAAAAATACTCAAAACTCACTTCTAGCTGATATCCAACACTTTTCTAATCTAATATTTAAAAATTTAGTTAATATGTTATTTCAAAATTTTGCATTGCTCGCATTTTGAAACCATCAATTTTATGTGCCCTGTATCTTCTATTTTTTTAAATTAGATTAATAAGATTTATACTAACTATTCCGTTGTTTAAAAAACTATTTGTATTTATCATGTTACCTACTACCATCTATTATCTAACTAGATATTTCTGTATTTTTATTAAAATTATTACTGAATTTGAGTACAAACTAACATATTTATTCTTTCAATGCACTTAAATAAAAAAAACACAGGGTATTTAGAACTGGGTATGTTATAACCTATTTAGAAAAGGTCATGTACGCATTATTTTTTAAAAAGTTCATGAACTTTTCTGGTTTTATCTTGTTTTTTACAAACCAATTAGAAATTAGTTACCATTTATGGGCTTATCATCCACAGGAAGATAAATTGATGAATTCTATATATACTTATATAAATTTGGCTTTTATATTTGATTTTTTTTTTAATAACAATTTTGGTCTTTTTATAATTTGGCTTAGATATAAATGAAAATGTATCAATAAAATTACTTAAATATAAATAAATTAGTTATAAATAATTTTTCAATTTAAAATATAATAATCAGTCTAAAATATTTGCCTAGATTGAGCATTAAAAATGTATGCTAGTTATTGCAACTAGCAACTTGATTTTTCATAGAAATAAATGCATTGTACTAACAAATTCGCAAAAATAAAAATTAATTATTTTTGAGATTCCACTGATAGATCAGTTTAAGTTGAAATAGAAATCGGGTACAAATAATTTAGTACTGCAGAATAATGAAAATAGGCGGCCATTACTACAAACAAATGCCAAATAGCATGTGCGAGTGGCACAATTCCATCACTTTTAAAAAATATGACTCCAAATACGTACAAAATTCCACCTATAGTAAGCTCTCTCATTCCCATAAAATAATGCTGAAAACAAGAAAAAAATAATTTCAGTTCCTCTATTTTAACAAAGGATTCGTGTAATGTATCTTTTGACATACAGTGCTATCATATTATAAGACGTGTCACATAAATTATGTTGATAACCAACTATATACGTTGGTATTACTGCTGAGAAAAAAATCCGCTTTCCTGGCTATGGCTTTTATTTTTTTGTTTTTGTTTTTCTATTTTGTTTTGAGGTATTAAGGTACTTGTATACTGATAAGAGCGAATCTAGAGGTGGATTTAATAAATTAAAGCGCGAGGGAGATAGAGTAAAAGGATTTAGCAACACTGTATTAAATACGATTGTCATAACTGTCATATACTAATCTGCTACATTTACAGCCAGTTCCCGAAACGTCAGATATGTACCCGATAGTCTTAACAAACCGATAAGTAGAGAAAATGCTTTTCTGAAACGTTTGACAAGTGCTATCGCATCGATAAACCTAACGAACAGATATTTTGTCAATTCAATAACTATCTATTTCTATTTCAATAACTGTCTGGAGCATGCGCAGTATGCATATTGTATTTTGATGCAAAGGAGATAGTGTTTTGACGTTTAAATGTTAGGTTAACTTATTACACATTACTATTACGCGTTACAAACAACATATAACTCATTTGCTACCCAAGGAACAATTTTAGTTTCTTAAATGTATACAAGGATGCTATAAAACTATTTATAAAATCCCTTGAAAAATCTATTTTGCTGTAACAATATCCTTAATACCATCATAAAGCGACTTGTAGACTAAAAGGGCCCACCCTTATGAAGGTTGTTAAGGCCTTTTTAAATTCCATCATAAAACTCCTTAGTGAGACATAGTGCTGCTCCTGAAAACCTTATTTGGGCCGTTTTAAAACCTTTTTTAAAACCTATTTAAAAGCTGTCAGAAGCTTTTCTATTAGCTTCATGCATTTCTAGAAAACCCCTAGAAAGCTACCATAAAATTGGTTTTTAAAACTCTTATAAGTCCATATTAGAACTGAGAAGCTATAAGAATGTCCACGAAGGAATCCAAATAATTTTATTATTGCATTTATTTTTTCTAAACTGATTTAAGCAAACACACCATCAGACTTATTGAAGATAAAATGGAATTTTGAAATGTATAAAGCGTAGGGCACTATAACCTCTATAAGGCCAATTTAAAAGGTAATAAAAAGCCACCAGGTATGACAAAAAAATTAAAACCAACGGCAGTTTATCGTTAAAACTACATAAGAAACAAAAAAACAAGAGCCCCTCAGAAATAATAATGATTTTAATATCCATACAAAATTTGCATAGACACGTAAATCAGCAAATTTAAAAAAGTGGGCTGCTTCTCGGTTCCCGCGGTAATTTTCAGTCGTTTCTTGTAATTCTACCTTAAGATAATTATTGATAATTATAATTGTGAGATTGACCTTGAATATTTTTATATAACAAGAAAAACATGGCCGGCCAACTAAAAACCTAATTGTCATTTTACAATCCTCTCCAGTGTTGCAAGGTCTAGTGAAATTTCACTAGATCTGGTGATTTTTTTTTAAATCTAGTGATTTAATGAAAACTTTTATGAAAATGCCCATTTTTAATGATTTTTGAATCATCCAATTTATTGCCCTCTACTGGTAGGTAGACAAACATTAAATTCGAGTTGCGATCCATTTAATACAAAACTGTTCACGTTAATCGCTACCACAGTCAGTAAACTCTACGGTTACCTCGATCAGCAGCTCTTAGACGAGAGAGACGCACGGAGCGGGAAACCGAATTAAAGAGACAGACATATCTGATTTCCGTGCAAAAGACACAGACAAAGATGCCTGTAGTGTCTACAGCTGACGTAGGCTGTAGACCCTAATTCGATTCCCTGCTCCGCGCGTCTCTCTCTTCTAAAAGCTGCTAATTCAGGTAACCGTAGTTTATTGACCGTGAATTGCTACAATCGAATAGCCTGGGCTCGTTGCCCTCTAGCAGCTCGTAGACAAACAGTACTTTCTAGTTACAAACCATTTAATACAATACAGAGTACGAAGTCTGGCAACGAAATAATCCGATAGAGGACGCTCAAAGCTATGCTGTGCTCAGAGAGCTCAAGAAAATTACGTGTCCTACAGACACTGCAACTTTTGAAAATTAGAGATGAGAGCTTTAATTTCAAATCTAGTGAAATTTTAGTAAGATTTAGTAACTTTTTAAAGCGTCGTCTGATAACTTTTAAAATTTTGATCTGGCAACACTGGTCCTCTCATTAAACTGTATATTCTAATAATGGTAATGACCTAGAAAATTTACTCCAAATGAAGCCCTTTTAGTCTTTTTGTATACTATCACAAATAATCCCTTCCTTACAAAAATGCAAATGCACTTGGCGAAGATCACATGGACTTGATAAAAGCTGTAATAAAACGTTTGGGACGTTGACA
Organism: Rutpela maculata; assembly: GCA_936432065.2. NCBI lineage: Eukaryota > Metazoa > Arthropoda > Insecta > Coleoptera > Cerambycidae > Rutpela > Rutpela maculata. The sequence goes on along the minus strand of OW386290.2, from coordinate 99,263,189 downwards.
TTTGATACAAAAAACTTAAAACTTAACCTCAAAATAATTTGTATGTGTGTGTGTTTTAACAGTCCTTTTAAAATGGCCACTCTTTTTTATTTTCTTCCACCTTTCCAAAAAAGACTTAATTACACATCAGTAAGTCGTGAAATGCTTTTAATTAACACACACACACACACATGCATCAACGACACTTCAGGCAGACATATTGTTTATTATTTTTATAATAAATGTTTTATTGAGGTTTTGGAAAGTGTTTTATGGAATTAAAATTTGCCTTTTAGATTTATAAAGGTCTTTTTTTCTTCATAACGGTTTCATCACAACATTTATCAAGGATGTTTTAAGAGTCTAGTTTTGTAATGGCCTTTAATAAGTACTAATAGGCATTGAAAATGTCTATTTTTAAAAAGGATTTAAAATGCATTTATTGCAAATATGTTAAAACCATAAAGAATAATTTAAAGCCTCTTTAAATCTAAATGGAATTTAAGACGTTCATAAAACTAATTAGCTTTATGGAGAGTTTTATGTAGGTTATGATAAATCCATTACAAGTACATATTATCCTAGAAGCAAATTAGCTTTATAATTAGGTCTTACAGAATGCTTTAAAACTTACCATATAAGAGCAAGTATACTTGAAGCCTAAAAGGCCTTAACTACAACATCAATAAAGTACATAACTATTTCCTAACCCTGACAAACCTTTCTTAAAACTTCCTCAAGTCCAAATGACTTTTAAATTGTTCCTTGGGTAGTTATAATTTGGGATAGTAGATAAGTACCAATTCAAGTGCAAATTAAAAAATATTAGAGCTGTAAGCATTTTAGAATGGATTACTCAAGTACTTCTAAGTAAGTAAGTAAGTAAGTAAGTTTTATTCCGTAGTATTATACATATTACATTAAATATGCGTAAAACAGGTCATTTTAAAGGACAAATAGTAGGTGAAACTACAAAAAATACAAATAATTAAAAAGTCACAGAAAACAGTAATTAAAATATAAAATACAATAATTAAATTAGAGGGTGTAAAGATAAAATTTAAAAATAGTCATGATTGTTAAAATCAAGAAATTCCTGAACTGAATATGGTTCTATATTACAAATATATTGGAAAACTTGTTCTCTGAAGTCCTTCAAGAGGATTTTATTTTTAATAAAAACAGGAAGTACATTGAAGAATTTAATTGCTGAATAAAATGGTCCTCTCTCAGTGAGAGTTAAGTGGTGCATCGGAAATACATAATTGCCTTTGTGTCGAGTATCATAGGTATGGTTTAGGTTTAACATTTGGAAATCAGCTTGATGATTTTTTAGGTATAGTAAGCAGGAGTATACGTATAGTCCTGGTATTGTAAGCATTTTATTCTCTCTAAAGTGCCCCCGGCAAGATTCGTTGAACTTCAATTTGTATATTATTCTAAATGCCCTCTTTTGGGTTTTAAATACTTTGTAGAGGTCTGAGGAACCACCCCATACCACAATTGCATACTTAGCGGTGGAATAGAAGTTTGCATAATAGACCATTTTAAGTGTCGAAGTGTCGAAGGAACGTGACAAAACTCTAAGTGCAAAGCAGACTTGTTAAGTTTTTTGGTGATTTCGTCAATATGCAGACACCACTTAATATTACTGTCCAAAGTTATGCCTAATAATTTAGTGGAATTTATGTTTAATACTGGTACTTTATCAGTTAGTAATTCTGACACTTTTAATAACGAACGATCTGTTTTGAATATTACACAGTTTGACTTGGCCTCATTTAAGATAAGCTCATTAGTGTAAAACCAATCTTTTATATTTTGCCATAGTTGAGATAGAGTGTTCACAACTTCCTCAAGCGTGTGACCCTGTATTAAAAGGTTTGTATCATCGGCATAGTTGATGATTGTTGATTTGATATTTTGATCTGTAACGTTCATCAGATCGTTTACAAAAATGACAAAAAGAAGTGGCCCCAGAATGCTTCCTTGAGGAACTCCATAATTAATATTTAGAATATCATATTCTGATTCTTTAGACGAAGTGTTTGAAGTAGCGTCGAAATTTTCGCATTAGAAGTGATCCAGTTGAAGAATATAGTGAAAACGAATTTTGTGGAGCGTTTGCATTTTACCAAGCATACTGTAAAATACTTGGTTGAACTATTATAGTGATGAAATTCACCGACTACCTATCAAAATCATTCTCTATCTGCAATATATACCTTTGCAATTCGACGTCTTTTTTTAATCAAAATAACTGTTACATATATGAATTATTGAGGATGAATGCTAAAAGGAATATTAGAGTCTCTACTATTATTATTTACGAATGTTAACCTAACATTAACATTGAACTGACAATAGACAGTAAAATTGACGTTAAAAATAATAACTTGAAGTTAGCTTCAATGAAGGTCCATCTAGTGTACAGTAGTTTAACCAACTTAACAGCTGGATTACTATTGATTGAAATTTATGGACACTAAGTTTTCAGAAACGCTTTGCAAATTATCGTACACATAACTTTATCGAGGCGATAGCTATCAGTTCGATAGCGAGATGTACCAGAAACTGGCTGTAAATCTGGCTATATTTCATTCGTGCCAAGCCGAATTTTCCAATTTCGGTATGCAATTTACGATGAGGTTTAACTGGAAGTCTTCCTCTTTACGTCGCGACATCGTACGGCCGTCCCGCTGGTATTTTTCGAAAAATATGAACGTGTCAAGACCGCATGTTTTTGTAATTTTTTCGTCTCCGAAATGCCAGCTTTTTTTTACTATTTTTCGCAGATATCTCTGAACGGTAAGAGCTAGCTCGAAATAGCTCAAACAAGTATTTTTCACTGCGTAAAATTTCGCCATTTTGTCACCGTAATTAATCGTTAATTAATTAAAATCGACCTCATATATGATGTCCACTTTATATCATGTATTACCTAGATGCTTCATTAATCTCGGCCCTTCAAAACAAAGTTTTCTGACAAAATTATTTTTTTAAGATTTACATGCATTTTCTAGGAAAATGTTAAATTTTCTCTATTTACCTCGAATATCTCGATATTTATCGGTTTTTCTGAAAAATTTGTAGACAACAAATGCAAAGAGCATTTTATACTAATTTTTAATTTTATACTTTTTAAAAATTTAAATATTTAAATATCTTCTTAATATGCAACGTTGCCAATCAATTTCAACAGCTGTTTTATTTACACAAATGTAAGACTTAAAATTGATTAAAGTTCTAATAACGTAGACGGACGATTTTTTCAGGGTTTTAACAGAGTGTTAATAGGAAACTATTTAATGTTATGTTAGTTTAAATTGTGGCATTAAGAGCAAAAATTAACCTAAGCCGAGCTCTACTATGCCAAATAAGGCATCTTTGCCTATGAAAGTCAAACTTTCAGAATCGAATACTCCGAAACTAAACGGACGATTTTATTTCATTAAAAATTCAAGTGTAAAATCACTTTATTTATTAGTATATCAAACTATATTTAAAACTGTAAAAGTTCATTTTAGTATACAAGTACCTTAAGAATAACATTTTCTACGAAAATGTTAATAAAAAAAATTCTTATTAGATCGCAATATTTTCAAACCTGTTTAAAAAATAAGACAGTTTTTACTCACTTCATTTAAAATTGGCAGTACTGGTCCTATTCCCATGACCAGATAAAAAATAGTCTCCAATCGTTTGTACCTTTCGTGGAAGATCTGTTGATATAATATACCTAATATGGCAAGAATCCATACTATCCAACGCATCTGGGAAGCCCATCCTTCGTGAGGCAGTTTTTCAAGGGTTAGCCATGGAAAATATGATCCAGCTATGAAGACATAAATCATAGCTCTATCACATCGATGGAGGACATCTTTTAAATTCCTATGAATATTAAGTCTAATAAAGTACAACGAAGAAGAGAAAAGGTTCAGTATTTTTTTTAAATAACATATATTAGTAATTAGAGAATATTATTTAGGTATTTACCTAACTAGTGTATTAGCGTGCCCAGATTAGGGCAACAATATACAGAAAGTAGGTAATTTCATAGCAAATAAAAGAGTGTGAAGTTGCGATTTACTTAATCCTAAATAAAATTCTCTAATCATGATAAAAGCAAATAAATAAAAAATAATTAATTGTAAGAACATATATTAGCATATCAAATTAATGCAAACAATTTTTAATAACATTTTTCAATTATTATTTCTCAATGAAATGATAACAATAATGTAACATAACATAGAACAACGATCTTTGTGTATTGGAAATGGTAGGAATATTTTTCTTATCAAATTCATTCTTACATGGCAGTAACATTTCATTTGAAATAGCTAGTAAGTTGATCACAAAGGTTATCAGCATAGCTCAGATCGTAGCGCTAAATTGTTAGACATTTATGTAGATAACATTATGTTGTAAACACTCAATGAAACATTCTTAAACAATATAAAAACTATGACTTTTTTTTATTTGCAACTTTTCTGTAAAGTGCGTTTTTACCGAGTTTTTCCGGAGAAACATGAAAAACTTTTTTTGAAACTGTAGCGCTTTAAAAATATGTAATTTAAAAATTTGAAAAAATTCAGATGTGTGCATTGAGGGCTTCTAAACATTTTTTGTCTCTTGGATTTTTTTTGTAACTTGCTAATTTTCCGAGTTACAGGCAGTTGTTCACGATAAATAATGTACTACATTTTTTGTGAAAAAAATTTTTTTCCGAAAAACTTTTTCACATTTTCAATTTAATATGACATATGATAGTCTTTAACCGTTTCCGAGTTATTGAACATTGAAAATCGTATTTAAGCTATTTATTATACAAAGGGAAACTACAATTATTAAAGTAGTCTATGAAAATGACTATGAAGTATGGGTTGCGTGCGCCGACGTCACAGATTTTGAGACCTTAGGATTAGGAAAAACAGACAGCTGTCATTGAGAAATCCGCCGTTTAAACGTGTTTCTTTAAAGTGAATTTTGCAGTATTTGTGCGCCATTTAAAAACTTGTTGTTGGATTATTTAACATCTACAACTATTCTTAATACTGTTATATAAACAATTTTGTTCATCAGGATGACGGTTAGTTCGTATTTTGCAGAATTGTCTCCTGATGTAGAGGTTAGGTATACGGCTGCCATCGAATTAAATTATATTTTGAGAAAAAAATACTTTACTACAAATATTGATGTATTTCCAAATGTTACTTATAAGGAAGTTGCGAATTACTTGATTTTTGAAAGAATTACGTAGACAGAAGGACGAATTCAAGGCATTGAAAAGTCTTGAAGCTGTTTGTGGTTAGGTGAAAGAAGTACTCTGCAAGAAATTTGCAGGATAAAAGCTTGTTACAACGGTAAGAATTAGTTATCAACCATTTTTTTCATATATGCTTGCCTAATTAAATGTTGTTTTATAAATAATTACTAATGCAGAAATCAATTTTTCAGGATATGAACTCTTAGCAACATAAATAAAAGCCATTGACTCCTTGGACTATTGCAGATTCAGATGGTTCCTTAATGCTCACTGGGATTGTGTTGCCAGTCTAGACAAAACATGTTCACCACCTAACAGGAAATCTTTCCTTTTAGTTTTTTAGCAATGAACATATGGCTATAGTTGGAGATTAACCGCTGTAAATTTTGTGAAAAAGACACTATAAAATAAACAATGAAAGACTGACGTACCTACTGTAAACTATTTGAAGTATGTAATAAGATGTACACAATTTCTTCCAGTGGTTAACCCCCTGTCTATACCTTATATACCTATAGATTGGACTACGCAAACCGTTGTAATTTTGGTCAATTTTTTATTATAACATTATATAAAATGACTGTATGAATGTATTTTACTATTTTATGTAGGCCAATTGTTAATTATGACTTGTATTCTCTTAAATATACTCTCCCTCCGTGCAGTTCATGCTTCGCTCAGCTAAAATTTAAAAAGAAATAGTTATTAAAAATAGAGACAAACCAATATAAAACGTTAATTTTCTTTACCATGGATTGTTTATTGCTTGTTTGAGCAGCAGTTATTACTCTCACAATCATTCTTGCATTAACATGCAACAACTTAAAGCATTTCTTTTAATTGCCTGGAATTGTTTAACCTAACCTCTTCTGGCTGTAAATCGACGTTATTTCAAAAAACTGATGTTGTCTCGGATTGCCACACTTCCACAATTAATAATACAATAAAAACTAGCCATTTTGTATGATATAATATCGATAAAAACTCTAGGATTACGAAAATTTAATTCTGAGGTTCAGTCAGTCGCCATTTGACAGCTAATGACAGCGGTTTGTTTTTCCTAAGGTCTGGGACCTGTGACGTCACGCACACGCGACCCATTCTGTTATTAAATCTGTCGTTTCATGTAATACTTGTCATTTTCATAGACTACTTCAATAATTGTAATTTCCCTTCATATAATAAATAACTTAAATACGATTTTCAATGTTCAACAACTTGAAAATGGTTAAAGATAGGAGTATCATAAATATGTCATATTTTTGAAATCAGGAAAAAAAACGAGCAATTCAAAAATTCAACAATATACAGGGCTTTCCATTAAAAAAAATATTATTACTTCTCAATTTATGCACGCCACTCTGCTTCCATTAACCTATTAAAGTTACAGCTCTACAACTTTCGTTCAAAACTTTTTATTCTATCTCCAATAATAATAATAAAGGGTGGCCTAAATATAATGAATAACCCTGTACATCCTATTTGATATTTTGTAATATCAATATATTATTTTGGTCTAAAACAACAATTTGCTTATGCTGAAACAAATACGTGGGGAACCACTATTAAATTTTCAGAGATACCATAAAATCTTAATTTCGCAATAAGACAGTCAAAATCGACATGATCGAAAGCTTTTGACAAATCGAGCAATGTAAGTAATGTTACCTGGCCATATTGGGCTCTGAGAATGTCATCAGTGATTGTTAAAAGGGCTGCCATTGTGCTAAGTTGTTTTCGAAAACCAGATTAATGTTCGGGTAAAATATTGTTATTATTAAGATAATTAATAAGCTGACCATGTAGTGCTGTTCCTGTTATTTTAGAGACAACATATACCAGTACTTTGAATAAAAAGTAAGTAAGGATTTTTTCCCAATAGGCTTACTTAAAGTTCCATTGTTCTGCAAATACCCATTTCAAACGAATAATTTATAATGTGTAATCCTACTTTGAGTTTAGTAAATAGCTCATTAGAATAAAGTACAGTTCCAGATAAATTAAGAATTTCAACAATTGTACCCTTGCAGAAAATGTTAGGAACAAAAAGGCTAGAAAAATTTAGACGTGTTAATATGAATAATATGTTACCTACAGAGGCAATAATTTTAGAAAAATAAGTTTATATACAATTATTAGATCATGTAAATGAAAATAAAATAAATGTGTCAGGTTTCAGAAAAAACTATAACTGGGAAACAGCAAACGATATAAGATAATTGTTTTATTGCCGACGGTTTGTACGCGCCGGCTTATTCCTTTGTCGGCATAACCGGCGCTTTTGATGTTTGATAATGGGACTTCTCATATCTCTTGCGTCTACTATACGTATTTTATAAATGCAAGCAAAGTTTGAATGAAGATCAAGTTGCAAAAGTAATATTTTTGGATTTTAAGTGAGCATTTGAGGCCATTGGCAGAAATAGATTATTAGAGAAATTATCAAAGTATGGGTTGAGTGATGTGGTTATAACATGGTTCAGTAATTATCTAGTAGATAGAAAGCAGAAAGTTAAATGAGGAGATATCAAATCCAAGGAAAAGCGGGTAGAAAGTGACGAAGTCCCACAAGGAAGTATATTGGGTCTCCTATTGCTTATATTGTATATAAACGATATAGAGCATAGAGCAGATTACAGAATATTGTAAATTTCGCTTGTTTGCAGACAATACTATGATCTGGTAAGGATCAGCTTGACATTGACTGCAAGTTAAAAGAAGACACGAGAAATGTAACAAATTAGAATTGAATAGACAAAACAAAACCAATGGTTTTAAGAAAACAGAGTGTTATAGATGAGTGGCCGTATAATGACTTTAAAATTATTGTTGAAATAAGCAAATAGTACAGTCAATCTGTCATTTAACCCGTGAATAATTCCTGCAAGGGTTTCTTTATTTTTACAATGTAAGTGGGGCTGCCACAATCATTAACTAACGTTTTCCACAAAAATATCGTTGCCGCCATGGCGGTCACAATAGGTTTATATGAATTATCTCCTTTCCTATTAGTTCTACCCTAAAATTAGGTATTACCAATATTGTATACAATGAAAAAGCTACAACTGTTGTTTAAACTGTTTTTCTCTATTTTTAATATTTCAAGATTTACAGCTCTCAGAATGAAAGTTTGTGCTTGCTGCAAATTTTAGCAATTTTCTTCGCCCCTGTTTCTCCTAAGTGGTAATTAGTTATTATCAAAATGGCAGCTTATAAAATTTCCCAAAACTCTTATTTAAACAACACAATTACACTGCCACATATGTCTACGTTGCAGGATCAGTTTTGTATGAGTCAAATACGGGGATATGGAAAGATTACAAAAATGTCAAAATAGAGCAATGATAGAAAATAATTTTGCAATGTTCAAAATATATTCCTATTAGAAAGATGCTCTGTAAATTGTTGTGCGTTGTGGGGACTTCAGGATAGGATTTTGCAGAGTGAGAGGGAAATATGCTTTTATTTTCGGTTTATTATAAATATTGAAAAAATCATAAATGGTATAATATTTAAAATAGTTTCAGAAATTTCCCATTGCTCTATATTATACAGTTTTTATCATAATTTTGTATACAGTCATAGATGGGCAAAGTACTCATTTAAACTACTTCAAGTACTTGATACTTGAAATAGTTTAAATGCCATACTTTAATAACAAAATTAAGAACTATTTTCATTGAAAAACTACGATATTGAAGTACAACAGAAATTTACAATATATAATTGTATTCGTTAGAATAATAGTAGTTATATAAAACAGTTTTAAAGATTATACTATTTATAATAAACCGAAAATAAACGCATATTTCCCTCTCACTCTGCAAAATCATATCCTTAAGTGAAATTAATGCCCTAATTTATATTCACAAAATTATAAAAGGAAATATGCCTAATTATTTCAATGGGATTTTGCAACACTAGAAATCATGATAATTCTAGACTAGGTGATAAATAAAAATCTACTCAAAATTCAGTTTTTTTTAGGACACTAATTAATTATAATAACTTACTAAACAATTTAAAAGCAATTAATGTAAAGTAATTCCAATATATCGAGCGGTGCACGTCATCACTAATGATATTGTGACGTTAAGTACCAACTCAAAATTATATCACCATGCAAATTCCGTATGTATATACTAGACCAACCCAAAAAAAAAAAAGTTTGTCATATTTTATGTCTCACCCTGTAAAAATGTTCCTTTTTATTTAAAAGAAAAAATGCTCTTGATTAAAAAAAAAATGAATTTTAAAATGTGCTACCACGCTATAAAGTATGCTATTTCAATCATTTTGCGTTATCTACAAAAATTAGGCTGTGCGCTTCATCTTATATATGTTTTTTAGAGCCAAAGTGGTTTTTCACTTTAAATATTATATAAATAATTGAAAATTGTGGAGTAAAATTTTTTTGTAAGAAACCCGATGAAAAAAATCTACTTTAAAATGTTAAAAAATGGACAAAAGGAAACACTCAAATAAATCTGCTTTAGGCCAGCCGAAAATACTTTTTAAATATGTTCCAAAACATATCTAAACCAAAATTTACTATAATTACTTGTAAGCGAGCAGAAACTAGAGTACGAAAATTAAAGTTTTCAGGGTGTATTTCACAATTTTACTAATAAAAGCACCAAAAAAATATCATTAAAATTGTAAATAACTAATGAAGTTACTTAAATCATTTTTTTTTCTTGGAAAATTATATTAAATATAGATAATATATTTTGAGGTCCCGGGTTTTTAAGGATAGGCTCGAATTTGTTTAACTTATTCACCATTGTAAATAATTAATAACAATCTAATTTTTTAATTTATTTATTATATATTTTTTTGTTTTTGTTCTTCATCTATTGTAATAACATTATTAAATCGAGAAGTCAACGCAATTTGACGTTCAGCAGAATCATTGACAACTTTAAGGTTTATGCATACATATTTTCCACACACATGATGGCCTGAATTCCATAGATTTGGATTTTTTTTTTTAAATGATTATATTTGTAATTTTTAAAAAATTTAAACTTTTCTTTGATATAAAATAGAATAATAAAAAAATATCCGAATAATTGTCTTTTGGATCTACAAAACCTCTAACATTACGTTGCGGTTCCCATAAATTTTCGTTTTTTAAATTTTGTATCATTTTTAGTTTTATTTCATGAGTCACTTTATCATAAAAAAATGTAAGGCACACGAGTTCCTCCGATAGGTACCAGAGGTGATTGGTGAATTTATTTAATAATAATAATATTTCTTGTCCCCGTCATGAACTTATTAGAAGATTTATATGAATACTAGCTGACCCAGCAAACGTTATTTTGCCATATAAATTATAAATTTTAGTCCAAAAAATAAAAATAAAATTTCTGGATAGGACCACCCTTATCACCTAGGGGTATAAAAAATAGCCTACGACCTATTCTCAGACCTACTAAATATACACCAAAAATTTCATAAAAATTGGTCAAGCCGTTTCGGAGGAGTTCGATAACAAACACTGTGACACGAGATTTTTATATATTAGAAAATTAAAACGTTATTATTAAAAATTATGATTTACAATGGTGAATAAGTTAAACAAATTCGAGCTTATCCTTAAAAATCCAAGGCCACAAAAAACAATATTTTCTATATTTAATATAATTTTCCAAGAAAAAAAATATTAAATAACTTCATTGGTTATTTACAATTTTAATGATATTTCTTTGGGGCTTTTATTAGTAAAATTGTGAAATACACCCTGAAAACTTTAATTTTCGCACTCTAGTTTCTGCTCGCTTACAAGTAATTATAGTAAATTATGGTTTAGATATGTTTTGGAACATATTTAAAAAGTATTTTCGGCAGGCCTAAAGCAGATTTATTTGAGTTTTTCCTTTTGTCCACATTTTAACATTTGTAAAGTAGATTTTTTTATTGGGTTTCTTACAAACAAATTTTACTCGATAATTTTCAATTATTTATATAATATTTAAAGTGAAAAACCACTTTGGCACTAAAAAACATATATGTGATGAAGCGTGCAGCCTAATTTTTGTAGATAACGCAAAATGATTGAAATAGCGTAGTTTAGAGAGTGGTAGCACATTTTAAAATTAATTTTTTTTTAATCAAAAGAGCATTTTTTCTTTTACATAAAAAGGAACATTTTTACAGAAAATATGACAAGCTTTTTTTTTTTTGGAAAAGTATATACGGGTCACCTAAGTTGGTTTTGCGTGGTAGACTGCCACACATTGCTTTGAATAATTCAGTTAAACTTGCATCGTGTTCTCCTTTTGTTGTATGTTAAATTAATTTTGTTTTAGTTTGTTGGTTTAATTAGTGAAAATTTTATAATTAGAGAGTGTATTTTTAAATATTAATGTTATTGTGAATAATTTAATTTCCCTGTTCTTATCAAAACAATAGCTTTTTGTTAATTAAGAGCGCAAAGTGCCACATTGTCGCTCAATAGTGTAAGTTGACGTCAAACACACGAAACACTTTATGCTTGAATTACAAATGATTTTATCTACAAATGTTTGAAAACACCAAAATAAAAGGAATAAATAAGTTGAATTTTGACTGGACATGACAATTCATCAACATTTTATGAGTATGCCTTGCATATGTGATCAAAATAAACAGACAAACAAAGCAGAATCGGTGTCAATTTATTTAAGTTTTATTAATTATTATAAAGTTCGTATTCTTCGTATAAATAAATTACATCTTACATCAACTCTCATTATATTAACAACAGTTTTAATATATAAATACATTGTCAATGTTCCAACCAAACTTGTGTAAGGACAGGTGCACTGGAGCGAGGGTAAAAGTACTTTGCCCCTCGTTGTCATGGGAGACGAAGTGACGAAAGTGACATTATGCTTAGCTCCTTGGCAAACATCAACTTGGCGCTATACCGTTTCTTGTAAACATGATAAATTCTGTTAGACTTAAAATATTTAATTACAATTTGGAACATATGTAAAACAGCATAGTACAATAATCTCTATTGTAAGATCTCCTTTGTCAATAATGGTTTACTAACTTTTCCCTGTATGTTTATACTTGGATGTGTAATGTATGTTAAAAATAATTTAGAAAAATTCACTGCCCATAGTGACATACATAATTATAATACACGTAATAACAATATGTTAATTCCAAAATACTGCATACTGTCCAAAAGCCAAAAAAAAATCTGAATTTCATTGCTTTAAAATTTTATAATGTGTTGCCCACTAAATATAAAATGTCAGTTTAAGAATAATGTTAAGAGGCTTTTAATAAGAAAGGCATTTTATTCATATGAGGAGTATTTAAATTACACCTCTAACAATAGTGTGCCATAATTTGTTTTTTTATTATTCGTAATTGTTCTTTATAAGTATTTCTTGTATATGCATGTAGTTAGTTTATTAATTCATTGTTCTATATTTCTCTATTTTTAAGTGACCAATGATATAAATATTGTGTCATTACGTTGATCAATATTTTGATCATATATTATTATATATTAAGACTTGTGTAAGTACTATGTACGTATGTACTATGTAAAATTGGCCATATCTGTAATACATGGTCTTAACCAGAGACTTACAAACTCTCACTCTTCCATAAAATAGGTTTTATTTTAATTTCAGAGCAAAAGGCGTTTTTTTTATTAAGCATACAAAAATATGAAGATCTATAAGATTTGTAAACCGCAATATACCGGGTGTATGTTAGGTTCAAACTAACTTTATTTAAATTATATGATATATCATATATGTTTAATAAGATTATGTTGTGAGAGTTTGTAGGCCTCTGGTTATCACCATGTATTACCGATATGGCCCAATTTCAATAGATTTTATTGTACTATGATGTTTTACATATGTTCCGAATTGTAATTAAATATTTTAAGTCTAACAGAAGTTATCGTGTTTACAAGAAATGGTACAAACGCACCCATACATATACAAGCACTTACCAAAGACATTTTTTATTCGATATTTGAGTTCAGTCTGCTATGAAACAGATATCTGTACAACAAATTTTTTATCACAATGATTATTAAATTTTTTTTTTCAATTTATAATAAAGTTGGAATACAGTTAAAAGATAGGTATACAATCCATTACTGAACCATAGCAGATACGAAAAAAAATAATAGAAACATTATTGTAGAAAATTTTGCATACAGCCATTTTCTGATTATGGCTAACCGTTTTCGTGATATGAGCGAAAAACCAAAAACCGGGACCTTCTTCATGCCCCCCTGCACCTTCTATGTTCAGGGACTTTTGTTATGTTTACCTCCTAAATAGTCCAAACACAGCCCTCAAGTCAAGTATATGTAATTATGAATTTCTTGGAAAAATAAACACATATTATTATTATTATATTGTTTGGGAATGGCTTCACATATGTTTACGTTATATTAATATTTTTTCGTAAAATAGTCATCTTTCGAATTTATCGCTGCTTCCTGGTCTCTGCTCATAAGGGATCAAGAGTAACATCCTCATTAAATGTTGTACACAAAGACTATATAATTAATTTCAATTTGTGTAGTTGCTGAATAAGAAATTTTAAAAAGTGTTTTTAAATTATTCCAGAAATGTGAAACAATAAAATTTCCATAAACAATGAGTACATTTTTTTTAAGTATTATTATAATTATACCTATTAGGTAGTTGTTTCTTACCTATGCCTATTACAATAAAAGACACAGTGGAAAGAAGTTGACACACAAAAGAGGAATACCAGGGTGGCGCCATATACAACAGCAGAGAGCAAGTGATCACCATCTTTAGATCTGTTAATTAATTCAAGAGTCCCTAAAACACTAGGTATAATCCATATACCATGAGTTAAAATATTTGCTAGATGTTCTACATTTGTTGGACAATAAGCTTCTCTGGGCGATGCTTTTCTGTTCATCCATTGTATGCTAAAAAAACCAGTACAAAATATTATATAAGTTGAAAGCTGTAACAATTGGATTTAAATGTTTAATCCAAATACGTGCACATCTCATTTACTTCCTCGCCACAACTGAAAAATGTTGCTTCATCAGTAATATAAATTTTTTGGAGCAAATTAATAATGCTATTGTTAGGTTGTAATGTATTACACGGGCACACAAAATAAAAAAAGTGTAAATTTTCTGAGGTTTCACATATATACTCCCATGTATTTTTTACCACTGAACACGATCCCGATGTCAGTTTTGCTTCTTCAGGTCAGGTTTTCAACCACGAAAAATGGGAAAACAGGCCAGAATAGGGTTTAAAATATAAATTAAATATTTTAAATAAGTAGACCATGTATTACCTGATTACCATTGTGTACAATCATTTTTTATTGGTTCTGTTAAGTCCGCTACCCCGCGCCAGGAGTGGTTACAGACTCCCGGACATGGAGTAGACTTTACGTACTGTCTCGTTAATGCGAGTGTTAAACGTCAGTGGTTTGTCTAAGTTCACCCCCAAGTACTTCACGCACAGCTTAATTGGAATTTCTCCACCCCCGAACGAAAGTGGCGTTAAAATCCGGTTTTCGGTGAAGCGGGATGTGAATAGGATCGATCCGACTTTTCAGCGTTGATCCGAATTTTCCACTTGTCGTAATATGCCGCAGTACGAGCCATGTGTGCCTTCAGCAGCATATTGGCCAGGGATCCACACAGTATCGAAAGCTTTCTCAATATCGAGGAGCTCTTCCCGAGGTTGTATTGCACCTTGACGTCATTTACGATCCTGATGACCTGTTGCACAGTGCCCTGCCCCGCCTGAAGCCGAACTGGCACTCGTCATCGATGTGAAGTTCATCCTGAGCAGCGTCTAGTCTGATCAGGATGACATTCTCCACCAGCTTGGAGATCGCCGACAGTAACGAAATCGGTCGATAACTGCCAACGAGCTGCACGTTCTTGTTCGACTTGATTAGCACGACCACGGCGCACTTCCACTGGCTAGGCCAGTGTTGCAGTCGCAGGATCGCGTTGACAATGTACGTCAACTGTACAATACCTTTTCTCGGGAGACATTTGAGTAGCCTATACTCGGTACCATCTGAACCCGGGGCTTTGTCATTAGGTGAAGTCCGGACAATGCCCGCAACTTCCAAAAGGCTTGGCCATGACTTTTAGAAATTCGCGTTTCGTCAATTGGATGTCATGGCCAATTAGTTCGTTTACGTAGTTTTCGATGCGGTCGTGTTCTAGGTTGTGTGATATCTGTAAGTTGTGTATATTTTGAAATTGGTCAGCTAAGTCGTTGGCTTTATGTACGTCCGTCATTAACGTCTGTCCGTTTGGCGTAGTTAAGGAGGGTATGGCCTCCCACGTATTCTTCATGGCCCTCGACAAAATTAGGTCAGGATTTTTTTTTAAATACGAAAAACAGGTTAAAACAGACCAGAATAAGGCTTAAAATATAAATTAAAGATTTTAAATAAGTAGATCATGTATTTGATGTATTTTTGACTGCTGAACACGATCCACGATGTCAGTTTCAATTAATCAAGAAAGTGTTTGAGTATTTGGGAATACAATTTCCACAGATAAGTGAAGCCAAATTGAAGGAAGGCATTTTTAATGGTCCACAAATAAGGAAAATGTTAAGAGATAAGAAATTCATCACTATAATGTCAGATACGGAAAAGGGAGCTTGGCAGAGTTTTAAAGAAGTTATTGATAAATTTTTAGCAAACAATAAGAGTACAAAGAAATAGTATCGAACATGGTACAAAAATTAAGAAAATTAGGCTGTCTAATGTCTAATGAATTTCCTGCATTCTCATATAGACCAGTTTCCAGAAAATTTAGATGATTATAGTGAAGAGCAAGGTGAACGTTTTCACCTAGACATAAAGGAAATAGAGCGCAGATATCCAGGTCGATGGGATGTTAATATGATGGCAGACTACTGCTGGGCATTGATGTGAAAACGAAAGGAATAAAACGAAAAAGAAAACCATTAAGCAGATCATTTGAAGACAAAAGAGTACAGTACCACAGAAAAGAATAAATCCGGATAAATAAGAAGTCATGACCTGATTGGTTGAAACTGACATTGGTATAGTGTTCAGCGGCAAAAAATACATCGAATACATGGTCTACTTATTCAAAATCTTTAATTTATATTTTAAACCCTATTCTGGCCTGCTTTCCCCTGTTTTTCGTGGTTAAAAAAAAATCCAGGTCTAATTTTGTAAAACTGACATCAGGATCGTGTTCAGTGGTCAAAAATACATCGAATACATGGTCTAATAATTTACTTAAAATCTTTAATTTATATTTTAAACTCTATTCTGGCCTGTTTTCCCCTGTTCTTCGTGGTTAAAAAAAATCCTGACCTAATTTTGTAAAACTGATGTCAGGATCGTGTTCAGCTGCCAATAATACATCGAATACATGGTCTACTTATTTAAAATCTTTAATTCATATTTTAAACCCTATTCTGGCCCGCTTTCCCAAAAATCCTGACCTGATGGAGCAAAACTGATATCGGGATCGTGTTCAGCGGTCAAAAATATGTGAAAATTTACACTTTTTTTTATTTTGCGTGCCTGTGTTATTAACGTACAAAATTTGAGCAGGATTGTTACCATTTTTGAAAAAAAGTTTTTTTATTTTTATTTCGATGTGAACTGCTCTTAATTTTAAAGGTAGGTGAAAAATAAAAAACCGTGTGGATATTTGTAAGACAACTAGATATCGAATTTAAACAAGATCGAACAATTGGTCTCGACACGATGGTCATTCATAGACACACATACGCACACACAGATTTTTCTTACAAAACTTCTTTTTCAATATCTGGGAGTGATAGAGAATCAAAAACTCGTCAAATGTTTGGATGGTTACAGTACTTTTCTCACTCCTAAGTTTCTCTCAAAAGTAAAAATAGAAGTGAACTTTGAGATTTGCTTCTTAACTTGTTTTCGCAACTATGGTATTTTAAAATACAAACATTTACCAAATCACGATGATGTCTTTAATATTATACAGATAATGGCTAAAAAATGAAAAATAAAAATCCAGAAAGCTTTTCTGAATTTTTACTTTTATTTCTGTCCTCTGTGATATACTTTAATGTCACGAAATGTTGGTACATGCAAAATAAATAATTCATTTTAATAAAATGGGCAGCTACTGGAAGCCCATCAAAAATTCATTAATTTAGGGCTCGTTACTATTGAGCTATGTGATGCAGACCTCCATTCCATGGATGGTAGAACTTACTTAATAACCCACCGTTGCGTCGTGGGACTGGAGAAATTCTTTTTTGACAGAAAATTATTGGAAGAGTGAAGTGCCATTGTTGAAATCAAAATAGCATCTACATTCAAAAGGTATAATAAAAAATGGATGTTATTGTGAAAGATAAGAAAGTCTGTGCGAAAAGGACACTGAATGTCATACAATCTACACCAAAACCTTTTCATATCCTCTGCCAATTTTCATCAATATTTATTCACGAGTTTCGGCGCTATCGTGTCCACACACATACATACATAGGCATTTTTTAACCTTTTCTGTGTTTCTACGATCTCAAAACGTAAAAATCTGGTCTTATCTTACTTTTCAATTTTGAACCAGTTGCAGTAATCTCCCGGTTTTTATGGGCGAGGAGGCTAAAAATGAGTTTGTAGATGGTTGATAGATATATTCTTACTATATAAAGTGAATTTTCGGTAATTTGGAGAAAAATTGATAAGTTTTATGTAGGGATATTTATACTAAATTTCGCCGAAGCACAAAGCTTCGGGTAAATCATATACCGAAAAAGGAACATCCTTAAAAATAACAACTTATTTTTCTAAACGGCACTAAAATAATACCTACTATAAAAATCATTTTTTTGAACAAACGCTTTATTTCAAAAATGAATACTTATTATAAACTAAAACAGACAAGTGAAATAAACGATACAACTATTGAAATGAAATTTTGTCCATTTTGAACACATTTAGTAATTTATGGTGCGGGAGCTAAGTGGCTTTTTCGGACACTCATCGTTACAAGCATTTTCTATGCGCTGATTATCTCTATCGAACTTAAATAACGACAAAATAGACTTGTGGCATATGTCAGCCCGTCGAGTTGGCCATGGTTCAAGATATGAAAATCAGTGAAATTATAACATCGTTACAAAGCCAATTTTTTTTTTTGTGTGTACACATTTTATGTTTAGAATGAATAAAATAAGATCACCAGAAAATGTGGGCCATCAGGGGAACAACCAGAAAGGTCAAAGAGGTAAAAAAACGGAGTTATATAACATGATCGTTACAAACTTTTTTAAGGTTGAGCATGTTTATTTAAATGTTTTGAACACAGAAAAAAATTCCCAGAAAGAAACTCCCGTCAGTAAGGCTAGCCAGAAAGAAAATGTTTAGGATTTTTTAAGAAAATTGGATTTTTTTTGCATATTTCATCTCAGAACTCTAAACTCATCGTGACAAGTTCTGGCTCCTTTTTAAAACATAAATATAAGCTCCTTCAACAATAGAATCTAGCCTCCCCGTAAAGTTCTTAGTGTCAACAAAAATACCATAGGCTCTTAAATATACAGGAATTTAACACTTTCCGCTAACTTGACTCCATACCGTGCCTAAGATGTATTGTATCATTATTACCTTTCTGGCTGCGCCTCCTGACGGCCCACACTTTCTGGCGATCATATTTTATTCATTCTAAACATAAAATGTGTACACACAAAAAAAATGAGCCTTGTAACGATGACATGATTTCACTGATTTTTAAACAGTGTTAGTGATGCTCCTGACAGGAGGTGCCCCGCCTGAAGCTGATTTTAAGAATCGTTATCATCCATTAAACCATAAAAATATCTCGAAGTTCATAAAACGATAAGCTGCCGAAAAAGCCATCTAGCTCCCGCTCTATTAGTCTTACTTGCTCCAGGTTCAGACATGAAATGAGATATATTCTGATTTCTAACCACGCGAAGCAAATTTGCGAGTTTTGACAAGTATTGTCTTGTTTCATGCTTCGGCCAAAGCAGCATCGCCAAGCGGCCGAATACCTGAAAAATGGGTGGAATCGGCCATATACCGAACCCGAATCGATGCTTCGGCGCATCCCTAGTTTTAGGCACAAGTGAGCATTCAGCCTTGTTATGATAACCATCAAGTCAATCTCAATATGTGATTTTCTAGTGATTGGTAGACAGTTATTCCAAGATTTCAACGTCGCACGTGTATTTTGATTAACATCTAAACAACTCATCTTATCCAATAACAAATGTCTGTGTAGTAAAATATAATGTCAGAGCTGGCATCACAATAGTTTTGTAAAAGACACTTGTTTCGGACATCTTGCTTGTATGAATTGGGATACAGCCTGTATGAACATGAATAAACATGCCAATAACAAGAATTTTTCAATATGTTTTAATCTTCTTAAGAATGGTACATATTTACAATCAAATAATGTATTTGTACCTAAAGACTTTTTTAAATATATTATAGAATTTAGCTAGAAATCTGAATACTACTCTCGATTTCCTTTTTTTGTATTATATTCTATGCTGAAAATAACACTGTTTTCAATAAAAGAAAATAATACATACTTCTCTTTATCACGGATTGTGAGAATTAATTGTATAAGATCAGCATTGGGCATCTTATTCACAGACAAGTTTATCTAAGTATTAATTTCTTAAGTGCACTATTTGCCGGAAGACATCTAAAAAAATTTTTTGGTTACCAGAACACAATTAGCTATTATTATATTCTTAATATGCTATTGACTATGTACAAAAGAAAGAGGAAGTAAGTAACAATTGCGTTAAAGGGTTTTTATTGTTTCATCCGTTTGTTGGTCACCTAAATATGATAAAATCACAAAATGCTAATAAATTTAGAGGTGCATTTTTGAGAATGAGGTGAAGGGTATTTTGTTTTTTCAATATAACTCAAGAACTAAGCGGAGATCAAAAAAATTGCAAGAATACTTTTTTGGAGAAAATTGAATTTCCCAACAAAATTGCTTTACAACCTCGAAAAAACTATTTTTTATACTAAATGTAAGAAACAAATTGCAAAAAATGCGAAAAATTGCAATTTTTTTTTACATTTTCGCTTATAACTTTTTTCTGAGCTGAGATAGGTACAGGAATTGCTTCAGAGTAAAGAAAGTAGAGATTCCAACCATTAAAACGAGTTGTGAGAAAAGATTCTATGATGAAAATTGACCGAGATATTGCCGTTCAAAATTGACTATTTTTTACCGTTTTTGCTTATAAATCAATGAAAATTTTTTATTTTTATTGAGTACAATGAAATTACCTCCAACAGCCGATGCCACAAATTTACAAGGGCAGCGAACATATTTATAAATGCAGCAGAGGCAAGGAAATATTTTAAATCCCCTACAATGGTGTTGGAAGGAAACAAAAAAATGGATTGATGCCGATTCCCACAACAGTCTCCTGCACCATACACTTTGCTCGAGCGGATAGCTTGTGGATGTTTGAAATGCTGCCGTGGAAACTGTGGTTGCAGAATGTTGGACATTAAATGCTCCATTTTTTGCAAAGAATGCACGGGAGTCAACTGCGAAAACGCAAATGTGCCAAACATATCTGAAGAGGACGTCGATGCAGCAGACATCGATGAAGAAATTGATTTTCAAATTGACAAATGTAATTTTGTTGAAGAGACATCAGCTTAACTTTTATATACAAAAAACTGAAAAAAATCATGTATTATTTTTGTATAATTTGCAACAATTATTAAATTTTACAAATTAAAATAAACATGTTAATTATAACTCAACGACCTTAAATTGCATTATACCCAATAAAAATAAAGTTTTTCATCGATAATTGTAAAGAAAAAGGTATATAAGCAAATGCGGTAAAAAAAATGACAAAAACTAGCCAACTTTGAACGGCAATATCTCAGCCAATTTTCATCGTAGAACTTCATCGTAGAAATTCAAGATTTTTCGCAGATTTGTTTATGTTTACATTTAGTATAAAAAATGTTTGTTTCGAGGTTGAAAAAAGCCATTTCAATGGAAAATTTAATTTTCTATAAAAAAAGCACTCTTGTAATTTTTTTGAATTCCGCTAATTTTTGAGTTATATTGAAAAAACTAAAAAATCCACCCCTTTCACCCTGTTCTCAAAAATGCACCCCTAAATTTAGTAGCGTTGTGTGATTTTATCATATTTAGGTGACCAACAAAAGATGAAACAATAAAAACCCTTTAACGGAATTGTTCCTTACTAAACCACATAGTCAATAGCCTATAATACAGTCCAATCAATGAATGCCCAAAAGGGAATTGTAGAGAACATTGAGGAGGGGAGAAATTTCCTCTTCAGGAATGTGTTGGTAGTTAGGAGGTAAACATATTAAAAGTCCCCGCCCCTAACCCCGCCGCTTCAGGGGGGGGAGGGGGTGGAAAGGTTTCTTTTTTCGATTTCTAAAAAGTAATCTATGTAAAATTAAACATAATTAAATTTCCTAGAAGAATGTCTATATCCATTTTCTTCCTATGTGTTATGGTTTACGAGATATTCGCCAGCGAAAATCGATAATTAATAAAAAAAAATCAATTATGTACCTTGAATATTTCTATCAAAGCGATTTACTAATAAATCACAGTCACAAAACAATCTTTATTTTACAACAGTCGACGTATTTACTAACGTAATATTTTGTCGAAATCTATACATTTCCTTAAATATACAGTGTGACTCACTTAAAATGAAGATACCCTTATAACTTTTTTATTTTGTTTCCGATTTGAATCAAATTTTACTCAAGTATAGAACAAATTAGAATCTACTTATGACCAGAAAAACATTCGGCTGCTACAAAGGCAAAGCCACCTGCAGTTCTAAAAAAAAAAATAAAAACATTTTGAATGTTAAAAATTCTAAAAAACGCACCCGATTGGAACCACAAAGGTACATACACCAAAATTTGATTTGGTTATTGATGGGGGATTTCTCATACATAAGCTCATCTGGCAAAGAGGATCCTCAGTTTCCGCAATTTGTGGCGGCTACGTGAAATTCATCAAGACCCACCAATATGATTTTTAATCTTTTTCCGCATATTTTGGTACCGCAGGTGGCTTTGCCTTTATAGCAGGTGAATGATTTTTTGGTCATAAGTAGATCCTAATTTGTTCTAAAATTTGATTCAAATCGGAAACAAAATGAAAAAGTTATAATGGTATCTTCATTTTAAGTGAGTCACACTGTATATTTAAGGAAATGTA
This sequence comes from Rutpela maculata, assembly GCA_936432065.2. Taxonomy (NCBI): domain Eukaryota; kingdom Metazoa; phylum Arthropoda; class Insecta; order Coleoptera; family Cerambycidae; genus Rutpela; species Rutpela maculata. The sequence continues at coordinate 99,240,699 of OW386290.2, read as the reverse complement.
TAGATTTCGACAAAATATTACATTAGTAAATACGTCGAGCGTTGTAAAATAAAGATTGTTTTGTGACTGTGATTTATTAGCAGACCATGGTAAACCGCTTTGACAGAAATATTCAAGGTACATAATTGATTTTCTTTTATTAATTACACAGGTCTACAAAAAAAAAATTCTGCTCCAAGGACTAAACCTATCATGCCTAAAGTATTTTTGTGTGCCGAATCCGAATTTTCAATTAAAACAATTTTCTACCTCGTACATTTTGAGTAAATCCCGGTTTTTATCGTCAAAATACGTTTTTTTTGAAAATTTTTGACATTTACTCAAAATCTACGGGGTAGAAAATTTTTTAAATTGAAAATTCGGATTCAGCACACAAAAATACTTAAGGCATGAAGATACCCTTATAACTTTTTTATTTTATTTCCGATTTGAATCAAATTTTACTCAAGTATAGAACAAATTAGAATCTATTTATAACAAGAAAAACATTCGGCTGCTACAAAGGCAAAGCCACCTGCGGTACCAAAATATGCTGAAAAAATAAAAACATTTTGAATGTTAAAAATTCTAAAAAATGCACCCGATCGGAACCACAAAGGTACAGTCCTTGGAGCAATTTTTTTTTTTTTTGTAGACCTGTGTTATCGATTTTCGCTGGTAAATATCTCGTAAACTGATACACATAGAAAGAAAATGAATATAGATATTCTTGTAGGAAATTTAATTATGTTTAATTTTGCATAGATAACTTTTTTCCATGTGAAGCATGGTTTCCGAGTTCCAAGCGAAGAATCGAAAAAAGGAACTTTTCCACCACCCCCCTCCCCCCCCTGAAGCGGCGAAGCCAGGGGCGGGGACTTTTAGAATGTTTACCTCCTACCCTACACATTCCTGAAGAAAAATATTCTGCCCTCCTCAATGTTCTCTACAACTCTTTCATTGACTGGACTAATAGTGGAGTGCATTGATAACAATCATTTCAAGTTAATGCAAAAGTATACGTTTTGGTATTATCTTTAAACTCGGATACTGTAACAATCAGCCCCCACTGTGGCTGATAGGAAATATCTGGTGTAGCCGCTCCACCGTGAGAGAAATGTCAAAATTTTAAAATAAATGGTAACTTTCAAATGGACAGTCAGACAGTAAAATTTTGTATCAAAAGCTTTGTGAAAGCAGTAACTGCTCAGCACATTGCATGAGTACCTCGATTCTCCAATTCCCCAAAGCATCCCTCTAGCCGCTACCGATTCTTCTCATTTATTGGTTTTCAACTGGAGAGACGATAATATAGAACAGTTGATAGTTTATGAAAACCAGGTGGCAAGAGGCGAAAAGGACGCCCGTTGGGTTGATATCACCTAATGGGAAAAAGGTTTGGCGAGGCTGTGCGCCTAAGAGACGTGATACTGTCAGATGTGCCATATAGCAAAGACAGGCCAACTGGAATAATTTATATGAATCTCCGCCAAGATGTGAATAAGAAGAACAAGTAACAATCTCCATTAGTTGTATTTCAGTTTCAAATATCGAAGCTTTGATGGTATTAGTGAGAAACCCTTAAACATTTCATTTTATCATCGACTTTAGAATCACAGTCCATTTGTCCTGTTTCCCCGATTATACAGAGTGTTTGGTAAAGCGATGCCGACCTTGAACGGGGAGGTACAGGGAGTTATTTGGCATCTCTATAACCAAACATATCTATAGTGTATTTCACTTAAAATGGTAACAACCAGATAACTTTTTTATTTTTTTTCCGATTTGAATCAAATTTTATTTAAGTATAGAACAAATTGGGATCTAAGCATTTTTTATCGGAAAATTTTGTTAACGGAACTTGTTCAGAATTGTCCAAAAACCGTATGCCCAAAATTTAATCAAAATTAAAAAATCGAAAAATAAAAATTTTAAAAATAATTATTTAAGATAAAACTGTAAATTGCTTGACAAATACCTGCCAGCTTTGGTTTAATTTCAAACAAAATTGTCATAGTACAGTTTTCTAAACAAAAAACCCATTAAAATGATATACTCGAACTTTCACATTATTTTAATCAAAATTTACATATTTTTTTTGTTTTGATTAAATTTTGGATTTAAGGTTTTTTGACAATTCTGAACAAGTCTCATTAACAAAATTTTCCGATAAAAATATGATTTCTTGATTTTCTCTGCATATTTTGGTACCACAGGTGGCTTTGCATTTGTAGGAGGCGAATGTTTTTCTGGCCATAAGTAGATCCTAATTTGTTCCATACTTAAACAAAATTTGATGCAAATCGGAAAAAGAATAAAAGTTACCATTCCAAGTGAAACACACTGTATATGAAAAATGCTACAGTTTCTTTATAATGCCGATTTTGTACTTTTTCAAAAAATCTTCATTATATTCACTATGTTAAACTTTTGATGTTCTGAAAATTTTTTTCTTTATTCAAAGTAAATAAACTTCCAAAAGAAAAATAATTTAAAAGTTTCTGTAGGTTAGAAAAAAAAATACATTTATTGGAAAAAAATTTTAATGGTAACTTAAAGTGTCGAATTTAAAAGTCTTATAGATATTTTTTTAAAAGTCGTCTAAATGTTACAATTATTTTGAAAACTTCTCTGTTTTGTCTTCTTTTTATTGGTATTATCATGCATACCACAAAGTTTTATTAGTTACTAAAAAAAGACAAAAGACTATCAATCGGCAAAACACAGCAATGCAATGTTTGCCTTTTCTGTTGCAATGAAATCATGCCAAAAATCATTCTTTTCAGAAACACAGCATTGCAAAGAAAATTCGCGATAAAGCACATTCATTTAGAGAAGACCATATCGTTGTCCTGTCTTGTCGAAGGAAATCTGGTGGTTGTATAAATTGTTACACCAGATTGAAGCCACTAATGCGAGATGATGTACAGCAAAAAGTTAATTCAAACTTAATATTGAAGTTACTATAGAAAATGAACTGCTCCAATTCATATAAGAAGTCACAGGGGAACACAGTATTTTCCCATCATCTGAAAGAAATGATGGCAGAAAGGCTTCGACGTTTGACGGAAAAAACTGATAAAGTTTTGAAACTTGGCAAAAATGTACATTAAGGTTTACTATTAAACTTACTAAAAGTCCCCAGCTCAAACTGTTGTGCTCGAGCCGCCATCTTGGAAAAATGGCGCTTTTTTGCTTACATCTCTCTAACCATGAGTGACATCAAAATTATGTTTATATAAAAAATAAAGCTTATCAAATTCTCTACAAAAAATGTTATACATATATTCTTTTCGTATCTATTATTATACTCTTTCCAAATTTGAAAACAAAGAGTATATTGCATTGCATCGACATTGTAAATATCGCTCGTAGGGAAAAAAAATCATAACATTGTGTTGTCATAGAATTTGCAGCCACTTTTAAAATGTCCGTCTACCTCTCCATCTGTCGTCTCTTTTAAGCTAAATAACTTAGAAGAGAAAAGTCCAATTTTATTGAAATTTTGACAATAAATTAGTGTTAGCTAGAGGAAGATCCCCAGCGTTTTTGAAAAAAATCGGTCAATAAATAAAAAGATTATCAAACATTTTATGAAAAAAATATACGTGAAGAGTGTTGAAATCTTTTATAAGATTGTAGGTTTGCCATACTTGCAATTATAATGATCTCCCGATGATACCATCTTGACTGTCGAAACGTTGGTCAGTATGCTATGCAGTATCTTTATATTTAAAGAATCTTATCAAAGGTGTTACAACACTCTTCACATGTATTTTTTTCATAAAATTTTCATCATAACCTTTTTGTTCACTGACCGATTTTTTTTTTCAAAAAACGCTGCCCAAGGAATCACTACTTCCACATCCATATTTTCTATCCAAATTATTTTGAGATTTCTGGTTCTTGTACATGCACTAAATCACAATTTTTTTTTCATCCCCTTTAATAATGGGGTGGGGGCGGTAATGGGGGTGGCTAATGCCAAAAATTTTTTTGAGACCTTAGCTTCTCTTGTATATACTAAATACCAATTTTATGGACTCTTACCTGCTTCATTTACCTATTTACCTCAAATTTACCCCAATTTACCCCGCAACCCTTCGACGGAACAAGATGAAAATATAATCTAGTTCCAGATCTCGTTAAAGTACATATGTGTACCAAGTTTCAAGTCAATATCTTAAATGGTTCCAGAGTAAACGTGCGCACAAAAAAGTTAGACAGACAGACCGACAGACAGAAAATTTTTTCGCTCAAACTTAAAATCTCGACGTTTCATGACATTCTAAGCCCATTTAAACAATAAAAATTTTTAAAAATTTTTTTGTCGTTACTATACTTCCACTGGATGTGGAAGTAAAATGCTGGGGTTCTTCCTCTAATCTATTTATTGTCCAAATTTCAACAAAATCGGACTTTTCTCTTTTAAATTATTTAGCTTAGAGATATATGACGGACGAAGAGGCAGACGGACAGACGAACAGACTGACAGAAAGACGGACATTTGTTGTTGTTACGAATTCAATGACAAAATAATGATATGATATTTGCTCTCGTATTTCCAAAGAGTATAATAACAGATACGAAAAAAATGCATAGGGCATTTTTGGTAGAGAATTCTATAAGCTTTATCATTTATAAACATAATTTCGATGTCGCTAATAGTTAGAGAGATATAACCAAAAAACTGAAACGGAGCGCCATTTTCCAAGATGGCGTCGCGAGCGCAAGACTCAATATGTTTAACAGTGGGCCTTAAAGAACATCTCTGTCAAGTTTAAAAACTTTATCAGTTTTTTTTACCCTCTATTTTCCTTATTTGACTGGAGTATTTGAGGTAATCAACATAATAATATAGTTGCTACAAGTTATTACTAAGCTTTTAAGACAAGATTGAATTGTCTATTCGAAAGTTACAATAGTTTAAAAATTAAACTCTTACTTCTAGCTCTGTTGCTCCAGATGATCCCACTGATCTCAAGGGTGCTGATCGTTGTTCACTCAGACCAAAAATATTATATAGGTCTCATCCTTCAAGATAATATCAAAAAGTAAACTTTTGCATGGATTTAAAGTGAAACTAGTTTACCAACTGTAGCTCCACTGTATCTAATTGTTCAGTAACTGATCAATTTCCAATAAATAAGAATTACCATATTAAGGCTGGTTATGAATAATTGCAATAAATTAAAATTAATTTATGTATTACATGAATATGTAACTAGTGCAAATGGGATTGTTTATTATGCCTCAGCAAGTGCAAAATTTGCAAGTGGCAATTCATATAGATACTTTCTAACAAAAGGAAAATTCAGTACGAGATTTTATTAAATAAATAAAACCCAACTAATTGTTGTAATAATACCAAAGCATTGCACTATTAGAGAAGATATTGATTAAAAACTAAAAGAAATCATTGGGTAAAATTTATATGGGGTTATTCAAAAAGATGGAGAAAATTTCAAACTTATATTTCAAGTAAACTGTAAAAAATACAATCACATTCCGCACACCACTGGATAAAGGAAGGTTCAAAGTTTTAAGCCCATCTAGAAATTCTATTCAATGCCACACAGGTTTGAATTTTTTGCTGCAATCCTGCAAGATAATGAATTGGAAGCAGTGGCGGCTGGTGAAATTTCAATATTTTTTTCTCGTCTGTGGCGCATGGGACCCATACGAAAATAGGGGAAATAACATCTAGAGAAGCACTTCTCTAAAAAATTTTGAAAAAGCAGTTTGCGAAAAAATTTTTGAAAATTCGGTAGCCTCCCTGGGTCTAGGGACCCCTGTTTATTTTTATTTTTTTTTTGTCATATACATTTGCCTTTTCATAAAAATACAACAATAGATTTTGGAGTTTATGAAAATATTTTCATTACTAACTGAAATACAATGAACTGAAATTTTGTAATTTACAATTTAACAAATTACAATATTTCAATTCGTTGTATCTCAGTTAGTAATAAAAACATTTTCATAAACTCCAAAATCTATTGTTGTATTTTTATGAAAAGTCAAATGCATATGACAAAAAAAAAATAAAAATAAACAGGAGTTTTTTAGGGGTCATTAGAGAAGTGCTTCTTTAGATGTTATTTCCCATATTTCGTACGGGTCCCATGCGTCACAGACGAGAAAATAAAAATTGAAATTTCACCAGCCGCCACTGATTGGAAGAGGTGGACAAGATCTCGTTCATCTTCTATGGCATCCCAGGTCACCAGACCTTACCTCCTGAGATTTTTACCTTTGGGGTATATAAAAACAAGAGTGTTTGTCCCACCTGTTACTCTTGAAGACCTGATATATTGAATTGTTGAAGAGGTGAATTCAAAAACTATCCGTGAATTCAATCATGTCTGGCAAGAAATAACTACCGTTTTATTGATGTTTGTCGCTCAACGCTTGGTCAAAGATTAGAGAATTTCTCTAATTAGTCGGGGAGCCCTCCCTAGCTGTACGTGCACCTCTCTATCCTTGGGGACAATGTTTTTCATAAAGATTAAAGCCTAAGGAATAACTTAAGACATGTCTTAAAAAAAAAACTGGTTGTACTTTCAAAATGGCGTCCATTTAAAAAAAAATTTTGCAAATATTGTTTTTGTCATTTAACACAAAAACTAAAAAAGATGGAGAAAAACTGTCTGCACAAAAAACAAAATGCATAAAATTTTCCTCCCATAGAAAATCTTTGACTTGGTGCTCATATTGAGTACATACCTCAGTAGGCATGAACTTTGAACTTTCCTCTATCCAGTGGTGTGTGGAATATGTTTTTAGCAGTTTGTCTGAAATATAAGTATGAAATCTGTTCCATTTTTTTTAATAAGCCAGTACATACTTTTCTGTTCTTAAAATGTTTGTAAGTGTTTAGAAACTCGATATTGACTAAAATTAAATATTTGTAACATATTCATGATTTCTTACTGAAACTTTCTGTAAATATATTTAAAATTTTAGTGAAAGAAACCTCTGCGCCAAATGGATTAGACATAGGCTGGTTTTTAACCCTTCTAATACAAAATGTCTCATACTTAAAAATATACAAACTAAAATAAAAATGTTAAATGATAATCCTATAATTAACAAATTAAATTGAAGACTGTTAACATTTCGGAAAAAGTTTACTTCTATTTCTGTTACTAAAAGTTTGATTTCTAAGCAGATCAAACATAACAGTTTTTTATTTATGTATTTCCATAGTCAAGTGAGACATTAAATTATATTTATTTTATTTTTACTTCTTCGTCTCTGAGGATCGGCAACCGGCTGGTACAGAATACTATAGAATAATGACACACTTTTACCCCCATTTAACAAAATAATAGTGGATTCCTTAAGTTTTCTTTTAGTTGTGTTGCTCTCTTTTCAACATTTTTATAATTAACATAATTAATATAAGACAATATCTGGATCACAGGTATATGGGCCTAATATTAATAGATTTTTAGAGATTTGGAAATATAATGAGGCTGAATCCGATACACATGATGTTTTGTTGGGTGTCCCCCAAGGATCAATCCTGGGCCCTTTATTATTTGCCATATACATTATAGATCTTCTTTATCATATAAAAAAAGGACTCACAATTATGTACGCAGATGACACAACTCAGGGTGTATACCAATTCACAATTTTGAAATTCCCTGACTTTTCCAGGTTTTCTAGGACTGTTCGATAAAAATTCCAGAATTTTTTTCTGCTCGAAAATGAAAATTGATCAGCGGGGGAGGGAAAATGGAAACCATCTTTTGACGAGCCGGGGAGCCAATATGGGAACAACTTTAGATATAAGTAGTTTTAATAAATTTTCCCTGATTTTTTTTATAAATTTATAAATGCCCTGACTTTTCCCTGACCAAAATTTTCCAGAAAGTATACACCCTGACAACCATTTCTGTATCAGCCGCTAGTAAAGATGATATACATGAAGCTATCAAAAATGTTGTGGATGAAATGAACGATTGGTGTAATAGAAATAAATTAATACTAAATGAGAAAAAAACGATATTTCTAAATTTCAGTCCAAGAAAATTATTTCATTTAACTCTCTACTGATAAGCACCACTTCGAAATTCTTGGGTACCTATATATAGATAGCTCACTCTCGTGGAAACCTCATGGTAACCATATCTGCAGCAAATCAAACAAAGCATATTTTGCCATATTGCAACTAAAAGATACTCTAGATGAAGAGGGACTCATGGATGTTTACTACGTGCTAGCTTATTCTCATCTATCTCTCAATGTTTGTGCCTGGAAAATTATATAGAATCTTTGTACTACAAAAAATAACACAGGTAAGGAAATCTTGATTTTTGTGCAAATGTCGGGGTTTTAGAGGAAATCAACTTGGATTCAGAAGATTCATCGGATGATGCGTCTTAGACTGTTGGATGAAATTCTAACTGTTAAGGCCTGCACCTCTCCCTCTTACTATCCAAAATGCATAATTTAAAAAACATTTAAAAACGGTTTCTCTATATCTATTTTATTTGGTATCTAAACATTAATAAACATCTATAAACATTCATCAGTCTTTCTATAAACATCAACACTTATATAGCCAGGAGGGTTGGTTTTTTAAAATGTTTTTACTTTTATTACTATTTAGAACAAGATTAATATTTATAATTCTTTATTTCAAATGGCCGTACTTCAAATTATTCTTAAAATGACCAATTTGGGGGTTTCGCATTTAATATAAGGCGCAATTGTATGATCTAAGGGTGGAACTAGTGGAAGTCTTTACAAGTTCTAAGAACTTTTTTGTATTAATAAATACTACTCGTTAAAATTAAGATATGTGCAAATACATTTTACTAAGTTAATTTACATTATTTTATAAGGGGTGGCTATAGGGGGTTGTTTCTTCCCTCAAACGCACTTGCGAGAGATGGCCCATCCATTCTCGGAATCTGTGGGGCATTCTGAAAATTTTAAACTATCGCCCAACATTGTATCACAAATCTGCAAACGGAATACAAATTGAAACCGGACTAATTTGGATGCTCTGCCACATGTATTTTCTTCCAAACAATGTCCGTGAAATCTAAAAATAATAGAATTATCCAGTATTTTACTGTAAAATAAGAAATAATAAGATCAGAAAGATAGATTATTGGCTAGTTAAGTTGCCGGAAGGTGGGTAACACCTGCTATGGTAATTTGTGTTTTATGCTGATGCAGGTGATGTTGTTTGTTGGGGCGGACTACCACCAAGTTTGAACTGATAAAAATTCTCACATGTAATTTTGATGTAACCCGCTCTTATTTAAATTTTCAAGAATTTCACTAACATAATCACACTTAGGCTCGCCTTATCTGAAGAGAATGTCGCAAAATTGTGACCGATTCACGTCTGTGTCAGATTTTGACAATTTGTAGGACTACCAATAACAGATAAAGCTAATTTTACTTGGTTCAGCTGAACGAGATTTAAAAATGTTTGATACAGCAGATCACTGTTGAACTACGATCAGTGTTGAACTGATCTTGATTGCTGTATGGTACAATTGGCCCTAAGAAATGATAACGATAATATTAAAATTTCCCCCCACTGACAAAGGCAATGCCACTGCGTTTTTAGATACATATCCTGTATAATATAAAAATTATGAAGTTGAAGATGGGAATTAGATAAAGATCCAACAAAATCTTTAGAAAATAAAATATGTAGGACTCTATTTAAGCACAAAAAATCATCTAATGGTGAGTTTTGACGTAGTAAGCCTTTTTACAAATGTTCTGGTAGATAATACATTAATAATAACACAGCCACACAAAAAAAAAGTGTCTGGCTGGTCTGACCTGCGGACCAAACTAGCATATTTGGACCCGCTGAAACCGAATCCGAAGTCAGAATTGTCAGATTACTTCTTTTGTCATCCCTAACCCAAAAAAAACACCCCCCAAAAAAGTGGTCTGGCCTGCGGACCATACCAGTGTATGTATTTTTTTTTGTTTTGGGTTAGGGTGTTGTTAGAGGTGAAAAACGACCGAATCTGACAATTCTGACTTCGGATTCGGTTTCAACTGGTCAAAATATATAAAGATACACTGATCTGGTCCACAGGCCAGACCACTTTTTTTTTGCTTTGGGGGTGTTTTTTGGGAAAACGAGAGAATCTGACAATTCTGACTTCGGATTCGGTTTCAGAGGGTGCAAATACATAAGGATACACTGATATGGTCCGCAGGCCAGACTACTTTTTTTTTGTTTTGGGGGTGTTCTTTGGGGTTAGGGATGAAAAACAAGCGAATCCGACAATTCTGACTTCGGATTCGGTTTCAAAATACATAAGAATACACTGGTATGGTATGGTCCGCAGGCCAGACAACTTTTTTGGGGGTCTGTTTTCTTGGAGTTGGGGTGAAAAAGAAGTAATCTGACAATTCTGACTTCGGATTCGGTTTCAGCGGGTCCAAATACATAAGGATACACTGGTCTGGCCAGACCACTTTTTTTTTGTGGCTGTGTGATTAAAAACAACATGATGGGAATTTGATGATCAGAACTAATAGATGATTAGTAACAGGCTGAATTTTCGTGAGTAGCTTCGTTTTCTCTCTGCGAAAATTCTCGGTAGTGGTAGCTATATGAGCTGCGCTTGGGTGATTGTTCAAATTTTATTAGTAACAGTTAGTTTTTTAGTTAAATCTTGAGATAATTTGATAAAAAAACACGAAAAAACGTTTGTCTTACAAAATTGATGGTCTGACCGAAGCGTCCCCCACCCCCAACATGTCCAAATAACGAGGTCAAAAAAACGATTAGTAACCAGCTGATTTGTTACTATTGCTTAATAAATGTTTTTAAAATCAAACGGCCACATTGTCCTACAGATTCAGATTCAGATTCAGATTTATTTATTTATGTTATTTGATTTACAACAATCATTACATTCGTCAATAAAATTAGTATACAAACATCAGATAAAATTACATCACAAATATTGTTACTTATACATACAAAATAAAATAGTCATTTATACAGATATGGAACATAAAACACTATATCAATGAATTACACTGCAAAAATTCAGTTGTGCTATAGAAAGCTTTTCTGACTAGTAATTCTTTTACTTTTGTATTATACTCGTTTAGAGTTAATCCCTTGTAGTTATTTGGTAGCTTGTTATAGAATAGAGGGCTGCAGTAATTAGTTGCCAACCGAGACTTACGTAGCCTGAAGTAGTCTATTCTAATATCATCTCCGTCTCTGGTCAAATACTGGTGAAAAGTATTATTTCTATTATAGACATCTTGGTTAATATAGGCATAAACTAGACATTCGTATATAAATTGGCAAGGTACAGTTAAAACCCCAAGTTGAATGAATACATTTTTTACGTCGTGTCTGTAGTTGATGTTAGCTACGTTTCGAAGAGCCCTTCTCTGTAGAGCAAAAATACGCTCCACATGACAAGAATGACCCCAAGCCAGAATGCCATAGCAGCTTAGTGACTGAAAAATTGCATGAAACGTTTGGAGCAATATATTATGCGGTAATATTTTTGACTACAAATTGAATGGTATGTTTTTCCAGTCCTACGCTCGGAAGTTGTCAGTTCCACGGTAACACTTTTCTCATTAGTAACTGTAGGACAAAGATAACTCATGATAGGTTAGTGTTGCCCAAATAAAATAGTATCCTACAAAAAAATTGGTATGTATCGCTAGTCTGACAAAAATTATTTAAAGTAACGAATTATTTTATAATTGCAGTTTTGGTAAATTAATATACTTTTATTACTTAAGCGGAATTCTGATATCTACCAAATTTAGCACATACATTCAGGTTATCAAAAAACAATATTTCCCTTGATTTTAAACCCTAATTTGCAAATTTACATTCGTTGCGAATATTTGAATTTTTTATGCACTTTCATATGTTTTATTAAATGTTCGACTACAAGACCGAAAAATTTTCTTTATAATTCTAATGTAATATTATTTTTAATGTTTAAGTGTTTGTTTAACATAATTTATATGAAAAGTGTATGAAAAAATTGGGGAAATTACGAATTAGACAATCCGACAACCTGTAAGATTATTTTGGCAATATGTTGTTGTGGACAAACACGGGGTTTATTTTAATTAATTCGTGGAAATGTAGCCAAGGCAACCAAAAAACAAACTCTTTAACAAACGTTTAACGACTGAAAAATAATATAAAACTTTACCTATGGAATGAAATTTCAAAATAAGCTTTTTTAATTTTTTATCAATATATACCACTTTTCTTGTAGGACATTAGTAAAATCGTGTTCCACACTTTATTCCCAAGAGAAAAAAACGAAAATTAGGTTGCTACTAATGAGAAACGTTTTACCGTAGAAGTGACAATTTCCGAGCGTAGGACTGGAAAAACATACCATTCAATTTGTAGGACAATGTGGCCATTTGATTTTAAAAACATTTATTAAGCAATAGTAAAACAATCAGCTAGTTACTAATCATTTTTTTGACCTCGTTATTTGGACATGGTGGGGACGCTTCGGTCAGACCATCGATTTTGTAGGACAAACGTTTTTTCGTGTTTTTTATCAAATTATCTCAAGATTTAACTAAAAAACTAACTGTTACTAATAAAATTTGAACAATCACCCAATCGACATATATACCCAAGCGCAGCTCATATAGCTACCACTACCAAGAATGTTCACAGAGAGAAAAGTTGGGCGTCTTGTCAAAACGAAGCTACTCACGAAAATTCAGCCTGTTACTAATCATTAAAAAAAAGGGTGATGTACTGTGGACTATAAATTAAGCATAGAAACTAGAAGGGAATTACTTACTCCTTGAATTACAACGACATATGTACGACATATTTTTCAGTTAAATAATGATCTGTATCAACAAAACTTTGGTATAGCCATGGGTTCTTTGTCTCCAATATAGTAATAAAATAAATAGACTTATTAGTTCGATAGGCCTGAGTCAATTAAGTTCCTACGAGAGTTACAGCAGATTCCGCAACACTCATTGATTATTTGATTACGAATTAAAACAATATAAAATATACTGTTTGTGATGACCACAAAGTTGCTGATCACCATAACATACTAGTTTCACTTAATCAGCAGAGTAAACGAAATATAAATATTCGTGAGGAAACTAAAATTTGTAAAAGAAATTTCAAAAATTTTGATAACTTGCAATTTCAACTTGCGCTCATTGACACCAGCTGGGATAATCGCTCAGTAGATGTTGAAATATTAGCATTATGTTTAAATGCTACAATCTTTGAGGTGCTAAACGAGTTTGCTCCATTTAAGGAATATAAAATATTTAACAATTTTAAACTTAATGTTTGGTTTTCTAAGGGGGTCATTGCAAAAATACTAGAAAGAGATATGTTATATAAAGAAGCAAAAAGTAACAATGATACAGAATTATGGAACACATATAAATTAAAAAGAAATGAAGTGACATCGTTAATTAGACAAGAAACAAAAAAATATTATGAGACACAAATTGATCAAAACAAACATGACGGTAAAGCTATGTGGAAAGTTTTAAAGGAATTGGTGAATAGTAAGAAAAAATATAGTACTAAAAGTATTATATTCGAAAATACAGTTTTAACATCAGATATTAAAATAGCAAATGCATTCAATACATATTTTATAAACAGCATTGATAATATTATAAACAGTATTGTTCCTTTTCACGATAATAAATATGTGTTAAATTGTATAACAGAAATAAAAATAAAATTTCATACATTTGAGAAAATTGATTTACAAGGGTTATCGAAAATCATTAAATCTATAAAGGATACATGTGATAGAGATGGTATCACTCTTAAAACAATTAGAGATGCATTTAAAGTCATTGGAAACAGATTTGTTGATGTTATTAATGTCTCACTTGAAACGGGGGTTTTCCCAAATGTATGGAAGCTATCAACAGTTATACCAACTGAAAAAATTTATAATACAAACATCTGCTCAGAGTTTAGACCAGTTCATTCTTTACCAATTCCTGAGAAATTATTAGAATTAGTTGTGAAGCAGCATTTATTAGAATTTATTCAGGAGAACAATATAATTATAAGTCAGCAATACGGTTTTAGGAAAAATCATTCTTGTGAAACAGCACTTCAATTTGTTTTAAATCAATGGAAGATAGATATCTCTGATAACTTGGTGATAAGGGTAATATTCCTGGATTTCAAAAGGGCTTTTGTAAATAAAGATCTACTTTTATTGAAACTAAAAAAATATGGAATTGATGGGATAGTATTGCAGTGGTTTACATCATACCTCGAAAATAGGAAACAAATTGTTAAATTTAATGACAGTTATTCAGACGAATTGGCTATAAATCATGGAATATCTCAAGGATCGGTACTTTCTATTATATTCTTTTTATTATACATTAACGATATTTGTAACTGTTGTAAGAAAAGTAACCATAAATTGTTTGCAATGTTATACGTGAAAGGTAAAGTAGAAGATATTGAAATTAAATTAAATGAAGATTTAAAAAACATATAAATGGACATGTGACAATGGTCTAAAGCTAAACTTGGATAAAACTAAGTTTATGATTGAAGCATCTAAAAATAACTTGAAGAAAATAAAACAAAACAAAATAAAGCTTAGTATAAAAATAAATAACTGCTTGATAGAGGAAGTTAGCAAATTTAAATATCTAGGAGTAATTATTGACTCTGAGTTGAATTTCAATGCACATTGTGACTATATAAAAAATAAAATGGCAAAAAAGGTTAGCTTCTTATTTCGATTATCTAATAAAGTGTCAATGTTCGCTAAATTATAATAATAATAATAATAATAATTTATTCATCCAAGGAACTTATACAGTTATAGGATATGTCACAGTATATGATGCACTGAGGTGCATCTTAGAATTATAAAAAAACAATTTTAAAAACAATGCATTATTAAAAAAATATTTAAAAAAGTTCAAATCAAATCATGGTAATACATTCATAATTACAATATACGTCAACACATTAAAATTTATAAATTAAAAGTATTTAAAAAAATATATATATATACGGATGTTTTCATGCAAAATCATGCAGTAAAAACTCTTCCTCACTATAGAAGCAGTGAGTTAATAGCAGTTTCCTTATTTTTTGTTTGAATTTATTGACGGACAGATTTTTATATTCGTCAGATAATTTATTGTATAATATAATCCCTTTATATTTTGGGCACTTCTCAAATTTAGATGTTCTGTGCCCTGGAGTTTCAAGTATATTTACATTCCTTGTATCATAATGGTGGTTATCACCCAGTCTCTTATAGTTATTGATGTTTTTCTGTGTATGTATTAATATTTGATAAATATATATGCATGGGAGTGGAAGTATGCTATAATGCTTAAATAAAGGTCTACATGTTGTTCTGTTATTGACATTGGCAAGAATTCTTACTGCACGCTTCTGCATTATGAATACTCTCTGGGTTGCGGATTCTGAGCCCCAACATATCAAACAGTATGAAATTTTCGAGTGTATTAGGGATTGCAAATTACCGGAAGTTTTAATAACCGGTAAATCGGTAAATAAAAATGTAAATAACCGGTTAACCGGTATTTACCGGTAATTTTTAGAATGAATGATTAGGGTGGCGAAAATGGCAATTGTCTTTTTCCATATACAAAATTATCTAAATTTAACAAAAAACATTTTTATATACGTATAATTAATATAATTAGGCTTTGAGAAATATATTTTTTTCAAATTGAAATTCGCTTACAGTCGATTGAAAAAATTATAGTTTTGCGAAAGACATATCTAGAGAGTGTAAATCAAAATTTTGTGATTCACTCGTATTATCTTTAGTTGATTATGGTGATGTTGTATATGGAAAGTTATTATCGGCGACAGCAAAAAAAAAATTCAAAATTCATGTATGCGTTATATTTACAATATCCCATATTATATATAGACAACATATATCACCACATATAAATGAACATAGCATATTAAATATGGAAAGCCGCAGACGTTTACACATGCTCACACTTATTTGGCGAATAATTCATAATGACGAATCTCAGTACTTAAGAAATAAGTTAATTTCACGAGATCACTTACATAATACAAGATACATACAAAATTTTTTGGTGCCTCAGCACGAAACTGCGATTTTTCAAAGATCATTTACGTATTTTGCATCTAATCTTTGGAATGAACTTCCAAATGAATATAAACAATATAAATCAAAAAATTGTTTTATTAGAGTTGTCAAAAGTTACATTTTGGCTGATCAGAAGCAGGAGACTTGATGCTGCGTTGTGAATACGCATATATTTCTTTTTCTTTTTCCGATATAATTTTATTTACTTTTAACCTTTTTGCTTCGCTTCGCGGGGTCCGCCCGTTCCCCTTGTCTGCTCGCATGTCTGAGTGCTGCTGTTGTTATTATTGTTATTATTATGATAAAATATAACATTTTTTAGATTATTACAATTCATTACTGAATATTAACAACTAAAATAATTATTTTTTTCTTGAAATTTTAAATTTATATATATTAATATTTTTTTATAATCTTTTTATAATCTTAGGTTTATGTTATTTATATTTGGGCAAATGGAAGAAGAGCTCTACAGTTCAATTTGTACCATTTTTACTTTGAGTAAAATAAATGTATTATTATTATTATTATTATGAACAAACAAAAGGTTTTTTTATCAAAAGGAAAAAATAGAAATGAAATAAATTTAAATAAATAATTATTCTGTAAATAACAAAAATTACAAACATAAACTCAAATAGGGCATTTACTGAATACCTAATCTAAAAATACAATATTTTTTAAAAATAACCCGTTAAAAGGGCTAGTTTTTCAAAGCTGTATCTGTCTGATATTTGTACATAGAATACCACCAACTGAAAATGCCCTTCCTCTATCGATATTGGTAGGTTGATAAGTTAATAAGAATTTTTAATAACATTCTTCTAAATGTTTTCCACGGATATTTGAGGCAGCGAAATATTCAATTTCCTGTCGCAAGATATTGTCAATGTCTCTCTTACTTGTATTTCTTAGGGCTTGGTGTTTGGGTTTTACTTTTTATAATATTATTTATTTATTGTTAAATGGGCTCAGTGTTGGGACAGTCACTCTATATTTAGTGAATACTAGACACTGACATAAATAGAAACGTTGAATACGTTACATATCGTAAGTTCAGAATTTACCGAAATAACCGGTAAAAAATTAAAATAACCGGTAATTATCGTCATGTGTTTTTTGTCCTGTTTACCGGTTAACCGGTTAACCGGTAATGCAATCCCTAGAGTGTATCTGAGCGAAATAGAAATTTTTTAATATAAAATTATTGACATGAGTCTTTAAATGCCTCAAAGTAAAACATAATTTGGAGATTTTATTACAAACGTTGTCTATGTGGTGATTCCAGGTTAGAGTATTATCGATTTCAACTCCCAGAAATTTATGTGATAATTTTTGTTCTAAACTTATACCGTTACATTTTATTAAAGTACTTTGATCATTTGCTGCATGATTTATGGAAAATTTTATGAAAATTGTTTTTTCCTGGTTTAAAAGTAGTTTGTTACCAGACATCCACGTGCTGGAGGTTTCAACCGTGGCACCCATTTTAATTCTTAGGTCTTCCTCATTCGAGGATCTACCTAAGAGACTGGCATCATCTGCAAACATTACAAGTTCAGTGGTTTTGACAATATTTGGAAAATCATTTATGAAAATATTAAAAAGCAATGGTCCCAGTACCGATCCTTGTGGGACACCTATATTACAGTTAAGTGTTGTAGATTTTACATTATTAAGTTCCACATGATGTCTCCTTCCTGTAAGATAACTTTCAAACCACTCATGAGGCACACCCCGCACACCATAACACTCCAATTTGTATAATAGAATATCATGGCCCACGAGGTCAAATGCCTTGCTGAGATCGAGGAACAGACCAATCGCCTTATCACCAGCATCCAAGCAATCATACAAATGATTTACAAAAGATGTGACTGCGTCGGCAGTTGAGAGTCCTTGTCGGAAGCCAAACTGTTGAGGTGTGAAAATTCTACATTTTGTGAAAAATACTGTTATTCTTTTTGCGACTAATTTCTCAAGTATTTTTGAAAAACTTGATAGAAGCGAGATAGGTCGATAGTTTTCAAGAAGAAGCTCCGAGCCTTTTTTAAATATAGGTATAATTTTGGAATGTTTGAGCTGATTAGGAAAAATGCCAGTTGCTATTGATTGATTATAGAGATATGCAAGAGGTTCTGCTATTTGGTTTGCTACCTTTTTAAGCAAGTTTGAACTGATTTCATCAACACCCGCTGAGTACGATGGCTTTAAAGATTTTATTGTTTCCTTTATCTCAGAGACAGTTATAGGAGCCATATAAAAGCTTTTATTATTGTTAAAGTTAAGACGAGGTAAGTCGCTTTTCTTAATTTTATTTTGAAGGTTAAGTGGTGTGTTGTTAAAGTATTCATTAAAATCATTGCATATTGATAGTGGGCATTTCACAAGTTCACCATTTAAATTTATTTCGTTTATGTGGGTTTTGTTACCTTTTCTTTTGTCTTTTTTTATGATATTCCAAGCGGTTTTTGTTTTATTAGTCGATTTACTTAATAGTTCACTATTATACTGCATTTTTGCATAATTAATGAGTTTTTTATAGACAGCTTTATATTTTTTATAAAAGTTTATGTCATCTATATTACCAGTTAAGCTGATAAAATACAGATTTTTTAAATTACGTGAAGAGATTGTTAATCCTCGCGTAATCCATTGGTTACTTTTACTTTTTGTTACAATTTTTTTAACTGGGAAACAAATCTCAAAATAATAATTAACTATTTATAAGTCTACGATAGCCCCACATATTGATTACTGCGGTACTTCATTTATCTTCCTTAATAAACAACAAATTCAAACATTACAAAAAATTCAGAATAGAGGCATGAGAGGTATTTTGAACTGTAGTAAATATACACCAATCAATGCAATGTTAAGTGTGCTGAATTTCATGAATATTGAACAACGAATTGTTTATAATACATTAATGTTTGTATTTAAAATGAAAAATGGAATGATGCCATCCTACTTAACAGAGCTGGGCAAATATGTACTTACAAATATCTCATAAGTATTTAAATACTAGAAAGTATTTAAATACTTCTTGCAACAAGTATTTGTATTTATACTTGCAAATACTTTATCTGAAATATTTACTACTTAGTATTTGTGAAAATGATATGATAAACTATTTAAATAACTGGGAAGTATTTAAATACTTCTAAAAAAGTATTTAAATCCTTTTCTGACAGTATTTAAATACTTTCAGAAGTATTTGAATCTTAAAAGTATTTAAATAAATACAACAAATATAATCAAATACGCCAGGGAGACAGGCAGATACTCGTCAAGAATCAAGATATGTACTATACTATGTAGTTAATAAATACATTGCATCATTCAGTCTTCAGTCATTCACGTCTTAATAATTCCCAGAAAGTTAGTTGAAAGCAGACATGGATAGTAAGTGTGAAGTGTTAATGTTAACACACGTTTTGTTATTGTGACAGAGAACAGTTGAACTAGTCTCTGTGCTTTATTTGGGTATTTGCAGAAGACGCAAAGGTCTAGCTCTACGGATATGTAAAAGTCCAATACCCAACTAGAACTGATTAAGTATAGAGGTATTAAAATAGTGTTGTAGAAGTTCATGAAAGTCAAGAAACCTAAAATTTTGACACATCAAATAGTCAAATAGTATTTAATATAATAATGATAATGATAATAATAAGTCTTTATCGATTTCTACAAAATTAGAAAATACAATTTGGTAAAGTAGCCCAGACAACAGAGAACATTTTATAGTGAAACCCACAAAAACTTGCAAACTAAGTAATTTTTTTTTATGAGTTCGTGAAAGTGTATAGAACAATATCCTGAAAAGTTTACATTCCGCTCGGATGCAGAACATACAAAAAAAAGGGAAAATCTTTTTTCATCCATTTTTTCAAAATTTTTAAATTAAGTCAGCGTAGAAAAAAAATAAAAATAGAATAGACCACATATTTCTGAACAAAAAATATTCTAATAAAATGTATCGCTAAAGCCACGGTATTCCTGGAAAAAAATAATGAAGTAACTTTGCCACTCTGCGTGGCCAAGCGCACGGTTAAATGCATACTAGGAAACCTCTACAAATTTTTAGCAGTTCTAACGAGTAAAATAAAGCTTTCTTCTCTTTCTGATTACACGTTTTTAACATTTCTCTTAGTGACGCCATTTTGAAAGTGCAGCCAATTTTTTTTTTTAGGACATGTCTTAAATTGTTCCTTAGGCTTTAATATTTATGAAAAACTCCTAAAGGATCGGGGGGGGGGGGGGGGGCTCCCGTAGTATATGCTTCAAAATATTTCAGTGTTATCAAAATATTTAAATATTCAGAAAGTATTTAAATACTAAGTTTAAACTATTTAATTACTTTTATTATTTATTATTTAAATACGTTTATCTTTTGAAAATACTTAATATTTAAATACTTTCAATTTTCTGAAAGTATTTAGTATTTAATATTTAAATACTTTTTTAAAGTATTTGCCCAGCTCTGCTACTTAACTAATCAGTAAGTTAAGTTAAACTATGTAATTGATTTACACTCTCATAAAACAAGGGCCACAGTGAATAATGATATTTTTAAGAGGCTTTGTATAGAGCACATAAAGAAAAATTTTAATTAAGTAATTGTTTTTTGTAATTTTATGCTGTTTGTAAATTTTTTGTACGTTTGTTGTATTTTTTAAGAGCTCTGCTAATAAAGTTATATATATTTATTTAATATTAAGTAATATTTTTGTGGAAAATTTTGAGGAAAATAATGTTAATAACACAATTTATAAACCTATAGTATGTCGGAGATAAGTAAATGATATTTTTGTGATATGGCCCTATAGCAGAGAACATTTAGATATTTTTTTGAATCAAATTAACGAAAAGGAACCTTCAGTTAATTTTACAATAGAAGTAGAGAACAATAATAAATTACCTTTCTTAGATGTTTTAATTAAAAAATTAGATAACACATATGAAGTGAAGTGAGGTGAGGTACGGTACCAGTTTCAGTGACTGGACCTCGATCGGCGAAGTTAAGCATGGCCGGGCGAGTCCGTCACTTGGATTGGTGACCGTATCTCATCTTGCCGTCCTGGTTAAGTGGTAGAGTAGCATTAGCTAAGCTTCGCCAGGACGTTAATGTAAATAAGGCATAAAAAAAAAACAGCAACAACAACAAACACATACAAATAGACATTTGAATTTTGATTCAAATCAACATATTAGCGTTAAGAAAGGTGTTGCAAAATGTTTGTATGATAGGTATGTGATAAAGTAATTTCTTCAAATGACGAAACTTTAACTAAAGAGAAAAAATTTATAAAAACTATGCTAGAAAGGGAGAATTCCAGAAGTTAAATATTTGTGAACACGCGTGGAATAACAATCAAAGGATCCAGTGGCACTCGCGAAAATTTTTGAAAAAAAAGCAACACAATTAAAGAAAAATTAAGGGATCCGCTATTATTTTCTTAAATGAGGATAAATGTGTGTAAAATTATTCTATAAATTTCTGCACTACCTGGTTGCCGATTCTCAGAGACAAAGTAAGTAAAAACTAAATAAACATAATTGAATGTCTCACGTAACTATGGAAATACATAAACATGTTTGATGTGCATAGAATTCAAAGTTTTGATAATGGAAATAGAAGTAATATTTTTCTAAACGTTAGCCTTCAATTAATTTTTTTAATTATGTGGGACTCATTCAACCTTTTTGTTTCAGTTTATACATTTTTAAGTGTGAGACATTTTGTACTAGTAGTATTAAAAACCATCTGATCCATGTGGCGCAGAGATTTCTTTCATCTAAATTTTAAATATTTTTACAAAAAGAGGCAAAACACCCAACAGTAAGAAATGTCTAGAAACCCCCAAATACTACATTAAAATTAACCGCTTATTAATGAAAGATAAAGTAGCCTTTTCATTTTAAAACTTAATAATCACATAAAAACATCTAATTACACATTACTCACATAGGGTTTGTTGCCCGGATTGCTCCGGACATGTTCAGATTTTCCATATACCTGTCTGGAGTGTTCCAAAGGAATTTTCAAGTCCGGATGTGCAATAATAATTACTAGAATAAAAAGTAATGTGTATTGTTTATACAAAAGTTTACTGATCTCACATTTTATCAATAGTGGAAGATACCATTTACTATAAATTGAACATTATCTATTTTACATAATTATATACATAATTTATTACGCTAATGACCAAAGTCCTTATGAATTACTTAATTATTTTGTATAATTTCACAAAAAAGAGATGTATACCGGGTGGCACAGAATAGTGGCTCGCCCCTATATTTTCTTTATTTTTTGACTTAGTAAAATGAAATTAATTTTTTATACCCAGTATATAAAAAAAAATATTATTTTTGTTCAGAGAACAATAAAGCTGAACTTGCTTTTGATTGGAAAATCAGGAAATCAGGTTATAGCGGGATAAGAAGACGAAAATTGCCCCGCCTGGATTTTTATTTCGAATTGGCCATTCGAAAGGACATATTTAAAAACCCCTTCAGCCAAATTTTCAGCCCCCTAGGTGCTAATAGGGTGCTCCTATCGTAAAAAACGTGTTTTTTCGAAAAAAATTTCTCCTGCTCGACTGTTTGCTCCAAAAATCTGAAAAAATTCAAGAAAGTGTGTTTTTGAGAAAGAAAACACCCTGATTTTTTTCAGATTTTTCGGATCAAAACTGGGGCCAGAAAAAATATTTGAATTTTTCAATGATTTTTTAAGCAATGAAGGTCATATTTGGCTAACTTCTAAATAACAATTTTTTATGTACTTTTCCCGTACTCTCGAATGCCGGTGTCAAAATTACCATTTTCAAAATTTGAAAAACCCGTTTTTTTCCGCATTTTAACCTCCCCACAATAAAATTGTTTTTTCGAAAAACCACGTTTTTTACGATAGGAGCACCCTATTAGCACCTAGGGGGCTAAAAATTTGGCTGAATGGGTTTTCAAATATGTCCTTTCAAATGGCCAATTCGAAATAAAAATCCAGGTAGGGGCAATTTTCATCTTCTTATCCCGCTATAGCCTTTGATTTGGATTAGGTTTATTCTCCTTATAGTCATTGTATCATACATTTTTAAATATTTGGAAAACTGAAATAAAACTATTTGTAGGTGACCGATTCAACTAGAATGGACTGAGATTTGTTGTTAATAAGCAAACATAGAATTTCTGGGTAGAGACGGGCTGGAAATCTAATACTATATTTTAAAAAACGTGCGATGTAATAGTAATAAAATAAATTGTAATTTGTGACAACATTTTGTATTAAACGTTAGTTTTTTGTTAGTAAAATCGGCACCGATAAGCAAAGCAACTACCATATTGACCTTGTATTTTGTATACATCATTGCTCTATGCATTTAACGGCATTGTTTATTCAGTTCGAGAACTTTTAATGTACAAATGTGTTGTGTGTATGGAGACGTTTTTTATTTTACTTTTCGTAAATACGAAAACGAAGGGTAGTTATATTTTCAAATTATAATATCAGATTCTTAATTAAAGAGATGACTTGAATATATATTTTTTTCAAATTCTTTAGATAATTTTTAAGGTTTTAGTCTGCCATATTGAATCCACCAAATTCTAACATGGGATTCAAAATGGACATACTGATTTCCAATGAAAATAAAGTCTCTTGTAAAGTTCCTGAGCACGTACGGTTGTTTTGTAAAATTCTTCCACACATATTGTGTTCCCCAACTCTCTTCTAATAAACCATAAAAAAGTTTTTTATTTCATTATCTCAGTCCCCCCGTTATTTACGTCATGACGCCCAAAAACCCTGTTAATAGACAGACAGATATCGAACCAAAAACCACTTTTGTAGTACCAACGAAACCTAAAACGAGTTATTTTAAAATTGAACACTTTCATATGCATTTCTTTACTAAATAAGAAAAAAACTTGACACAATGAAAATACAAATTATTTTGCAGTAGGTGGGGCTTGAGCCACTTCGCAAGGTACGCCTAGAGCATGCTGGGCATGATTCAATGCAAAAGTGATTTATTTTAAATTAATAAAAAGTACACCATAAAGTTTTTAGTTGCACCACATAATTGGAAGTACTGACGGAGAACTTTAAAGGGTAGAAATGATGTACTACGGTTTTTTCAGAAATTTGACAACAAAAAAATTAAGAGAAATGCTAGAATAATTTGAAACCTCTGACAGTATCAACAAAGTTTTCTTCCTTTTTTAGCTATTTTGAATTTTTCATGGCATCATGATTTTTAGCATTTCGCCTTAAAAAGCATGAAAAACATTTATTTTTGTATGACAAACAATAAAATGTGTTAAAGCATTGTTAGCATCATAATAAAAGTCGGCTTTTTTTATCAGATTAAACATTACTGTGTACAAACAACACTTCAGTATATTTTTGATAACCTGTAAAATGTATCATAAGTGGAGGACAATGTGATGTAACAAACAAATGTTTCATTAAGAGCATATCTCAATTTCCTCTAAATTAAATTGAATTTTTGTCTCCTTAAATAATTATATTCGCGATATTTGGGAAATAGTATTAAAAAAAAAGCATCCTATTATTAAATGCTTACATTAATAATGTTCTATTTTTTGTTGCAGGAAATGTTTTTATGACCTTACATTACCCTACTCTTATCATTTTCTATGATGACCTGTACTATAATTAATAAAAATATTTTGATAAAGTTATAGTCCTCAATCTTGACCCAATTAAATAAAATCAAAGTTTATGTAACTTTAATATTAAATTACAAATGTTAGTATGAAAGAGTGTATCTGCATTTTGAGTTAAACTCTTCATACTGTTCTTTGCATCAATATAAATCTGTATGTTACGAAATAATGGCATAAATATAGTTTATAATGGACGAAAATAAAATTAAAAATGAAAGGGAGTCACTATGTTTGAAAATGGATGCGTGTATCAAAAGTCCAGTTTACGTTATTTTTTTTAATGTAAATATAGTTAAAATCGGTAGCGGAAGAACTGCCTACACATCTAGGGTGCTATTCTTGAACTTAATCGAACAAATTCGTGTATGATAGATCACACACGAATATTTTCCGTGCACGAGCAGAAAAGCGAATTCTCGAACCCATTCAAATTGAACTTTTCGTGCGAAGTTAACATTCGCGTGAAAGATAGAGCAAATAATAAACGTTTAAGCAATGTAACTATATAGACGTTGAGTGAAAAAATACTTTTCACTTAACGCTATAGAGCAGAAGAGAGCATTAGTAGTACATGCATCCATGCTTGAGAAATGTAGAGTTTTGCGCCAATATTACATTTAAAAGCATACAGATGCAGACGCTTTGTATGGACTTAACATATATTCGAGCGTATCAAGGAATGTGTATCATGTAAATAACGTAACTTCAAATTTTAAGTTTTTTAAGTTTATTCTCATTTTTAATGTTTGTATTAAATTTTTTAGCTTGGAGCCATACTGTTTCCAAGTGAATATTTAAAAATTCATGCAAATAATTTTTCAATATTGTCGATTAATAAAAATAGATTGCTAATTGTAGGTTAGATTTCTAACCTGCAAAAAGCGTTTTATTTTATTGGGACAAACTATTTAAACTTGCATAAACATTACATTGAACTAGATTTTGGTTGAAAGTGTGGGAACCAGGCAGAAATTTCCATACTTGTGAATATTAAGATGGATAGTTCTTGACGTTAAATGAATGTCAACAAATATACCTGTTAAGTCTTTCCGTACACGGAAATCAAATTCGGTTACCCCCAGACCATTCGATGTAATTCATACGTAAAAATTCGGACACAAATACTATCTGACCATTCAAGAATGCGGAAGTCGCATACGAATAAATTCGAGAATAGCACCCCTACTCTTCCACTGAAAAATGATCATAACACATGTGACAACCAGATAAAGAAAGACCAAATGCAATCTGTGGACAAAGCCATACTAGTAGGTCTAAGCATCAAAATAGGTGGATAAAGAATTCTCTGGCTGCAGCAATTTTCTGGTTTTAATTTGTTGTAGGTATAATAACAAGTGCTATGAAAAGTTTTTTATTAAATTGGTCCATTGCTTTTTGCAAAATTTGAATAATTTTTGTTTTAACATTTTCTGCTATTTTCCTTACTATCTCTGGTCCTAGTAATTGCATCACAAAAATAAATATACCAAATTGTTCCCAATAAAATTTACTTTTTGGTAATTTGTTAACCTGTAAAAAAATAAAAACAAGTAAAATTATTTTTTAATAATAACATATTTTATTTCATTCATTTTAGGCAATAGGTATATGCGGCCATGAAGTGAATGCATCCGTGAAGTAAATTTGACAGAGGAGTACAAAAAAGTAACACTTTAGGAACGCTATCGGATCCGTAAAACATCAATTTTTGCTGCAAAAACTATAAATAGCAAAGGTCTTAGAACTGACCCTTGTGGTATACTAATATTACAACTAGTACTTGCAACATTATTTATTTGAACAATTTGGGTTCTTCCTTTTAAATTTGATGTTAAAAGATTTAATGGAGTACCTCTAATGCCATATCTTACTAATTTTGTCAGTAATAATTCATGATCAATGTTATCGAAAGCACACGAGAAATCTACGAATAAACCTAAAATTTGTTGCTTATTATCTAGGGCGTTAACAATTATATTTTGAAATTCGCACAGCGCAGATTCAGTACTTTCGTTTTTAGTAAAACCATGCTGAGACACAGAAAGGCCAAAAAATGCAGTTAATTGTTTTTTTATTACTAATTCATAAAGTTGAGAAATACTTTTTTGGATAATTTAAGAAATATAACTCGAGTTTTTAAAATTGATGAATTATTACATTACATTTCTTAAATTATCAAAAAAAAAAACACTTTTTCCCAATTTGGGAACGTCCTTTTTTTTCGCCAAAAACCA
The DNA here is from genome assembly GCA_936432065.2 of Rutpela maculata. Lineage (NCBI taxonomy): Eukaryota > Metazoa > Arthropoda > Insecta > Coleoptera > Cerambycidae > Rutpela > Rutpela maculata. Next base: position 99,213,668 of record OW386290.2, on the reverse strand, counting down.
CCCCCAATAGGGACTTAACGCTGGTTTTTCACTTTTATCTTGTAAACCTTTCGTCGGAAAAAAAAAGTATACGCAATAAAAAATTTGACGTTAAATTCTGCATAAAAAATGTCCTATTAACCTTGTAACTTATCCTCATTTCGGGCTAACAGCGTCCGAACAGAGGGGTAGTTTGGGGCGCAGAGGTAAAAATCGATCCTATTCAGCGAATATCTCAAAACCGTTACTTTAATGAGAAAAATGCTCAGGAATGAATTTATAGAGCAGAATTTTCTCTATAATATGCATATATAGCGGGTTTTGACGCAAGTGATTTTTATGTGCTTTCCCCTTTGTTTCCACAAAGCTGTGTTTTTCGACTCCACGCAATTATATCTGAGGATAATCTATACTGTTCCCTCAAAAGAAGATTTGGTGTCATGTTTCAACTTTGAGCTTGCGCCAATTCCTCTTCCTCTCTTCGATGAGTAAGTAAGTAAGTAAGTAAATTTATTGTTCATGTAAAAAGGATTTACATTATACCTATTGGGTGTTGAACAGAGTGGGTTAATAACTAAAACTTAACCTAATCTAAAGGCTTAAAGTAATTCTAAGTCTATCAGTTAAAACGTTACAATAAACATTTTTTCAAAACATAAAGTCAGTAGTGACAGGAAATCAGTGTAAGGTTAAATAAGTGTTTGTTATAGTCATTGAACATCCACTGGAAATGATCTATACTCCTGCAAAGAGTAGTGTGCTTGCTTTATGAGATATTTTTTTATTTTTTGTTCAAACTTTGTAGCGGTCAACTGTCTTATATTCGTAGGTATTTTGTTGTATAGTGATTTGCCCAAATGATATATTGTATTTCTAGTTAGGTTTGAGTAAGATTGAGGCAGACATAAGTGATCAGAGCACCTAGTTTCATAATTGTGCACAGTTTCTCTTTTTTCCATACTGCGTATATTTTTGTGAATGTGTACGACGGTTTCATATATGATTAGATCAAAAAGAGTTAGAATTTTTTATTTTTTAAATAGTGGTTTACAATGATCCCGGTAACCAGCACCTGCTAATATCCGAACAGTTCTTTTTTGGAGTAAAAATATTATTTCGAAATTTGTGGAGTTTGAGTAACCCCAGAAAGTAACACAATATCTTAGATTTGACTCGAATAAAGCATAATATATCTGTACAGCGACGTCTCTGTTTAGTTCTTGTGTGGTTTTTTTTATTGCAAATAGTGCCGATGATAGTTTTTTACTTAGGTAAGATATGTGTTTATCCCATTTTATATTTTCTTTAATATTTAAGCCTAAAAATGTATATTCTGGAACCCGATTTAATACAAATTCATTGATTTTGATTTTTGGCGAGTAATGTTTATTGAACGAAATGAATTTAGTTTTTTGAATATTTAGAGATAGTTTATTGGAAGAGAACCATGCATTTATCAGTGCCAGGTCCTCGCCCACTCTCTGCTGCAGTGTCAATGAGTCGCTGCCACTCCAACAAATAGAGGTGTCGTCAGCGAATAATGTAAATTTGGCAGCAACTGGAAGGCTTGTAAGATCATTGACATACAACAAGAATAAGAGGGGACCCAGCACCGAGCCCTGCGGGACTCCTGTCTGTATTGTTTTCGTCATTGATCTGATACTGTTACCACTTTTATCATGTACTTGCACTAATTGCTTGCGGTTTTTTAGGTATGTTTCTATCCAGAGTCTTATTTTACCTTTAAGTCCATAGTGTTCAATTTTATCAAGCAGAATATCATGGTCTACACAGTCGAATGCTTTCTGTAGATCGCAGAAAACTGCTAAAGTTAAATCTTTGTTGTTTACTTTTGATAGGACATATTCGAGAAACTTGTAGACTGCATCTTTAGTGCTTTTGCCTGTTTGAAAACCATACTGGTCTGATGTTATTAAGTTATGTGTCAGTAAGAATGATGTAACGCGTTTTTTAATTAGCTTTTCCATTATTTTAGAAAGTATAGATAAAAGGGCAATGGGACGATAGTTTGAGGGACTACTGTTGTCACCTCCCTCATGTACAGGTATAACTATGGCTGTTTTCAAACAATCTGGAAAAATCCCAGAATGAGAAAGGATTAATGAGAATAACTAAGAAATCGTCTCTGTATAATATTTTCAATGCTGTACGAGATAAGCCAAAAGATTTTTCCGATTGCCAGTTCATTGTTGATGGCGGCAATTTGATTTATCGTGTAGTAAGGCCGAAGCAGGGTACCTTTGACGACGTTTATACAGCCTACGTCGCTTTATTCGTAATCATTACGGCCAAAAAGTGACTGTAGTGTTTGACGGATATGCTGACAATGCCTGCAGTACGAAGAGCATCGAAAGACAGCAGTGACTTTTGAAACGCATTTCACCAGAAATTATTTTTAATGAGAACACGCCACTGACTGAAACGCAAAATAAAATGATAAACAATCTCACAAACAAGGAATGGTTTATTTCTCAATTGCTGGAGAGATTTAAAAACGAGGGAATCAAAACAATTAGTACTGTAGACGACGCTGACGTACTCATAGCTCAAACCCCCTTAAATGAATCTCATGAAAATGCTGTCGCACCTGAAGATAAAGATATCCGTTTCTTAAGAGAGGCTCAGAGAAAAATAAAAAATAAAGCTTACAGTTCTCGTGACTTGCAGTCCTCGGAAGTTTTAAAAAGCTGTAGGAAGACAGTTTTGTTTGTCCAAGCGTTCAGTGGATGAGATACCACTCCAGCTTTCTTTGGTAAAGGAAAAGTGCAAACGGTGGAATGTGCCAATAAAAGAAAAGATCTCGAAGAAGTTGTCCGTATATTCAACAATTCACGCTAGCAGTATACAAAGCCCTCAATCTAGTACTGCCGGGGTTCTACCAAGACTACCACCAACATCTGAGGCATTACGTCAACATGCTTACAGAATATTTCTCCAAATTCATGCTTGGCGAGGAGAAAACTTGGAACCAAGGGAATGGGGTTGAAAGAAAGTAGGCAACATTTTAGCACCCATTTATACCACCGAATTACCAGCACCAATTTCCACCCTAAAGCTAATATCCTGCAGCTGCAAAAAGGGTCGCGGAAAACAATGCAGCTGTGTTAAGGTTGGATTGCGCTGCTCAACAATGTGCTCTAATTGCCACGGGCAAGGATGTTTAAATTCTGAATTCGAAGAAGAGTTCGTCGATGAGTAAAATTGGAAAGAATTTTAGTGGAATACGCCTACAGGGGAAACCGCCTTTTAAAAAAACGCACCAAGGGCTCTACCTCGTGGGTGATGTGAAAACGAGCTCAAATTGAAAAACACAGCTTTGTGGAAAAAAAGTGGAAAATACATAAAAATCATTTGCATCAAAACCCACTATGTATGCATCTTATAGAGAAAATTTCGCTATATAAATTCATCCCTGAGCATTTTTCTCGTTAAAGTAACCGATTTTAAGATATTCGCTGTGAAACTTGGAATAGGACAGATTTTTAGCTCTGCACCCCAAACTAGCCCTCTGTTCGGACGCTGTTAGCGCGAAACAGATGAGGATAAGCTACAAGGTTAATAGGGCATTTTTCATGCAAAATTTAATGACAAATTTTTTGTTTTCTATACTTTTTTGTCTTCCGACGAACGGTTTACAAGATAAAACAACCAAAAAACCAGCGTTAAGTCCCGTTGGGAGTGGTTTTTGACGAAAAAAAGGGGGGAAACTTTTTGGGTATCTATTTCTAACCCTATCTAGAGTACGCATCCCAAATATTATTACTTTATAAATTATTTCTTCTAAAATATCTAATTTACGTGGACTATAGGACCGGAGATAATAAGAAAAATAGCAGAAAATTTTAGTGTTGCAACATACATTGTTTAAACTTTACAAGAAGTGATGGACAGATTTATTCCAACACTTCTCGTTACACAAATTGTCATACGTAAAACAAATCAAAACAACATTTCTGCAGCCAGAGAATTCCTTATTCACCTATTTCGATGCTTAATTTGACTCCACTAATTATACAAATACGCAAAATAATTGACAAGCACAAGTTTTTTTAATTGTCGTACTAAAAGAGCCAGTACCGACGGCATGTACACAAATATAATTATCTATTGCACGTACTAACACAAGAAAAATTCAAAACAAATAAAAGCCGTATTTGTCGATATCGCTTCAAACGTCGGCCTTTTTATACGACTGATAAGCAAATGTAATGTGATATTAATGTAATTTTTTATGTAAAAAAGATAAGCATATGTGTAGTTTCAGATGCAAGAAACTTTAACGAAATATAAGGTTGATTTTGTACCAAATTCGCTATTTTGCTTTATCAGTATTTTGATGTTTGTTACACTTTAATCACAAAATAATCCAAGGGTGCCAGATCTGGTGATCTCGGTGGCTACTCAATAGTTCCGACCTCCCAATCCACAAATTCGGAAATGACTTATTTAAAAGCAGATATATTTGCAGGTAATTTTCTCATACCTATGGGCATTACCTTACCAGTGGTAAGGATACGCAATGTTCCATTCATCTGAAGTGCCCATAGTCTAAAGTCAAACACCTTTAATCGGTGATTCTCTAAAACAATATCGTGTACTTATTGGATTTCTAGTGTCTGAGCACTGACTATGAGTGTCATTTTCTAAGTTTGCAGGGCCATGCTTAATTTCTGTACTTCATTGTTTTACAGTTATTTTTTTCCAATTATTTGGCTTTGAGCTAAGCAGCCCTTCTACAGTTATAAATGATAGTGCACTGTCACCCAACACCCAGGGTAGATATTTTCACGTCTTGATTCGAGATACAGGGTGTAGTGTAATGTGATAAAACAATCGCTTTAATTTAATTTCAATTGTTTTAATCCACCATAGCCTGAGTAAGACAAATTCAGGGAGTGGTAAAAATTGTTAGTTTAGGTTTTGCTTTTATTATATGGAACAGAAGGTAATGTAATCGATACCAATATAAAGAATAAATACACTCAAAGAAATAGTATGGGTAAATTTAACAAAAAAAAATGGTTAATTAACAATATCGTTAATTTTGTTAAACTAAATTATATTGATGGTATTTTTAAACAAAAGGTGATTGTTATTTTAATTAATAAAAAGTTGTCGTACAACAAAACAAATATTAACTTATTTTTTTCGTCTGACTATTATTTTGTTGAATTCTGTCAAATTAAACTAGATAATAGTATATTTTATTTTTAACTATTGTCGAATTGTAATTGTAAACCCAGTAGCAGTTTGCTCCAGAGATGGGTCAAGGAAACTTTCCATTGGAAAATTTCCTGGAAATTTTCGGAAGTTTCCGGAACGGAGTTTTGATAAAAATGAAAGTTTCCTATAAAATATTTGAATATTCCGAAAGTTTCCAAAATTCCGGGGAAGTTTCCAAAACTCCTGGAAAGTTTCCAAATTTTTCACGAATATTTACAGTTATTTACACATATTTACTCATAAATTTGAAATTGCCGCCACGATGATCTAACATAACCTCAAACGCCAGAAATCCAGTTTTAATTTGTTAATATTTTTTCGAAATTATCAAAAATTAATCGGATGTTTGATGACGTAGGGTTTCATATGGTCACCGCTCGGATTATTACTATTGGCATTGGCACAGAATTTCTCTAATTTCATGGTATTGGCTATGATCAAGGATGAGTTGACAGACATATGATAAGTTACGTTTATTTGTTTACCCGCACTATCGCTTCCCGATGAATAATATCTAGCATTTTTTTCTGTTACATCAAAAACGAAAATGATTAAAAAGAAATATACTTTTATTTTTTTACGAATTATAAGATATTATTCAATTTAATAGTTTTAGTGTTATTTTAATTACATTATGATGGATGTTATGTTGTGTTATAGTGGATGGCTTAATTTATTTTGATATTATTTTCTTATTATTTTTTTAAGTGTTAAAATTTAAAATCAAATAAACATTTATTTATTATTTTATTTATTTGTTTTACACTTTTAATTCAATATAACTACAATATGCGATTTAGATGTTATTTCTGTCTTGCCTTCTATATTTCCGTTTCTGCACAAAATAGGAGTTACAACTTACATATGACATTATTTACATAAATTTTTAATTTTATAATCCACATATTTATAACATTCTATAAATTATTTTATTTACATTTAATTATTTAATAATTCAAACAAAACAAATTACTGGGTAACCACCGAACCACCCAATTGCTACATATTCTTCATATAGCACAGAGCACATATAGCGGGTGTCATATAATATCAGTTATTTGGTAAAAGTCTGTAAAAGTAATGTAAATAATATATTTATATGCACTTATTTGGTATCAAAATTAAGCTTAGATCATTACGAATCAGATTTCACCATAAAATAGATTCTGAATATTCCCAATGGAAAGTTTCCAGGAAAGCTTCCTGGGAACTTTCGAAGTAATCAAAACTCCGGGAGTTTACCCATCTCTGGTTTGCTCTACTATTATAGTTGACAGATAAACCAATATTATTGTAGTTCTGTTTACATAAACATAACATCGTTCTGCCATCCACTTTGATGAATTAAGACGTCGCATCAGCGCTTTTGTTTGCAAATAGTATGGGTTAAATCAATCAAAAAAATAGTATATATATTGTTCATTTTGTTAAATTGAAGTATATTTAATAGCATTTTTAAACAAAAGGCAATTGTCACACAACAAAATAAACATTAACTTAAAAAATAGGTGCATAAGACTATAATTTATTCATCTTACTAATAATTTGTTGAATTTTGTCAAATAAACTAGATAAATAGTAGACTTTATTTTTAAGTATTATCGAATTGTAATTCTAACCCAGTATTAGTTCGCTGTATTATTGTACTTTGTAGACAAACTAATATTATTGTTGTCTTCTAGAAGTTCTAAAAGGGAATTACCATAAAATTTGCTTGCTTACCACGTAGTCTATTACAGAAATTATTCCTAGATGACGCCACATACAAATCACTGACAATAATCAATTATGCATTATCTTATACTCTTATGAATTTATAGAAAATTAATAACATGATTGCAATGTTCAAATTCTCTCAGGTATCATCGATATATTTGGATGGATCTTATAAACGATCTCTAATCTTTGGTTTGGGTGGTCTGATGTCTCAATACTGAGATTTTGGCTAACCAAAAAAAAACTTCAATACAATAAAGTGTAGATCAACCTAAAAATTAGTTGGTGAACAAAAAACAAAGTCGTTGTACTATTTAATTGTAGACCAAATTGAAAATGGTTAGTGAACATAAAAAAATGTCATTGTACTATTTAATTTGTTGTTCTACAAGAAGATATGATTATTAAACTACTATTTGTTTACGAAAACAAATAAAGTTGTTGTATCACTATTCTTTTCTGATTGATTTAACTATAAAACTAGATAAGCGCAATTTCATATGCTCTTTTTGGTTGAATTCACCTATCATTTTCTTTGAGTGTATATAAATAATAATATGACAAAAGACATGTTAGACGTTACCGATTTTTAAGTACATTTTACATATAAGTTCAGAGCTAACAATGTTTGATAATCTTTTAAATTAAATATATAACATGATTAACATCTAAACTACTATATTTCACCAGTTTTGAAAATTCGTCAAAGAGTAAATGAATTTTAAAACCATTGGGCATTTATTTTATTCATTTAAATATGAGTTAATAGATGTTTTTAATAATCATTAATTAACAGTCAATTGGATATTAAATGACAATTTTTTTAGTAATCATGTTAAAAAACGGATAACATGTTTTTTTCTTATTACCCAATTTGTAGTCCTGTTATTTCAATGTTTTATGCTTTTTTTATCCAACGTGATTTACCATGATTTGCGGAAAATAAAATGGTGTACTAGTCTTTAATGTGGCAAAGCCCCTGCAAAATTTTAGACTGTTCTGGGGTAATTTAGTATATTAAATTATTAGTAAATTTGCGAAGATATACTACTGTCATTGACTAGGTCAGTAATAGGACGAAAAACTTACTTATGAGAGAACATATTTGAGATGTTTACATTTCCTTAATTGGCATAAAAAGTGAAGCCGGTGGGTGCGCTCAAAGTACCGCGTTTTTTGCTTTCGGTCAAATAATCAGGACACCGGCGTGTTATTGACAGGTTTAAGTAAATATCTCTTATATCTACTTGTCATTACAGAGTTCACTATCATAACATAGGGTCAATGTCTTTTCAATTTATTTCGCTATTTCTGTAGTGTGATTTGATTAAAACCAAAAAGTCACTTCTACCCTCTCCAGCTTTGCTGTGAATAGTGTCAATCTCAAGTCTGATAAAGTGATATAGTTGTACCGCGTTACGTCGGATTGGTTAGTCCTTGGCGGCGCATCTCTACAAAAAAATAAGGTAATTTTTTTGGTAATTTTTCATTTTTTTAACTCCTTTCGGTTGGGACAACCTACTGTTAAATTTTCCGCATGTTGTGGTAGATCACGTTGTCTATAGAGTTTAGTTTTTATATACAGAGTGTTTTGTTAACTATGTTACAAATTTCCAGTAGGGCTCGTTTCCCAAAATTCAACCTAATATCTCATAGAATAAAACGTCCCAAAACCCTTTGAAAATGTGATACAGGATGTTAGTTATCCAGAGAAATCGATTTTCTGATCGACAGATAATATTCAGAAATTTATCATTGGACTGACACTCAGGGTAAGAAGTAATCAGTGACAATAATATTACCTACTACCTGTGTTGTGAAGTAGTTAAATGGGCAATTTTAGATCAGAAAAAAAAACCCGCTGCCCAAGGAATCACTACTTCCACATTCAGATTTTCTATCCAAGTCACTCACAACGAAAAAATTTTGTATGTGGAAATAATTGTTTATAGAACTGTAATGATATAATATTTGAAATCCTCTACCTCAAAAATCCATAAAACGATACCCCATATCGGTAGTGGGGTGGGGGTGGTGATAGGGGGGTGGTAGTGGGGTTGGAGGAAGTTAAAAAATATTTTGAGGTTTCTGGTTCTTGTACACACACTAAATCCCATTTTTTTTCATCCCCTTTAATAAGGGGGTGGGGGTGGTAATGAGGTTGGCTAATGCCAAACATTTTTTTGAGACCTTAGCTTCTCTTGTATTTACTAAATACCAATTTCGTGAACTCTTACCTGCTTGATTTACCTATTTATCCCAAATTTACCACAATTTACCCCCCAACCCTCCGACGGAACAAGATGAAAATATAATCTAGTTCCGTGCCAAGCCGAATTTTCCAATTTCGATATGCAATTTACGATGAGGTTTAACTGAAAGTCTTCCTCTTTACGTCGCGACATCGTACGGCCGTCTCGCTGGTGTTTTTCGAAAAATATGAACGTGTCAATATCGCATGTTTTTGTAATTTTTTCGTCTCCGAAATGCCAGCTGTTTTTTACTATTTTTCGCAGATATCTTCGAAACGGTAAGAGCTAGCTCGAGATAAATAATTAGGTTAAACAAGTACTGTTCATTGCAAATCTTTTGCTACCATCAGAATTTTGATTTTTCTTTTCGTTGCGGAATTATTTACTGAAATGTCGACGAATCAAAAGTGGCATTTTTTGAAGTTTAGTGATTTTGAAGGCAGCTGAAGTAATGATTTTGATAAATCATTCGCGATACGCATACAGTATTTGGTAACTTACTGAAAGTCAGCGTCGAGACGTGGTAAAAGTAGTATGAAAAGAGATAGCCAACATTAATAACCTAATAACTCTTGAAATATCGAAAATTACTCGACGAAATATAGCCAGAAATATGAAAGTTATGACAATCGTATTTAACACAGTGTTGCCAAATCCTTTTACTCTATCTCTCTCGTGTTTTAATTTATTAAATCCACTGCTAGATTTGCTCTTATCAGTATACAAGTACCTTAACGAAGTGTTTTAGAGCATTATTTTATTCCATAAGATTGTAGGCTTAATTTTGGAAAAAGAACACTCATCTTCGTTAAAAATTTTAAATTTCTTGGCTCTTAACAAACACTTATCCAGTGTATTTCATGTCCCTGAAGTAGATTTCACAACCATAAAACGCTTGAATACTATTACTAAACATCTGTTTCGCCAATCATATTGGTATCATCTGGAGACGAAAGAAACTCGGTGGCAGTGGAGGCGCAAATTTTAAACCTCGCTTACATGCGATTTCTGCCAAAGGCCAGTCCTGTCCAAAATGAACATATGTGGTAAGTTCAATATTTCATTCAGATACTAAAAATGTATAGCATAATTCTTATTTTACTTCCACATCCAGTGGAAGTATAGTAAAGACAAAAAAATTTTTAAAAATTTTTATTGTTCAAATAGGCTTAGAATGTCATGAAACATCTAGATTTTAAGTTTAAGCGAAAAAAAAATTTCTGTTTGTCGGTCAGTCTGTACCTTTTTTTGTGTGCACGTTTACTCTGGAACCGTTTGAGATATTGACTTGAAATTAGGTACACATATGTACTTTAACGAGATCTGGAACTAGATTATATTTTCATCTTGTTCCGTCGAAGGGTTGGGGAGTAAATTGGGGTGAATTTGGGGTAAATAGATAAATCAAGCAGGTAAGAGTCCATAAAATTGGTATTTAGTATATACAAGAGAAGCTAAGGTCTCAAAAAAAATTTTGGCATTAGCCATCCCCATTACCACCATTATTAAAGGGGAAGAAAAAAAATGTGATTTAGTGTGTGTACAAGAATCAGAAACCTCAAAATATTTTTTTACTTCATCCACCACCACCCCCACCCTACTATCGATGTGGGGTACCGTTTTATGGGTTTTTGGGGTAGAGGATTTCAAATATTATATCATTAAAGTTCGATAAATAATTATTTCCACATACAAAATTTTTCGTTGTAACTTGGACAGAAAATCTGGATGTGGAAGTAGTGATTCCTTGGGCAGTGGTTTTTATATTTATTATATGTAAATCTCACCTCAAATGATAATCTATTGTTACACCCAAATGTTCATTCTGTAGTGAATTGTATTTAGTAGATACCTAATTAAAACTTAAAATTTAGTAAACCTAAGAACAAATGACTTAATAGTAACAGTAACACCACATGTTACAACCCCCTTTATCCCTGAAGGCCTGGAGTATTGCTCTGAGATATTTTTATTACCTAACACTGAAATTTAACACACTTTGGCTTACACATATTCATGCACTTATGCATGCAAAATTAAAATGCCTAAAAACCAGATAATTGTACAGAGGTTTTAATGTTTTTATCTAATGTTAAGTAGGTATGTCGAGAGAACTCTAAATTCAAATTGATATAAAGATCTAAATCACATTTTAAGCTTTGCAAATTGATTGATTCCAATGAATCTTATCTTTGATTTGTCTCAATCTGTAGACTGTAATCAGAGTTAAAACCCTATGTAGAATTTCTAAGCTGATGACATTTTAGGATTTATTTTAAAGCTTATCATTTAAGGTAATATTGGACTAAATATGGCAGCCAGTATATTTAGGTTTTGTTACTGTCTTATTTTCTGCATGAACTGCAGAAATTCACCAGAATGCCAGCTGAAGTTACGGAAAGAACAAAGCTAAGAACATTTGCCTGAGACACTAAGAATCCATCCTTATAATCTTCCTTATTACTACTGTTCATTGATCGGATCCTCAGAAGATTTCAATTCGTCATAAAAACACTTACCAGACAACAACACATTGTGAAAACTCAAAACATACTTTTAGGAATGTTTATAAGATACCTACCAATAATTAAAACTGTAATTACTGCACACATTATTTATTTTTTTACACTTTTTTCTAACACCTCTATTACTTCGACTGTATGTGATTTTCCCATTGTAAATGAAGGTATTTTTATTATTATTATTATTATTATTATTATTATTATTATTATTATTATTAATGTCACTGTCACGTAATCATGTACTTAGAATATAAAATGTAATGCATAAGTAGGTTAAAGAGCCTGACTAAATGGGTACAACCAATAAAATATAATATATATATGTATATCTGAAGAAACCTAATATATTAATATATAGACATCTCTGCATATCGCTATCAAACACTGCCCAGCAAACATTTTTGTTAAAATTAGCTCCAATTCAACTTGGTAAAAGAGGAATTTACTTGTTAAAGTAATTATGACATAAAATACACTTTCGATAAAAATTTACCAATTGGTCTTACTTTAAATTTCAGTTTACGTAAATAATACCAATTAATCTACCTCATACACAATTTTCCTTAAAAGTAATTTAAAGAACGCAGCTAGTGAAAAACTACTAAAAAAATCTACCAAAAATGACCTGAAGGATAAATTTCCAATAGGGTCGAAATAAGTAATATAATTAGGTAGTATTTATCTTTTTAGCGACTAAAAATATTCATAATAGTCAACTATCTTACTAGGTAGATTTTGTAGTAATTTTGTAGTCAATAAATCCTACCTAGCTTATCTACCTGATTTGAACCATTAAGTCAATTATCTCTTGTAGTTGAATTTTCAAAGGCAGTTGACTTTAAGGTTAAATTAGCTCAAGACACCATATTTTCTTAGCACAGTTGAAGTATGATTCCAAATCAGAATTTTAAAAATGAGTGTGTATGGAAACAAACTGACGAAAAGGTAAAAAAAATACATAATTATACCTGTAAACTCATCTTTAACAAATATAGCATACTTTCGGCTCAAATTATTACTATAATTTTTTTATTTGACAATAGAAATTTCCTTATAGATGAGTATTTTGGAGGCGCATTGTTATTTTACGAAGTACATCTGTTATTATACACAAAAAATTTTTCGTCGCATTGATTTCAAAAAGCGAGAACTGCAAATACTATGCTTATAAATTGGATTTATTTTAGTTACAGACATTCATCTTGTATCGTTATTGTTAGTATCTCTACAAATTTGTAGGTCACTGACAAAAATATTTCGACTACTTATAGAGAAAAATACCAAATAAGTATAAAAATCTTATTTTTTTCCTCTTGGTGTCATTTTCCAATTTCACATACTTCCGTAAATTCTACCTAAAGCTAGTCAACTCGATGTCGTATTGACGTCGAATTTAAGTAAAATTCACCTAAACAGGTATTAGTAACCAAATATATTGTGCGACTACAAGTACGATTTATGTGTAATTTTACCTGTTTTAATCGATATAACCTAATTTCGACGTCTTATTCTCCACTTATGTCAATCCCACGTAGCGTCAACGTAAATTTTACCAAAACGTGGTTGATTCTAATTTTGCGACTAAATTTATTATATATAATTTAGGTAGTTTTGACATAAAATATTACCTAAATTTTCCTGGGTGTGGCTTTGATGTGTAATTTCCTATTTTTACATATTCTTTTCTGTGACTAAGGTAACTCACTCATGACTACAGCATTATTTATCCGCTTTAATAAAAAAATAGCTAAAACTAAGCTGATTGTGAACCATTTCAGAGCTTTGGAATAACCTAATATATACCTATTCATCTACTCTAATTGTTTACAGGGGGGTTGTTAAGTTTTATTGGTGCAGAAAAATGCATTTGATAATCAAGTAATATTAATTTTAACGTGAGCAAATTAGAAAAATATTATGTTTGATAGAACAATGAACTATACTAAATGAGAACGATATGGAACAATGGCTACAGCGATGGAACAACATAAGCAAAAATATATTATCTGACCCTATAACATTGAATTTTATGCTAAATAAATGTTATTCTTACTTACCATTTTAATTTTTGTAAATTTGTATACTTATTAATGCATCGAAAGTACTGTTTTAGGAGTGTGCTACTTATCATACCTAAAAAATGAGATTATTAGAATTTTATATTTCTAATAAAGCAAACTATCGTTTACAATTTTTGTATAAAGAAACTTGAATTTTGTTGCAACCACACATATATGTGATATTACATGTTAATGAAGTTCATAAATAAATGGAAAACTGTTTATTTACTAACCAACTAATGGATAAACAAAAAACGCACGCCCGTGCCTTAGCGCTGTCACTTTGACACAACTTTGTACATACCAACTGAGAGTGACGTTAACTTAAGATATTAAAAATCACTAAACATCAAATACCTAAATTCAAACATTTCATCCTTTGTAAGAAATAAATTCTTATGTATCTAAACAATATCTAAAATAATCAAAAATATTTTAAATAGCTTACCTTGCATCTCTTAGACGTGATAATTATTATTGGAAATGAATTTTATGAAAATAGTAGAAGATATTTATGTGCCTATAATATGTAACTTTCAAAGGTTTTATATTTAAGAGGATTTATTATACCAGTTATTTATAAAACTTTACGTAACTTCACTTAACTATATATGGTTTCGCTAAACCCAATCAATAATAATCCGAAAATGCATTTAGAATGCACATTTCAAATACACGCATATGCATTCAATTACATGTACACATTGAATGCACGTGCGACTTAATGAAATTTTAATACAGTAATTGTATTAAATTGGTTAAGAACTATGTCTAAACTTTGCCCTGCTATATATACATGCAGAAGTGTACACAAATTTATTAAATAATTGTCGACTCTTTATCGTCAATAACCTTGATTAAAGAAAAATTATCATGAATAATAGGGCAATTATATACGAGTAGGAATAGAAATAGTCGAATAATTTATCGTACACTCGACTGCTAGGAGTCCTAATAATAGTTTATTGTTTGTTTATGGAGTGTATAATTAGGCAAGAGTATTTTAGATTCAAAATATCCGTTAAGCTGTATAATAAGAGATGTATGTGTATTTAAAATAAATTAGTAAATAAGGTACTGCAATCGCCACGAGTGTTGGCGAACAAAGGGGAATGTCTATGTAAAGAGTGGTATAGGCCCAGCGCACACGCACCGCGCTACCATGATTGGTGTTGCACACTGATAAATTATTATACGAAGTGGACGCGCAGTTCTCCGATAGGCCTCTACGTTCCCGTACAGTCCCTTCCGCTCGCCAAGATCCGTGGCGGGTGCAGTACCTATTTATAAGTATTTTTGTTATTTAGCCTTTTCTTAGAATGTCGGATATTTTTGAGTTTGTTTAATACCATGCAAAAACTAGAAAATGCATAGTTTCAGAATTTTTGTTTGCCCCTGTCTGCCTGCGATTGTCTTTCTGAATTTTTCCGCATTTATACATTTGTAAACCATCATCTTAGAATATCAGTTTATTTAGGCCCTGTTCAAACACGTTGAAAATAATACTGCTGATTTGGCGCCCCAAGATTTTTGCGCCCGGAAAAGAATTTTTGGGCCATCCCAATCTTTTTTGTCGAATTTTTTTAAAAATTTTTTTAAAACATTTTCCCACAGCACAGAAATATTCTAAGAAAGTGCACAGAATGTTTGCTCAGAACGTTTCAATATTCTGAGAATATTCTCACAACATGAAAATCATTACCATAGAATGTGCCATGCACATTACAAAGTGGAGTCTTTTAAATGTTCCTAGAACATTTCATGTATGTTTTCCCAGGTAGTAAAGGCACGTGAAAATGACGTGACTAGTTAGTAGTCTACTTGATAAAAATGAAGTAATTAATGCATAAATAAGCCCTAATAGCACAACATTGTCCATTGTGGACATCTGAAGGACGTCCTCGACGGACATACAGGACATCCGATGGACGTTCGTTTTTGGTCCAAAGTGCATCCGACGGGCAGCCGAGGGACGTGCAAATGTCACAACTTTGGACAATATTTGTACATTCCAATTAATTTAGAAAAAAACCGGAATGAGCCCAGGCAGCAAGATGCCGTCATTATGACGTCGTTTTTTCGGCATTAATTACGTCAATTTCACCTTCAGAATGACGTAAAAATGACGTGAAAAAGACGGCACAATGTCACAGCCCAATGACGTCATACATATGACGCCAATATGACGTACTGGTAATCAGTGAATTTTGCGATAAGGGATGCAAACCTCTCATTATAATATTTTTCCACAATTATTAATAAAGTTTTTGACGAAAAAAAAAACGGAATGTGCAGGGATCGAACCGCAGACCTCTTGACTCGCAACCTAACAATACAATACAATACAATCAAACTTTATTATTATTATATATTACAATATATCCCAGACACCCGTGTCCGAATACTGTCAGACATTCACGGTGCGCAGCTCCGTGACAGTTGAATGACAGGACGGAGCGGACTCTGGTCAACTTCAAAAAATAAAACTTTGACCTGAACTCCTTTCACCATGGGGCAAATTAAAAAAGGTATTAACAGATAAATTTCCAAAAAAAATGGATTATAAAACTTAATATTAACTGGAAGTAAAGCGCACTGTTTTAAATTATGATACCTATGCTAATACGGGAAAAAGAACCAAACCAAAAAACCCGCTTCAGAAAAAAATCTCATCAATCCGTATTGAAAATTATCAAAAATTAATAAGTATCTATGAGAACCTATATGGTCAATAAGTTTCTATAAGAGTTAGGTAAAGATGCTGTTGAAATTGTTATCAGTTTATATCCGCATTGACCAGCAAAATGAGTCAAGCCATATCCATTTGTTAATCCAAACATTTACTTATACCATATCAATGAGAATTTATGAGCACAGTATCTAATGTAATTCGTGCGGCTTTCCGTGATTAAAAGACAAGTGTTTCTTTAAGAAACGAGCTGCATTAGGTTAGAACAGTTTGGATTTGCAATTGAAGATTACAAATTATAATGTTTGAATAGGGATTTATGAGATCAGTTTCTATGAGTATTAATGTTTTTTTTCAGTAATATATTAAATGTGTTTTCATTTGTTTGAATGGGTAAAAAGAAAGGTCAGTTTTCAACTGCAATTGCAAATACAAGTTTAATCGCTTCGAATGGGATTATATGCGATCAATTTCTAAAAGTATTTATGCTGTTTTCCGAATATAGTTATGATGAGGTTTAATCAGTAACAAATTGTTAACTACTTGTTATGATATGGTCGGAAATTCCAAGTACACATTTAGTATTTCTTCAAGAGGATTGATGAGAGCAGTTTCTACGAGTATCTATTTGTTGTTCCTATAGTAAATTATATAAGTCTTTATCAGTACAGATTCGGATTTAATTTAAATATGAAAATTATATCAGAATAAAGCAACCAAATATTTTAAACAGTATCTATTTGTAAATCCAAACATTTACTTATACTATCTCAATGAGAATTTATGAGAACAGCATCTAATGTAAAACGTGCGGCTTTCCGTGGTTAAATGGCAAGAGTTTCTATAAGAAACGAGCTGCATTAGGTTAGAACAGTTTTGATTTGCAACTGAAGATTCAAAATTATAATGTTTGAATAGGGATTTATGAGATCAGTTTCTATGAGTATTAATGTTTTTTTTCAGTAATATATTAAATGTGTTTTCATTTGTTTGAATAGGTAAAAAGAAAGGTCAGTTTTCAACTGCAATTACAAATACAAGTTTAATCACTTCGAATGGGGTTAGATGCGATCAACTTCTCAAAGTATTTATGCTGTTTTCCGGATATAATTGTGAAGAGGTTTAATCAGTAACGAATTGTTCACTACATGTTATGATATGCGGTCGGAAATTCCAAGTACACATTTGGTATTCCTTCAAGAGGATTGATGAGAGCAGTTTCTACGAGTATCTATTTGTTGTTCCTCTAGTAAATTATATAAGTCTTTATCAGTAAAGATTCGGATCTAATTTAAATATGAAAATTATATCAGAATAAGGCAACCAAATATTTTAAACAGTATCTATTTGTAAATCCAGAATATTACCTATACTATCTCAAGGAGAATTTATGAGAACAGTATCTAATGTAAAACGTGCGGCTTTTCGTGGTTAAATGGCAAGTGTTTCTATAAGAAATGAGCTGCATTAGGTTAGAACAGTTTTGATTTGCAATTGAAGATTACAAATTATAATGTTTGAATAGGGATTTATGAGATCAGTTTCTATGAGTATTAATGTTTTTTTTCAGTAATATATTAAATGTGTTTTCATTTGTTTGAATGGGTAAAAAGAAAGGTCAGTTTTCAACTGCAATTACAAATACAAGTTTAATCGCTTCGAATGGGATTATATGCGATCAATTTCTAAAAGTGTTTAGTTTTCCGAATATAGTTATGATGAGGTTTAATCAGTAACAAATTGTTAACTAGTTGTTATGATATGGTCGGAAATTCCAAGTACACATTTAGTATTCCTCCAAGAGGATTGATGAGAGCAGTTTCTACGAGTATCTATTTGTTGTTCCTATAGTAAATTATATAAGTCTTTACCAGTACAGATTCGGATCTAATTTAAATATGAAAATTATATCAGAATAAAGCAACCAAATATTTTAAACAGTATCTATTTGTAAATCCAAACATTTACTTGTACTATCTCAATGAGAATTTATGAGAACAGTATCTAATGTAAAACGTGCGGCTTTCCGTGGTTAAATGGCAAGAGTTTCTATAAGAAACGAGCTGCATTAGGTTAGAACAGTTTTGATTTGCAATTGAAGATTCAAAATTATAATGTTTGAATAGGGATTTATGAGATCAGTTTCTATGAGTATTAATGTTTTTTTTCAGTAATATATTAAATGTGTTTTCATTTGTTTGAATGGGTAAAAAGAAAGGTCAGTTTTCAACTGCAATTACAAATACAAGTTTAATCACTTCGAATGGGGTTATACGCGATAAATTTCTAAAAGTATTTATGCTGTTTTCCGGATATAATTGTGAAGAGGTTTAATCAGTAACAAATTGTTCACTACATGTTATGATATGGTCGGAAATTCCAAGTACACATTTGGTATTCCTTCAAGAGGATTGATGAGAGCAGTTTCTACGAGTATCTATTTGTTGTTCCTCTAGTAAATTATATAAGTCTTTATCAGTAAAGATTCGGATCTAATTTAAATATGAAAATTTATATCAGAATAAAGCAACCAAATATTTTAAACAGTATCTATTTGTAAATCCAGACATTTACTTATACTATCTCAATGAGAATTTATGAGAACAGTATCTAATGTAAAACGTGCGGCTTTTCGTGGTTAAATGGCAAGTGTTTCTATAAGAAACGAGCTGCATTAGGTTAGAACAGTTTTGATTTGCAATTGAAGATTACAAATTATAATGTTTAAATAGGGATTTATGAGATCAGTTTCTATGAGTATTAATGTTTTTTTTCAGTAATATATTAAATGTGTTTTCATTTGTTTGAATGGGTAAAAAGGTCAGTTTTGAACTGCAATTACAAATATAAGTTTAATCACTTCGAATGGGGTTATATGCGATCAATTTCTAACAGTATTTATGCTGTTTTCCGAATATAATTGTGATGAGGTTTGATCCGTAACAAATTGTTCACTACATGTTACGATATGGTCGGAAATTCCAGGTACATATTTAGTATTCCTTCAAGAGGATTAATGAGAGCAGTTTCTACGAGTATTTATTTGTTGTTCCTACAGTAAATTATATAAATCTTTATCAGTATGCATTCGGATCTAATTTAAATACAAAAATCATATCAGAATGAAACCCCAAATATTTTAAACAGTGTCCACCTGTAAATTCAAGATAATATTCCCAGTGAACACGGATACATACCTGGTATGTTTCTCTTACGTAATCTATTCAACATGTTATAACCAAGGATATTGGATGTATGGTAAATGTAAGGTACATGGACCTTAAAATTTCAGCCACAAAAAAAGTTATAGCCATGTAATGGCAACATAACTTGTAACATACTCATATGTGGCAAATATATAACATACATGTAAAAGACATATATTGTATTTCAAAATATTTACCTTAAAATATGTTCTGATGTTACATGTGTGCTATATAATATGCAATTTCCATGGTATATGCACAAGGGGGTAGCAAATAATATACAGGGTGTCCCCAAATGGGGTTACCTGTACCACAAGTGGACCTAAATTTTAGTTTTTCGACAGTCACTATAAAAAAATTTTGTTTCTTAAAGAAATACGATGTGTTAAGAAAATGTACTTCTTTATGCAGGGCGCTCAAAAATTTCAAAAATATGAATTTGACCAAGAGCAAACTACCTTTATTTTTCTCATTTTTAAGGAAAATGCAATTTGAAAAAATTGTTTATTAAATCTTGTTTAATACGTCTTTTTCCTCAATGCCTCACCTCAGTTTTCGTATTTTTCCATAACGGATACTAAAAAATTTAGGATTATGAAAGAAAAGTATTTCAAATGGCTTTTTTATTAAAAATGAAAAATAAAGGTAGTTTACTCTTAGGCAAAATTCATACTTTTGGAATTTTGAAGCGCCCTGCTCCTTCATAAAAAAAATAATTTTTTAACATAAATCGTATTTTTTCAAAAATGCGGAAATTTTTATAGTGACTTTTTGTCCAAAAATTAAAATTTTGGTCATTTGTTGTATAGCTAATCCCATCCGGGGACACCTTGTACTACTGTTACAATATGGCTTAAGTAAGGAAAAACTAGATGTAAAAAAAGGCCAATCTAAAATAAATAATTTTTATATTTATAAAATACATATATCATAATAACATATTAATCAAAGTCATACAAGAAGGATATGTTCATTTATATAATGAGTTAATCAAAAATAAACCAACTGCCAAATTAATAGAGGAACTAAATGCCAAATTGCACATTCTCTAAACTATATAGTTTGTTTATTACAAGCAAACTTTTGGTTAACAGAAAACATAGAAGATAAAATAGCTGAAGAAAAATAACATACCTACACAGAAAAAGTTGGCTGATTGCAAGCTATGTAATAAGGTAAAAAAAAATAAAGAAAAGACTGACAGTATACATGAATCATTTTCATTCCGCTATAAATTACGAAGAAATAAACATTAGCATGATTACTATAGAGAGAAGAAAAGTGTATAAGTTTTTGGTAAAACAGAACAGCTTTATCTTACATTAAAAGAAGTTTCAGGGAAAAAGGTAGACATTAAAAGCTTAATGAAGTTTGTTCCAAATGATGCTCGAACTTTTACAACATTTAAAAACTGTGGATTTTGAGGGCTACAGTAACACTATTGATTTTGATATCGATGTAAACGAACAGTAGAAACGAAAATCGCAGGCATATTAATGAGAAGTACGACACTTTGCATTTTCTAAGTGTCTATACACCTACATACCCAAAATATACTATTTTTGACAGTCGAGTTATTATTATATTATCTATATATTAAACACAGGTAATTTTTAGTTTTATTACTTATTTACTCTAGTGACTGAATAAATGCTTTTTTGAACTATATATTTTACATCCGAATAAAGTTTGGTTTAATGTATGGTTATCAAAGTTTAATTGTACCAAATATCAACTAAAATTCTGAACGAAAATAGTTAATGAAAAAACAAGAATTCTTCAATTATTCAAAAAGGAGCTAAAAATTTATTAGAAACAAGAAAAATTCAACAAACGTGACAATAATACTCAGATAATGACAAAAACAAATTTCCTATATTAAAAAAAAATTTACTTACAGACAAACCTGTCAGCATGAATTTGCAAGCAGACTAATACTTAAAACTTAATTATCTTAAAACTAGTTTTTGGCGCCTGGTTTCCTTTTTTCATACATATCTCAATAAATTATGGCACAATAACTGCTCCAGCTTCTTGTTTTCTCTCTGTAGCCTTTGCTTTGACAGTCTAAACCACTCACTAGCGATGTTCTCAAATTCTTTTTCACAATGTGGGAACGTTTCGTTAACAGCAGCTAGAACAATAGTTTATGACAAAATTTTATAACTTTTTTATGTATTATTTACTTAAAAGCAATTTCTAACTTTTTTAGAAATTCTTTGTCTTTACCTATAGGTACCAACAATATGTTAGGTACATCGTTGCCCAAGGACTTTGTTTCATTTATTACTTATATAAATGTGTAGTTTTAATGATTGTGATTATACAATTTAAGCTATAATTTTTCTGTGGCTTGAGCTTAGTTAAATTTCATTAAATTTCAATTTCAAGATTGGGAAATATGTCAATAAAATTCCAACAAATAAGTAGGTACCTAATAAGCGACTTAACACTGCACCGAGGTGCTAATGATTTACACTTCTACGTGCTTACCTACAATAGTTTTGATCTCTGAACTTGATTCCACACAAAAACAAAGACGATATTTTTAACATGTTAAAAATGCACGCTAGAAAGTCACGTTGCACCTCCTTCAGGGTCACTTGTGTTAGGTTAGAATATTGGGATTAGGTTATTTTAATATCACAAGCGTTAATTGGTAAAAGAGCTTCTTATTTTCATTGGGCATGCTATTATTATGTTGATTAAACTACACTGGTCACTGATGTTATAACTTAACTATAGCAGCACACTCACTACTACACCAAAACAATATACATAATATATATACTTAACCAAACTTTTTTGACATTCCATATGTAAGCTAGCTTGTTTCACGTTTGTAGTTTACCAAATTACATGATTAAATATATATGTGTAATGTAATTGTAGAAAAACTTAAAATATCCATGATGATCACAAAATATATAAATGTTATATCTGGTGTAAACATATAAGATGGGTTGATGTGTAATATGTAGCAATTATCTAAATATCACATATTTTAATGTTATTATTTAACACACAAGCAATATAACTTTAAACGTACATACTGATTACAGAAATACATAAATGTTATATAGCTGATAAATACACATAATACTTGTTATTGTAATGTAGCAGTTACGTAAAAATCACATATTTTAATGTTATTATTTAACAAACAGGCAATATAACTTAAAATCTACATGGTGATAACAGACATACATAAATATTATATGGCATGTAAATATACAAAATACTTGTTATTGTAATGCAGCAGTTATGTAAAAATCACATATTATAATGTTTGTATTTAACAAACAGGCATGTTTGTTAATAACTTAAATGTATATAGCATTTGAAGATGGTTTATATAATAGAGATATATTTGGTAATATGGTGTGTGTTACCTTGATAATCTCTCTTTGGTACGTAACAGCCATATGTGTGTTCACTGGGTTATAATGAGAATCCATCACAACAGTATCTAATGTAACGTGTGCGGTTTTCCGTGGCTAAATTTTAAAATTATTTGCAATAAATAAGCTTTAACGGATTCGAACAGTTTTGCATTTCCAGATGAATAGTTTTAATTGTTAGGGATCTATGAGGTCAGTGTAATGTTTTTTTTTCAATAAAATGTGTTTTCATTGGAAAATAAACATTACACAAAGACACTGATCTCATAGATCCCTATTTAACAATTAAAACTATTCATCTGGAAATGCAAAACTGTTCGAATCCGTTAAAGCTTATTTATTGCAAATAATTTTAAAATTTAGCCACGGAAAGTCGCACGCGTTACATTAGATACTGTTCTGATTGGTTCTCATTAAAATATATCTTTAAATGTTTGGATTTACAAGTGGATACTGTTTAAAATATTTGGTTGTGTCATTCTGATATAATTTTTGTATTTAAAGTAGATCCGAATGCATACTGATAAAGACAAATTTTCTATTGGAACAACAAATACATACTCATAGAAACTGCTATCATCAATCCTTTCGAAGGAATACTAAATATGTACCTGGAATTTCCGACCATATCGTAACATGTGGTGAACAATTTGTTACTGATCAAACCTCATCACAATTATATTCGGAAAACAGCATAAATACTGTTAGAAACTGATCGCATATAACCCCATTCGAAGTGATTAAACTTGTATTTGTAATTGCAGTTGAAAACTGACCTTTCTTTTTACCCATTCAAACAAATGAAAACACATTTAATATACTTATTACTGAAAAAAAAAACATTAATACTCACTGTTCTCATAAATTCTCATTGAGATAGTATAAGTAAATGTCTGGATTTACATATAGATACTATTTAAAATATTTAGTTGCTTTATTCTGATATAATTTTCATATTTAAATTAGATCCGAATGCATACTGATTAAGACTTATAAAATTTACTATTGGCACAACAAATACATACTCGTAGAAACTGCTATCATCAATCCTTTCGAAGTAATACTAAATATGTACCTGGAATTTCCACACGTAACATGTAGTGAACAATTTGTTACTGATCAAACCTCATCACAATTATATTCGGAAAACAGCATAAATACTGTTAGAAATTGATCGCATATAATCCCATTCGAAGCGATTAAACTTGTATTTGTAATTGCAGTTGAAAACTGACCTTTCTTTTTACCCATTCAAACAAATGAAAACCCATTTAATATATTACTGAAAAAAAAAAACATTAATACTCATAGAAACTGATCTCATAAATCCCTATTCAAACATTATAATTTGTAATCTTCAATTGCAAATCAAAACTGTTCTAACCAAATGCAGCTCGTTTCATATAGAAACTCTTGCCATTTAACCACGGAAAGCCGCACGTTTTACATTAGATACTGTCCTCATAAATTCTCATTGAGATAGTATAAGTAAATGTCTGGATTTACAAATAGATACTCTTTAAAATATTTGGTTGCTTTATTCTGATATAATTTTCATATTTAAATTAGATCCGAATGCATACTGATAAAGACTTATATAATTTACTATTGGTACAACAAATACATACTCGTAGAAGCTGCTATCATCAATCCTTTCGAAGTAATACTAAATATGTACCTGGAATTTCCGACCATATCGTAACATGTAGTGAACAATTTGTTACTGATCAACCCTGTCAAAAAAATCTCATCTATCCGTATTGAAAATTATCAAAAATTAATAAGTATCTATGAGAACCTATATGGTCAATAAGTTTCTATAAGAGTTAGGTAAAGTTGCTGTTGAAATTGTTATCAGTTTATATCAGTATTGACCAGCAAAACGAGTCAAGCCATATCCATTTGTAAATCCAAACATTTACTTATACCACATCAATGGGAATTTATGAGCACAGTATCTAATGTAATTCGTGCGGTTTTCCATGATTAAAAGACAAGTGTTTCTTTAAGAAACGAGCTGCATTAGGTTAGAACAGTTTTGATTTGCAATTGAAGATTACAAATTACAATGTTTGAATAGGGATTTATGAGATCAGTTTCTATGAGTATTAATGTTTTTTTTTTCAGTAATATATTAAATGTGTTTTCATTTGTTTGAATGGGTAAAAAGAAAGGTCAGTTTTCAACTGCAATTACAAATACAAGTTTAATCGCTTCGAATGGGGTTATATGCGATCAATTTCTAAAAGCATTTATGCTGTTTTCCGAATATAATTGTGATGAGGTTTAATTAGCAACAAATTGTTCACTATTTGTTATGATATGGTCGGAAATTCCAAGTACACATTTAGTATTCCTTCAAGATGATTGATGAGAGCAGTTTCTACGAATATCTATTTGTTGTTCCTATAGTAAATTATAAAAGTCTTTATCAGTACAGATTCGGATCTAATTTAAATATGAAAATTATATCAGAATAAAGCAACCAAATATTTTAAACAGTATCTATTTGTAAATCCAAACATTTACTTATACTATCTCAATGAGAATTTATGAGGACAGTATCTAATGTAAAACGTGCGGCTTTCCGTGGTTAAATGGTAAGAGTTTATATAAGAAACGAGTTGCATTAGGTTAGAACAGTTTTGATTTGTAATTGAAGATTCAAAATTATAATGTTTGAATAGGGATTTATGAGATCAGTTTCTATGAGTATTAATGTGTTTTCTTCAGTAATATATTAAATGTGTTTTCATTTGTTTGAATGGGTAAAAAGAAAGGTCAGTTTTCAACTGCAATTACAAATACAAGTTTAATCACTTCGAATGGGGTTATATGCGATCAATTTCTAAAAGTATTTATGCTGTTTTCCGGATATAATTGTGATGAGGTTTAATCAGTAACAAATTGTTCACTACATGTTATGATATGGTCGGAAATTTCAAGTACACATTTGGTATTCCTTCAAGAGGATTGATGAAAGCAGTTTCTACGAGTATCTATTTGTTGTTCCTCTAGTAAATTATATAAGTCTTTATCAGTAAAGATTCGGATGTAATTTAAATATGAAAATTATATCAGAATAAAGCAACCAAATATTTTAAACAGTATCTATTTGTAAATCCAGACATTTACTTATACTATCTCAATGAGAATTTATGAGAACAGTATCTAATGTAAAACGTGCGGCTTTTCGTGGTTAAATGGCAAGTGTTTCTATAAGAAACGAGCTGCATTAGGTTAGAACAGTTTTGATTTGCAATTGAAGATTACAAATTATAATGTTTAAATAGGGATTTATGAGATCAGTTTCTATGAGTATTAATGTTTTTTTTTCAGTAATATATTAAATGTGTTTTCATTTGTTTGAATGGGTAAAAAGGAAGGTCAGTTTTCAACTGCAATTACAAATACAAGTTTAATCACTTCGAATGGGGTTATATGCGATCAATTTCTAACAGTATTTATGCTGTTTTCCGAATATAATTGTGATGAGGTTTGATCCGTAACAAATTGTTCACTACATGTTACGATATGGTCGGAAATTCCAGGTACATATTTAGTATTCCTTCAAGAGGATTGATGAGAGCAGTTTCTACGAGTATTTATTTGTTGTTCCTACAGTAAATTATATAAGTCTTTATCAGTATGCATTCGGATCTAATTTAAATTCAAAAATCATATCAGAATGAAACCTCAACTATTTTAAACAGTGTCCACCTGTAAATCCAAACATTTAAATATAATATTATAATGAGAATCCATCAGAACAGTATCTACCCTACAAACACAAAAGGTTGGCCCTTTAGCGGACCATCACTGTGCCAGAAATGAAACTTCTGGCCCAATGATGGCCCACTGATGGGCCGATCTTCGGTGTTTGTTGGGTAATGTAACGTGTGCGGTTTTCCGTGGCTAAATTTTAAAATTATTTGCAATAAATAAGCTTTAAGGGATTCGAACAGTTTTCATTTGCATTTCCAGATAAATAGTTTTAATTGTTAGGGATCTATGAGGTCAGTGTAATGTTTTTTTAACCTCCCCACAATAAAATTGTGGGAGGTTACTACAATTAGTCCAAAATAGAAAATTGAGATAACATCAAATCTTTGCGTTTTGAGGTCCCAGGAACCCAAAAAAATTGTTTTTGAAAAATGTCTGTGTGTATGTATGTGTGTGTGTGTGTGAGTATGTATGTTAGCACGATAGCGGCGAAGCTACTAAACGGATTTGGATGAAACTTTGCATGAGGGTTTCTTTAGTGCTCCAGAAGATCTGAAAAGGTTTTGGTTGAGATCGGATTACGTTTAGTGCCGTTTTGGCACAACAAGTTGTTTATTTTATGATTACTTGCAATTTGTAATTGAACCATTGAAAAGCAGTAAAAATTCCGATTTCAACGATATATCACACTTGCACTTTTTCGATTTGGTTTCCGTGAAAAAAATTAAAAAACAAAAATTTCACTTGTTTTGTTCTCAAAGCAGTGCAATGTACAGGGTGATATTCTAATAATGACAGAGGTGTTCAGTGATTTCGGCTGATAACTCGGGAACGGTTGAAGATATCGAACTGAAATTTGAAACGTAGGTATAAATATTGTAGACGGACGGATTACGAGTGAATTAATAATACACCTACGTCACATGACGTCACAAATAAGAAAAATTCTTAGAAACTGGTGCAGATATCGACTTAACTGGAAACATCCAATTAAAGTTTGAAACGTAGGTGGAAATATTGTAGATGGATGGAATACGAGTGAATTAAAAATACACCTACGTTCTGATGACGTCGTAAAAGCATAAAATTCTTATAACAGGCGAACTGATGATGATATCAAAAAAATATTTCTACAAGACGAGTCACGAATTTTTTTTTTTTTTAATTTCCAAGAAATATAAAATTTTCGGAGAACTTTTCAGAAAAATGTCAGATTTTTAAGAAAATGTCAAATTTTCAGGAAAACGTCAAATTTTCGGAGAAATGTCACTTTTCAGAAAAATGTCAAATTTTCGAAAAAATATTAAATTTTCAGGGAAATGTCACTTTTCAGAAATATGTCAAATTTTCAGAAAAATGTCACTTTTCAGAAAAATGTCATTTTCGAAAAAACGTCAAATTTTCGAAGAAATGTCACCTTTCAGAAAAATGCCAAATGTTTGAAAATTGTCAAATTTTCGGAGTAATGTCACTTTAGAAAAATGTCAAATTTTCGAAAAAACGTCAAATTTTCGAAGAAATGTCACCTTTCAGAAAAATGTCACCTTTCAGAAAAACGTCAAATTTTCGAAAAAATGTTAAATTTTCAGGGAAATGTCACTTTCAGAAATGTCAAATTTTCAGAAAAATGTCACTTTTCAGAAAAATGTCAAATTTTCGAAAAAACGTCAAATTTTCGAAGAAATGTCATCTTTCAGAAAAATGCCAAATTTTTGAAAATTGTCAAATTTTTGGAGTAATGTCACTTCAGAAAAATGTCAAATTTTCGAAAGAATGTCAAATTTTCAGAGAAATGTCACTTTTCAGAAAAATGTCAAAAATTCAGGAAAATGTCAAATTTCCGGGAAAATGTCAAATTTTCGGGAAAATGTCACTTTTCAGAAAAATGTCAAATTTTCGGAAAAATATAACTTTTCAGAAAAATGTCAAATTTTCAGAAAAATGTCAAATTTTATTAAATGGACTCAAAGGAAAATTCCCAAAAAATACTACGGGTCCATTTGTGGTATAAGTTCTCTGCTAGTGTGTTAAAGCGTGCAGACTGTATGCTGAGTATTTTTGACGTGTCAAGTGCATCGAGAGATTACAAGTTTTTTCGACGTTTATAAAGCCCACGGATGGTGTGAGAGGCCATCCTGAACCGCTTACAAGCCCTACAAGTGTAAGCAACCCCACCGGAACGCTTTCGGTGAGTTTTTTCCAATAAAACTTTAAAAGTGACAGTGACATTAAATTTTAAAAACTATTTCCGCTACTTCCGGCATCCCGCCGGAAATTCTTCCGGTAACATAACCTAAAAATAGTACTACATAACCTAAAAATAATTTAAGACATTGGTACCAACCTAAACATTTTTCAAAAACCAAATTCCCCAGAGAAACATTGGAACTAAAAATTTGACAGCTATCACTTCCCCGACCGATTTAGTGAAAAATTGGTCGAGGCCAAAAGATAAAACAAAATATACCAACTCAAACTTAAACGATCCACCATGAACACTACCCTGGCTACATCTGGCAGGGAAACTGTCCACCAAGAGTTATATGGTTTTTTCCAAAGATGGCCATCCCTGCCATCCATCCCATTACCAACGAAGAGGTTTTTTCGTTTAGTTGTTTCCCGTATCAATAATCAAAATTATTAAGTGCTCTTGCCTACGAACGTTTTTATAGAATTGTGTTTATTTTTATATTAATTTTAGGTCCATGTGGACACATTATAATTTTAACCTAGTCTTTAAGCCTTCCTACAGAAGACAGGAGCTACTTTTCTATTTTTCTCCAAGCCAAACCGGACCTACCCCGTCCAGCCTCACACTCGCCACGGCGGTGTTCACCGTGGTTGTCTGGCTGGCCCCGGGCTACGATCCCATGAAGCATATATTTGTATTAAAAACATTGAATAAAATATTAATGTTGTGCAGACTATAAATTTAACACTCAAGTTCTTAGGTCAAAATCCCACCGAACGCAAAACTTTTTTTCTGATTTAATACGAAAAAAATATTTCAACTTAACTAATATAATTAAATGAGATCGTTCATATTGTTTAGTGCTCTTTTCGACTTCAAAGATTCACCGGGTGGGGAGGTTCCAGCCGCTTCCAGTAGCTGCCGATTTTTTTTCAATAAAATGTGTTTTTATTAAAAAAAAACATTACACAAAGACACTGATCTCATAGATCCCTATTTAACAATTAAAACTATTCATCTGGAATTGCAAATTAAAACTGTTCAAATCCGTTAAAGCTATTTATTAAAAATACTTTTAAAATTTAGTCACGGAAAGCCGCACGCGTTACATTAGATACTGTTCTGATTGGTTCTCATTAAAATATATCTTTAAATGTTTGGATTTACAAGTGGATACTGTTTAAAATATTTGGTTGTTTCATTCTGATATAATTTTTGTATTTAAAGTAGATCCGAATGCATACTGATAAAGACAAATTTTCTATTGGAACAACAAATACATACTCATAGAAACTGCTATCATCAATCCTTTCGAAGGAATACTAAATATGTACCTGGAATTTCCGACCATATCGTAACATGTGGTAAACAATTTGTTACTGATCAAACCTCATCACAATTATATTCGAAATACTGATCGCATATAACCCCATTCGAAGTGATTAAACTTGTACCTATTTGTAATTGCAGTTGAAAACTGACCTTTCTTTTTACCCATTCAAACAAATGAAAACACATTTAATATACTTATTACTGAAAAAAATAACATTAATACTCATAGAAACTCATCTCATAAATCCCTATTCAAACATCATAATTTGTAATCTTCAATTGCAAATCAAAACCCGATCTTCGAAGCGTGTCGCCCGGGTTGGCTCCGGCGGGTTATATCGCCTGTAGTCCCCCCCTCAAGAAACATGTAATTAGGTTTGTAACCTGTTTGTTTCTTCTTCTAAATAAATAAATAAATAAATAAATAAAAACTGTTCTAACCTAATGCAGTGGCTCGTTTCTTATAGAAACTCTTGCCATTTAACCACGGAAAGTCGCACGTTTTACATTAGATACTGTCCCCATAAATTCTCATTGAGATAGTATAAGTAAATGTCTGGATTTACAAATAGATACTGTTTAAAATATTTGGTTGCTTTATTCTGATATAATTTTCATATTTAAATTAGATCCGAATGGATACTGATAAAGACTTATATAATTTACTATTGGCACAACAAATACATACTCGTAGAAACTGCTATCATCAATCCTTTCGAAGTAATACGAAATATGTACCTGGAATTTCCACACGTAACATGTAGTGAACAATTTGTTACTGATCAAACATCATCACAATTATATTCGGAAAACAGCATAAATACTGTTAGAAATTGATCGCATATATTCCCATTCGAAGTGGTTAAACTTGTATTTGTAATTGCAGTTGAAAACTTACCTTTCTTTTTATCCATTCAAATAAATGAAAACACATTTAATATATTACTGAAAAAAAACATTAATACTCATAGAAACTGATCTCATAAATCCCTATTCAAACATTATAATTTGTAATCTTCAATTGCAAATCAAAACTGTTCTAACCTAATGCAGCTCGTTTCTTATAGAAACTCTTGCCATTTAACCACGCAAAGCCGCACGTTTTACATTAGATACTGTCCTCATAAATTCTCATTGAGATAGTATAAGTAAATGTCTGGATTTACAAATAGATACTGTTTAAAATATTTGGTTGCTTTATTCTGATATAATTTTCATATTTAAATTAGATCCGAATGCATACTGATAAGGACTTATATAATTTACTATTGGCACAACAAATACATACTCGTAGAAACTGCTATCATCAATCCTTTCGAAGTAATACTAAATATGTACCTGGAATTTCTGACCATATCGTAACATGTAGTGAACAATTTGTTACTGATCAAACCTCATCACAATTATATTCGGAAAACAGCATAAATACTGTTAGAAATTGATCGCGTATAACCCCATTCGAAGTGATTAAATTTGTATTTGTAATTTCAGTTGAAAACTGACCTTTCTTTTTACCCATTCAAACATATGAAAACACATTTAATATATTACTGAAAAAAAAACATTAATACTCATAGAAACTGATCTCATAAATCCCTATTCAAACATTATAATTTGTAATCTTCAATTGCAAATCAAAACTGTTCTAACC
Organism: Rutpela maculata; assembly: GCA_936432065.2. Lineage (NCBI taxonomy): Eukaryota > Metazoa > Arthropoda > Insecta > Coleoptera > Cerambycidae > Rutpela > Rutpela maculata. The sequence continues at coordinate 99,181,702 of OW386290.2, read as the reverse complement.
TAATGCAGCTCGTTTCTTATAGAAACACTTGCCATCCCTGCCAAAAATTCCACATAGAAACTTATAAAAAAAAAGTGATGCGGTTTTATCGTTCCTATAAGTTATATTAGTATTATACAGACAGGATTTTATCTGTTTTATTAAGTTTTAAATCGGTTATGAAACAGTAATTCCGAATGAGCTATTTGGAATTATCATGTTGCCCTTTCATGAGTACTTATATGAAATATACATCAACAAATCTACAGTTTAGTGTCTGCAAATGCACCCTTGCCCTTATATCTGTAAACATATGGAATTACAGATACAACTTTAAAGAGATTCTAAACTTTTCTATAAGTAATATCATAAGAGTTCCAGTCCGTCGTTTCTCCTGTATCTGTCGTATGTAACACACCATTTATCAACATGTTTTTATTGTAAATTTCAACATTGTTTTTTATTAGTATTAATGTGGATATACATGTCAACAAATGTACAGTTTCAATTGTATATTTTACAGATGTATTTTTATTGTAAACTCCCATTTTGCTTTTTTATTAGTATTAATTTGGATATGCATGGCGACAAATGTACAGTTTAAATTGCATATTTAAAATAGAAATACTAATATTGTGGTAAACACAAAATTCTGCAAAGTCCTTATTTCCTCGGGTGTTCTTGTTCTAGCCTAGAAGCAATGAATGAGTTAGCAGTGAAAGAGACTGCTTTGTTTTTAATTTAACAAACACACTTCAGTTCCTTACGTCACATTAGATTAGATATGAATTAGCTACACGTATACAGCTCCCTCTACTGGAGCCTGGAGTAAAGTTGCTGCTGAAATTTCTATCAGTTTCTACCAGAATGGAGCAGCAAACATTTACTTATACCACATCAATGAGAATTTATGAGAACAGTATCTAAGGTAAAACGTGCTGCTTTCCGTGGTTAAATGGCAAGTGTTTCTATAAGAAACGAGCTGCATTAGGTTGACTTGCAATTGAAGATTACTAATTACAATGTTTGAATAGGGATTTATGAGATCAGTTTCTATGAGTATTAACGTTTTTTTTCAGTAATATATTAAATGTGTTTTCATTTGTTTGAATGGGTAAAAAGAAAGGTCAGTTTTCAACTGCAATTACAAATACAAGTTTAATCACTTTGAATGGGGTTATATGCGATTAATTTCTAAAAGTATTTATGCTGTTTTCCGAATATAATTGTGATGAGGTTTAATCAGTAACAAATTGTTCACTACTTGTTATGATATGGTCGGAAATTCCAAGTACACATTTAGTATTCCTTCAAAAGGATTGATGAGAGCAGTTTCTACGGGTATCTATTTGTTGTTCCTCTAGTAAATTATATAAGTCTTTACATTTACTTATACTATCTCAATGAGAATTTATGAGAACAGTATCTAATGTAAAACGTACGGCTTTCCGTGGTTAAATGGCAAGTGTTTCTATAAGAAACGAGCTGCATTAGGTTAGAACAGTTTTGATTTGCAATTGAAGATTACAAATTATAATGTTTGAATAGGGATTTATGAGATCAGTTTCTATGAGTATTAATGTTTTTTTTCAGTAATATATTAAATGTGTTTTCATATGTTTGAATGGGTAAAAAGAAAGGTCAGTTTTCAACTGAAATTACAAATACAAATTTAATCACTTCGAATGGGGTTATATGCGATCAATTTCTAACAGTATTTATACTGTTTTCCGAATATAATTGTGATGAGGTTTGATCAGTAACAAATTGTTCACTACATGTTACGATATGGTCGGAAATTCCAGGTACATATTTAGTATTACTTCGAAAGGATTGATGATAGCAGCTTCTACGAGTATGTATTTGTTGTACCAATAGTAAATTATATAAGTCTTTATCAGTATGCATTCGGATCTAATTTAAATATGAAAATTATATCACAATAAAGCAACCAAATATTTTAAACAGTATCTATTTGTAAATCCAGACATTTACTTATACTATATCAATGAGAATGTATGAGGACAGTATCTAATGTAAAACGTGCGGCTTTCCGTGGTTAAATGGCAAGAGTTTCTATATGAAACGAGCTGCATTTGGTTAGAACAGTTTTGATTTGCAATTGAAGATTACAAATTATAATGTTTGAATAGGGATTTATGAGATCAGTTTCTATGAGTATTAATGTTTTTTTTTCAGTAATATATTAAATGGGTTTTCATTTGTTTGAATGGGCAAAAAGAAAGGTCAGTTTTCAACTGCAATTACAAATAGAAGTTTAACCACTTCGAATGGGATTATATGCGATCAATTTCTAACAGTATTTATGCTGTTTTCCGAATATAATTGTGATGAGGTTTGATCAGTAACAAATTGTTCACTACATGTTACGTGTAGAAATTCCAGGTACATATTTAGTATTACTTCTAAAGGATTGATGATAGCAGTTTCTACGAGTATGTATTTGTTGTGCCAATAGTAAATTATATAAGTCTTAATCAGTATGCATTCGGATCTAATTTAAATATAAAAATTATATCAGAATAAAGCAACTAAATATTTTAAATAGTATCTATATGTAAATCCAGACATTTACTTATACTATCTCAATGAGAATTTATGAGAACAGTATCTAATGTAAAACGTGCGGCTTTTCGTGGTTAAATGGCAAGTGTTTCTATAAGAAACGAGCTGCATTAGGTTAGAACAGTTTTGATTTGCAATTGAAGATTACAAATTATAATGTTTGAATAGGGATTTATGAGATCAGTTTCTATGAGTATTAATGTTTTTTTTTCAGTAATAAGTATATTAAATGTGTTTTCATTTGTTTGAATGGGTAAAAAAGAAAGGTCAGTTTTCAACTGCAATTACAAATACAAGTATAATCACTTCGAATGGGGTTATATGTGATCAGTTTCTAACAGTATTTATGCTGTTTTCCGAATATAATTTTGAAGAGGTTTGATCAGTAACAAATTGTTCACCACATGTTACGATATGGTCGGAAATTCCAGGTACATATTTAGTATTCCTTCGAAAGGATTGATGATAGCAGTTTCTATGAGTATGTATTTGTTGTTCCAATAGAAAATTTGTCTTTATCAGTATGCATTCGGATCTACTTTAAATACAAAAATTATATCAGAATGACACAACCAAATATTTTAAACAGTATCCACTTGTAAGTCCAAACATTTAAAGATATATTTTAATGAGAACCAATCAGAACAGTATCTAATGTAACGCGTGCGGCTTTCCGTGGCTAAATTTTAAAAGTATTTTTAATAAATAGCTTTAACGGATTTGAACAGTTTTAATTTGCAATTCCAGATGAATAGTTTTAATTGTTAAATAGGGATCTATGAGATCAGTGTCTTTGTGTAATGTTTATTTTCCAATAAAAACACATTTTATTGAAAAAAAAAACATTACACTGACCTCATAGATCCCTAACAATTAAAACTATTCATCTGGAAATGCAAAACTGTTCGAATCCGTTAAAGCTTATTTATTGCAAATAATTTCAAAATTTAGCCACGGAAAACCGCACACGTTACATTAGATACTGTTGTGATAGATTCTCATTATAATATTATCTTGGATTTACAGGTGGACACTGTTTAAAATATTTGGGGTTTCATTCTGATATGATTATTGTATTTAAATTAGATCCAAATGCATACTGATAAAGACTTATATAATTTACTGTAGGAACAACAAATAAATACTCGTAGAAACTGCTCTCATTAATCCTCTTGAAGGAATACTAAATATGTACCTGGAATTTCCGACCATATCGTAACATGTAGTGAACAATTTGTTACGGATCAAACCTCATCACAATTATATTCGGAAAACAGCATAAATACTGTTAGAAATTGATCGCATATAACCCCATTCGAAGTGATTAAACTTATATTTGTAATTGCAGTTCAAAACTGACCTTCCTTTTTACCCATTCAAACAAATGAAAACACATTTAATATATTACTGAAAAAAAAACATTAATACTCATAGAAACTGATCTCATAAATCCCTATTTAAACATTATAATTTGTAATCTTCAATTGCAAATCAAAACTGTTCTAACCCAATGCAGCTCGTTTCTTATAGAAACACTTGCCATTTAACCACGAAAAGCCGCACGTTTTACATTAGATACTGTTCTCATAAATTCTCATTGAGATAGTATAAGTAAATGTCTGGATTTACAAATAGATACTGTTTAAAATATTTGGTTGCTTTATTCTGATATAAATTTTCATATTTAAATTAGATCCGAATCTTTACTGATAAAGACTTATATAATTTACTAGAGGAACAACAAATAGATACTCGTAGAAACTGCTCTCATCAATCCTCTTGAAGGAATACCAAATGTGTACTTGGAATTTCCGACCATATCATAACATGTAGTGAACAATTTGTTATTGATTAAACCTCATCACAATTATATTCGGAAAACAGCATAAATACTTTTAGAAATAAATCGCATATAACCCCATTCACAGTGATTAAACTTGTATTTGTAATTGCAGTTGAAAACTGACCTTTCTTTTTACCCATTCAAACAAATGAAAACACATTTAATATATTACTGAAAAAAAAAACATTAATACTCATAGAAACTGATCTCATAAATCCCTATTCAAACATTATAATTTTGAATCTTCAATTGCAAATCAAAACTGTTCTAACCTAATGCAGCTCGTTTCTTATAGAAACTCTTGCCATTTAACCACGGAAAGCCGCACGTTTTACATTAGATACTGTTCTCATAAATTCTCATTGAGATAGTATAAGTAAATGTTTGGATTTACAAATAGATACTCTTTAAAATATTTGGTTGCTTTATTCTGATATAATTTTCATATTTAAATTAGATCCGAATCTGTACTGATAAATACTTATATAATTTACTATAGGAACAACAAATAGATACTCGTAGAAACTGCTCTCATCAATCCTCTTGAAGGAATACTAAATGTGTACTTGGAATTTCCGACCATATCATAACAACTAGTTAACAATTTGTTACTGATTAAACCTCATCATAACTATATTCGGAAAACAGCGTAAATACTTTTAGAAATTGATCGCATATAATCCCATTCGAAGCGATTAAACTTGTATTTGTAATTGCAGTTGAAAACTGACCTTTCTTTTTACCCATTCAAACAAATGAAAACACATTTAATATATTACTGTAAAAAAACATTAATACTCATAGAAACTGATCTCATAAATCCCTATTCAAACATTATAATTTGTAATCTTCAATTGCAAATCAAAACTGTTCTAACCTAATGCAGCTCGTTTCTTATAGAAACTCTTGCCATTTAACCACGGAAAGCCGCACGTTTTACATTAGATACTGTTCTCATAAATTCTCATTGAGATAGTATAAGTAAATGTTTGGATTTACAAATAGATACTCTTTAAAATATTTGGTTGCTTTATTCTGATATAATTTTCATATTTAAATTAGATCCGAATCTGTACTGATAAATACTTATATAATTTACTATAGGAACAACAAATAGATACTCGTAGAAACTGCTCTCCTCAATCCTCTTGAAGGAATACTAAATGTGTACTTGGAATTTCCGACCATATCATAACAACTAGTTAACAATTTGTTACTGATTAAACCTCATCATAACTATATTCGGAAAACAGCATAAATACTTTTAGAAATTGATCGCATATAATCCCATTCGAAGCGATTAAACTTGTATTTGTAATTGCAGTTGAAAACTGACCATTCTTTTTACCCATTCAAACAAATGAAAACACATTTAATATATTACTGAAAAAAAACATTAATACTCATAGAAACTGATCTCATAAATCCCTATTCAAACATTATAATTTGTAATCTTCAATTGCAAATCAAAACTGTTCTAACCTAATGCAGCTCGTTTCTTAAAGAAACACTTGTCTTTTAATCACGGAAAGCCGCGTGAATTACATTAGATACTGTGCTCATAAATTCTCATTGATATGGTATAAGTAAATGTTTGGATTAACAAATGGATATGGCTTGACTCATTTTGCTGGTCAATGCGGATATAAACTGATAACAATTTCAACAGCAACTTTACCTAACTCTTATAGAAACTTATTGACCATATAGGTTCTCATAGATACTTATTAATTTTTGATAATTTTCAATACGGATTGATGAGATTTTTTTGACAGGGATTTAACCACGGAAAGCCGTACGTTTTACATTAGATACTGTTCTCATAAATTCTCATTGAGATAGTATAAGTAAATGTAAAGACTTATATAATTTACTAGAGGAACAACAAATAGATACTCGTAGAAACTGCTCTCATCAATCCTTTTGAAGGAATACTAAATGTGTACTTGGAATTTCCGACCATATCATAACAAGTAGTGAACAATTTGTTACTGATTAAACCTCATCACAATTATATTCGGAAAACAGCATAAATACTTTTAGAAATTAATCGCATATAACCCCATTCAAAGTGATTAAACTTGTATTTGTAATTGCAGTTGAAAACTGACCTTTCTTTTTACCCATTCAAACAAATGAAAACACATTTAATATATTACTGAAAAAAAACATTAATACTCATAGAAACTGATCTCATAAATCCCTATTCAAACATTATAATTAGTAATCTTCAATTGCAAGTCAAAACTGTCCTAACCTAATGCAGCTCGTTTCTTATAGAAACACTTGCCATTTAACCACGGAAAGCCGCACGTTTTACCTTAGATACTGTTCTCATAAATTCTCATTGATGTGGTATAAGTAAATGTTTGCTGCTCCATTCTGGTAGAAACTGATAGAAATTTCAGCAGCAGCTTTACTCCAGGCTCCAGTAGAGGGAGCTGTATACGTGTCGCTAATTCATATCTACTCTAATGTGACCTAAGGAACTGACGTGTGTGTTAAATTAAAAGTAAAGCAGTCTCTTTCACTGCCAACTCATTCATTGCTTCTAGGCTAGAACAAGAACACCCGAGGAAATAAGGACTTTTGCAGTATTTTGTGTTTACCACAATATTAGTATTTCTATTTGAAATATGCAATTTAAACTGTACATTTGTCGGCATGCATATCCAAATTAATACTAATAAAAAAGCAAAATGGAAGTTTACAATAAAAATACATCTGTAAAATATACAATTGAAACTGTACATTTGTTGACATGTATATCCACATTAATACTAATAAAAAGACAATGTTGAAATTTACAATAAAAACATGTTGATAAATGGTGTGTTATATACGATAGATACTGGAGAAAGGACGGACTGGGCTCTTATGATATTACTATAGAAAAGTTTAGAATATCTTTAAAGTTGTATCTGTAATTCCATATGTTTACAGATATAAGGGCAAGGGTGCATTTGCAGATACTAAACTGTAGATTTGTTGATGTATATTTCATATAAGTACTCATGAAAGGGCAACATGATAATTCCAAATAGCTCATTCGGAATTACTGTTTCATAACCGATTTAAAACTTAATAAGACAGATAAAATCCTCTCTGTATAATAATAATATAACTTATAGGAACGATAAAACCGCATCACTTTTTTTTATAAGTTTCTATGTGGAATTTTTGGCAGGGAAACCTCATCACAATTATATTCGGAAAACAGTATAAATACTGTTAGAAATTGATCGCATATTAACAGATCAAACGACTTACCTGTAAGGAAATTTGATCCTAATTATACGAACAGTCCTGTCCGAAATTATTACCACTTGTAGTAGTGCTAACTTCTACCAATACCGTACAACGTTTAAAGAATTTTTCTTCGCCCGTAGTTATCCTGTCCCTGCGCCGGCCCTGTTGTGTCTTACTCGACGCGCCACCTATCGTGTTCATCCCTGTCAAAAAAATCTCATCAATCCGTATTGAAAATTATCAAAAATTAATAAGTATCTATGAGAACCTATATGGTCAATAAGTTTCTATAAGAGTTAGGTAAAGTTGCTGTTGAAATTGTTATCAGTTTATATCCGCATTGACCAGCAAAATGAGTCAAGCCATATCTATTTGTTAATCCAAACATTTACTTATACCATATCAATGAGAATTTATGAGCACAGTATCTAATGTAATTCGTGCGGCTTTCCGTGATTAAAAGACAAGTGTTTCTTTAAGAAACGAGCTGCATTAGGTTAGAACAGTTTGGATTTGCAATTGAAGATTACAAATTATAATGTTTGAATAGGGATTTATGAGATCAGTTTCTATGAGTATTAATGTTTTTTTTCAGTAATATATTAAATGTGTTTTCATTTGTTTGAATGGGTAAAAAGAAAGGTCAGTTTTCAACTGCAATTACAAATACAAGTTTAATCGCTTCGAATGGGATTATATGCGATCAATTTCTAAAAGTATTTATGCTGTTTTCCGAATATAGTTATGATGAGGTTTAATCAGTAACAAATTGTTAACTACTTGTTATGATATGGTCGGAAATTCCAAGTACACATTTAGTATTCCTTCAAGAGGATTGATGTGAGCAGTTTCTACGAGTATCTATTTGTTGTTCCTATAGTAAATTATATAAGTCTTTATCAGTACAGATTCGGATCTAATTTAAATATGAAAATTATATCAGAATAAAGCAACCAAATATTTTAAACAGTATCTATTTGTAAATCCAAACATTTACTTATACTATCTCAATGAGAGTTTATGAGAACAGTATCTAATGTAAAACGTGCGGCTTTCCGTGGTTAAATGGCAAGAGTTTCTATAAGAAACGAGCTGCATTAGGTTAGAACAGTTTTGATTTGCAATTGAAGATTCAAAATTATAATGTTTGAATAGGGATTTATGAGATCAGTTTCTATGAGTATTAATGTTTTTTTTCAGTAATATATTAAATGTGTTTTCATTTGTTTGAATGGGTAAAAAGAAAGGTCAGTTTTCAACTGCAATTACAAATACAAGTTTAATCACTTCGAATGGGGTTATATGCGATCAATTTATAAAAGTATTTATGCTGTTTTCCGGATATAATTGTGAAGAGGTTTAATCAGTAACAAATTGTTCACTACATGTTATGATATGGTCGGAAATTCCAAGTACACATTTGGTATTCCTTCAAGAGGATTGATGAGAGCAGTTTCTACGAGTATCTATTTGTTGTTCCTCTAGTAAATTATATAAGTCTTTATCAGTAAAGATACGGATCTAATTTAAATATGAAAATTTATATCAGAATAAAGCAACCAAATATTTTAAACAGTATCTATTTGTAAATCCAGACATTTACTTATATTATCTCAATGAGAATTTATGAGAACAGTATCTAATGTAAAACGTGCGGCTTTTCGTGGTTAAATGGAAAGTGTTTCTATAAGAAACGAGCTGCATTAGGTTAGAACAGTTTTGATTTGCAATTGAAGATTACAAATTATAATGTTTAAATAGGGATTTATGAGATCAGTTTCTATGAGTATTAATGTTTTTTTTCAGTAATATATTAAATGTGTTTTCATTTGTTTGAATGGGTAAAAAGGAAGGTCAGTTTTGAACTGCAATTACAAATATAAGTTTAATCACTTCGAATGGGGTTATTTGCGATCAATTTCTAACAGTATTTATGCTGTTTTCCGAATATAATTGTGATGAGGTTTGATCCGTAACAAATTGTTCACTACATGTTACGATATGGTCGGAAATTCCAGGTACATATTTAGTATTCCTTCAAGAGGATTAATGAGAGCAGTTTCTACGAGTATTTATTTGTTGTTCCTACAGTAAATTATATAAGTGTTTATCAGTATGCATTCGGATCTAATTTAAATACAAAAATCATATCAGAATGAAACCCCAAATATTTTAAACAGTGTCCACCTGTAAATCCAAGATAATATTATAATGAGAATCCATCACAACAGTATCTAATGTAACGTGTGCGGTTTTCTGTGGCTAAATTTAAAAATTATTTGCAATAAATAAGCTTTAACGGATTCGAACAGTTTTGCATTTCCAGATGAATAGTTTTAATTGTTAGGGATCTATGAGGTCAGTGTAATGTTTTTTTTTTTTTTCAATAAAATGTGTTTTTATTGGAACAAACATTACACAAAGTCACTGATCTCATAGATCCCTATTTAACAATTAAAACTATTCATCTGGAATTGCAAATTAAAACTGTTCAAATCCGTTAAAGCTATTTATTAAAAATACTTTTAAAATTTAGCCACGGAAAGCCGCACGCGTTACATTAGATACTGTTCTGATTGGTTCTCATTAAAATATATCTTTAAATGTTTGGATTTACAAGTGGATACTGTTTAAAATATTTGGTTGTGTCATTCTGATATAATTTTTGTATTTAAAGTAGATCCGAATGCATACTGATAAAGACAAATTTTCTATTGGAACAACAAATACATACTCATAGAAACTGCTATCATCAATCCTTTCGAAGGAATACTAAATATGTACCTGGAATTTCCGACCATATCGTAACATGTGGTGAACAATTTGTTACTGATCAAACCTCATCACAATTATATTCGGAAAACAGCATAAATACTGTTAGAAACTGATCACATATAACCCCATTCGAAGTGATTAAACTTGTATTTGTAATTGCAGTTGAAAACTGACCTTTCTTTTTACCCATTCAAACAAATGAAAACACATTTAATATATTTATTGCTGAAAAAAAAACATTAATATTCATAGAAAATGATCTCATAAATCCCTATTCAAACATTATAATTTGTAATCTTCAATTGCAAATCAAAACTGTTCTAACCTAATGCAGCTCGTTTCTTATAGAAACTCTTGCCATTTAACCACGGAAAGCCGCACGTTTTACATTAGATACTGTTCTCATAAATTCTCATTGAGATAGTATAAGTGAATGGCTGCATTTACATATAGATACTATTTAAAATATTTAGTTGCTTTATTCTGATATAATTTTCATATTTAAATTAGATCCGAATGCATACTGATTAAGACTTATATAATTTACTATTGGCACAACAAATACATACTCGTAGAAATTGCTATCATCAATCCTTTCGAAGTAATACTAAATATGTACCTGGAATTTCCACACGTAACATGTAGTAAACAATTTGTTACTGATCAAACCTCATCACAATTATATTCGGAAAACAGCATAAATACTGTTAGAAATTGATCGCATATAATCACATTCGAAGTGGTTAAACTTGTATTTGTAATTGCAGTTGAAAACTGACCTTTCTTTTTACCCATTCAAACAAATGAAAACCCATTTAATATATTACTGAAAAAAAAAACATTAATACTCATAGAAACTGATCTCATGAATCCCTATTCAAACATTATAATTTGTAATCTTCAATTGCAAATCAAAACTGTTCTAACCAAATGCAGCTCGTTTCATATAGAAACTCTTGCCATTTAACCACAGAAAGCCGCACGTTTTACATTAGATACTGTCCTCATAAATTCTCATTGAGATAGTATAAGTAAATGTCAGGATTTACAAATAGATTCTGTTTAAAATATTTGGTTGCTTTATTCTGATATAATTTTCATATTTAAATTAGATCCGAATGCATACTGATAAAGACTTCTATAATTTACTATTGGTACAACAAATACATACTCGTAGAAGCTGCTATCATCAATCCTTTCGAAGTAATACTAAATATGTACCTGGAATTTCCGACCATATCGTAACATGTAGTGAACAATTTGTTACTGATCAAACCTCATCACAATTATATACGGAAAACAGTATAAATACTGTTAGAAATTGATCGCATATAACCCCATTCGAAGTGATTAAATTTGTATTTGTAATTTCAGTTGAAAACTGACCTTTCTTTTTACCGATTCAAACATATGAAAACACATTTAATATATTACTGGAAAAAAAACATTAATACTCATAGAAACTGATCTCATAAATCCCTATTCAAACATTATAATTTGTAATCTTCAATTGCAAATCAAAACTGTTCTAACCTAATGCAGCTCGTTTCTTATAGAAACACTTGCCATTTAACCACGGAAAGGCGTACGTTTTACATTAGATACTGTTCTCATAAATTCTCATTGAGATAGTATAAGTAAATGTAAAGACTTATATAATTTACAAGAGGAACAACAAATAGATACTCGTAGAAACTGCTCTCATCAATCCTTTTGAAGCAATACTAAATGTGTACTTGGAATTTCCGACCATATCATAACAAGTAGTGAACAATTTGTTACTGATTAAACCTCATCACAATTATATTCGGAAAACAGCATAAATACTTTTAGAAATTAATCGCATATAACCCCATTCAAAGTGATTAAACTTGTATTTGTAATTGCAGTTGAAAACTGACCTTTCTTTTTACCCATTCAAACAAATGAAAACACATTTAATATATTACTGAAAAAAAACATTAATACTCATAGAAACTGATTTCATAAATCCCTATTCAAACATTATAATTAGTAATCTTCAATTGCAAGTCAACCTAATGCAGCTCGTTTCTTATAGAAACACTTGCCATTTAACCACGGAAAGCCGCACGTTTTACCTTAGATACTGTTCTCATAAATTCTCATTGATGTGGTATAAGTAAATGTTTGCTGCTCCATTCTGGTAGAAACTGATAGAAATTTCAGCAGCAGCTTTACTCCAGGCTCCAGTAGAGGGAGCTGTATACGTGTCGCTAATTCATATCTACTCTAATGTGACCTAAGGAACTGACGTGTGTTTGTTAAATTAAAAGTAAAGCAGTCTCTTTCATTGCCAACTCATTCATTGCTTCTAGGCTAGAACAAGAACACCCGAGGAAATAAGGACTTTGCAGTATTTTGTGTTTACAACAATATTAGTATTTCTATTTGAAATATGCAATTTAAACTGTACATTTGTCGGCATGCATATCCAAATTAATACTAATAAAAAAGCAAAATGGAAGTTTACAATAAAAATACATCTGTAAAATATACAATTGAAACTGTACATTTGTTGACATGTATATCCACATTAATACTAATAAAAAGACAATGTTGAAATTTACAATAAAAACATGTTGATAAATGGTGTGTTATATACGATAGATACTGGAGAAAGGACGGACTGGACTTTTATGATATTACTTATAGAAAAGTTTAGAATCTCTTTAAAGTTGTATCTGTAATTCCATATGTTTACAGATATAAGGGCAAGGGTGCATTTGCAGACACTAAACTGTAGATTTGTTGATGTATATTTCATATAAGTACTCATGAAAGGGCAACATGATAATTCCAAATAGCTCATTCGGAATTACTGTTTCATAACCGATTTAAAACTTAATAAAACAGATAAAATCCTGTCTGTATAATAATAATATAACTTATAGGAACGATAAAACCGCATCACTTTTTTTTTATAAGTTTCTATGTGGAATTTTTGGCAGGGTAGGCTTATTATAAAAAATCTAAAAAAGTGCTGAATTTACTTGACCACCTAGACCTTTTGCGGAATGCGCTGAGGTTGCAGCGTGTCTAGTAGTACAGCTTGAATATATACCAACCCTTGAATACGTATCAACACCACTTTTGAAAAAGTACCTTTTTGACCTAGCTGCTTATTGATTGCACTGCTGCTGGGTTATAGAGGCTTCTTATAGGTAAGAATTAATGTGTCATTATCAGTAGTTCTGAAATCTTTTGTCTTTTCTATGTGGGCAGTAAGTAAACTCGCAAGGCACAAATTTGTCCTTTCATTGAAGGGTATAATGATTAGCGGTTGGTATCTTCCTTTTCCAGTAGTCTTAACTCTATCAGGGACATATATTTCAAACCTGTCCTCGAACTTTTTTATATGTTTAAATTTTATTTTGAAAAGGTTTGTAACCGGTGAGCTGAAATAATTGCTAGCAGTGTGTCACCGACTTACGACTCGTATTTTCAGAAAACAATTTGTATGTGGGCTTTCTCCAAATATATCGGGACAAGATTAGCTTTTTGAGGTTTTATATTATAGATTCCTTTGAGGAATCTATTAATTCTTCGTTTTTATTGGCGATCGGAAAACTGAGGTATAAGAGCCGATTTGCAGCTGTTAATTGCTTAATAAGACTTACCCTTTATATTTAATGCGTTCAAGAATTGTATAAAATGTTCTGAATTATAAGCGAATGGGTTAACTTATTGCTTGTTTTTACAAAATTCCCACCATCTTGTGTAGGAGAATTCATACTATTTAAGAGTCCCGCAGATATAGAGGCAATTATTGCATGAATTCCAGCTTCCGGGAAGTTCAGTTTTAAACAAGACTGTCAGATAAAAGACCTGTCTTCAGTGAAATATTCCTCCACATTGGCTGTGATGTTCTGAAAGGTGTCTGATTTGGGTTGACTTTTTCTACCAGTTTTAAAATAAGGGAAACGAAGGTTGGCTTTCCCATTTAGGTATTACCACTGCCCCCCTAGCTTTCTCTTCAATAATAATCTTGTTGAGAACTTTGGGAACCATGGAGAATGGAGGAAAAGCACAAGAAAAAATATCTTGGCCCAAGAAATAGTAAAACCTGTACATATTGAGTATGGATCTGGTTGCCATGAGACATATAATTTACATTTTGTATTTGGGTGAATTACAAATATATCTCGCATGCCAAATTTCTTACAAATAATATTGAAGTGAGAGGTAGAGATCTCATACTAAGTATCTACAGAGGGACTCCTTGATTCTGTATCTGCTTCTATATTGAGTTTTAAGTTTATGTAAGAGGCATAGTCTTTTTATTCCTTTTTTTTCACAATATTGCCAGATGTTTCTTGCTTTTGTATTTAGATTTTCAATTTTTACTCCTTGTTTATGTGAAAAAATGGCCGTTATGCTGTCTACCCTCGGAAAGAATATCGCAGTTTCACATGTTTTTTGTGAATGCTTTAAGACCATTTTCAGCAGCCAAAAATTCTAAATAGTTCATATGGTATGCTGCTTCTTGCGGAGGCCAGTTCTAGATTACCCTATATGCCAATTACGCACATGCGTAAAGTGGCAGATATTTAGGGGCGGTAGATATTGACTTTCAGCCTACCATTAATGACTTTGTCGCATGAAAATCATGGCGAAAACTGTTTTAATACATATTATATTTACAATTACCTAATTATTTCTTATTTATTTGCTTTTATCATGTTTGGAAATGATTATTTAGGTATTAAACAAGTCACAATAAGTTACACTTTTTTTTTTTTTTATATATTCAATATGAAATTAGCAACTTTCTTATTATTATTAGAGGCGGCAATTTTAGGTTTGCGTAAATAAAGCGGCAAATACTTTAGTTCATCACTGATGACGGAGGCCAAAAAACCATGAATAATCTTGTCTCCGCAGGAAGCACCCCAAGCTGTTGTAAAAACATTGGTATAGGTAATAAGTTGATGATGTAAAGATCTCATAGAACTGTTTGCATTTGGTATGTGACTGACCACCGTAGTGGGTCTTTCTTAACCTGTTGTTTGATAATCATTATTCCCTTATAATTTCCCTTCCTTTTAAGACCTAACATTTTTTACCTTTCTAATATTTTTGTATACAACCAGCTATAGGGTATATAGCTATTAATGTACTAATTACTTCAGCCAGGTTTCGAATTTTACAACTAGAACATTTCAAAAAATTATTCAGTAATTTTAAAATTTTGACGCATTTCTCTCTCGGCACTGATATTGTTATATCTACCGAATTATATTCGAAGCCTAGAAATTGTCATGTGCATGTCCTCTAGTGTTAATACTCTCTTTTCCTTATTGATTGCGAAACCAAGTGTGGATAACTGATTAAGTATTGCCTCAGTATTTTACACCCTTTCACGTCACTGGCTGTGAGGAGGGAATTCTGTGAGATTAGCTTTAAAAACTGTACGATAATCTTCAATTTTAAAATGAGGTGGATTAGCGAACTTGTTTAGGTTTTTTAAATTTAGAATAAACCTGTAATCACCCTTGGTTTTTGTTTAAAAGAATACGAGGAAAGAAATTCCCCCTTTCTGTGAACACAACTTTCTATGGCCCCAATATTTAATAGGTGACCGATGCTTTTTTCAAAATTTGATATATCATTGCCCAGATTCACTTTCGGCAAACAATTTTGGTTTGGGATGCATGTAAAAGTTTATTTTTATACCTTATATCATATATAGGATAATTGAATTATCTGTTAGTATTTGCCATTCGTTAAGTGATTTAAGTCGACCAGCATATTTGTCTGTTCCCTCTAATAATAATGATGTTTGGGTTTCCTTCTGATGTCTTCTTCTTGTGTCGGTACTTGAGTCTGCGTTCTGGTTTCTACGATCCCCCTTCCCTCTTCTTTGTGTTTCTTTCTAATGTTGGGATTACTGTGCGGTGCCATTACAAACCTAATATGTATTGACATTGCTTAATGTAAGTCACATAATAATGCGCCTGTTTAAATTATTTCTGCCCAACGAGCTGAAATGTGAGGAGTTCTTAAGGCATATTACCTAGTGGGTCTTCACCCAAAAATTATATTGTCATTAACCTGCTCGATAATATGTTGTTCGATAAGCACTACGTCCTCATTTGATAGGTCACTGGTTCTTGAGTCAGTCAAGACTAGAAACCGAGTCAGAACCTGAATTAAGGGATTATCTGTGGTGCAGAACTCGTTATTTAAAGAAGGGAAAATAGTGCTTCGTATGATAACACTAATTATTATCAATGGCCGAACAGCTTCAGGCTTTCCCTGAAAAATGCAACACATTTGTCATCTATGGATTTCTGAAGGATAATGATTTCTATAATTGTTTCATACTATGCCAGCAGTATATTATATTAGTTTAGGGAGTGATTGCTCATATCTCTCCCTTAAAAATCGCCCCTGGATTCCTTGGTGAACAAAGTATTGGTACTTCACGTGATCAGACCACTTTGTATAATTATTATTATGATTTACCATTGCAATAAAATCGACTAACTAGAACTATTTCCATGTGAAAAGTTTAGGTACTTCATGTGATCATACCACTTTTCAAGTTCTCTTAAACTAGTCCGTGTTCGCCATTTTGCGGAAGCTAAAAAACCTAAAAATTCAATGAGATACTTGCTTGACGAAGTCAACTCCATTTTCTTTTGTAACTTCTTAATTTCCTTTAACATTTTCGTATTTTTCTTTCATTTTCTGGTCGATTTCTCGACTTTTTTGGAAGTTTTTTCCATTGTGTTATATAATTCGTTGTTTACGGAATGGTACAAATTAACAAAGTGAGGATGTGATATGAACACGATAGGTGGCGCGTCGAGTAAGACACAACAGGGCCGGCGCAGGGACAGGATAACTACGGGCGAAGAAAAATTCTTTAAACGTTGTACGGTATTGGTAGAAGTTAGCACTACTACAAGTGGTAATAATGAGGACAGGACTGTGAAATATAATAACCCCATTCGAAGTGATTAAATTTGTTTTTGTAATTTCAGTTGAAAACTGACCTTTCTTTTTACCCATTCAAACATATGAAAACACATTTAATATATTACTGAAAAAAAAAACATTATTAATACTCATAGAAACTGATCTCATAAATCCCTATTCAAACATTATAATTTGTAATCTTCAATTGCAAATCAAAACTGTTCTAACCTAATGCAGCTCGTTTCTTATAGAAACACTTGCCATTTAACCACGGAAAGCCGTACGTTTTACATTAGATACTGTTCTCATAAATTCTCATTGAGATAGTATAAGTAAATGTAAAGACTTATATAATTTACTAGAGGAACAACAAATAGATACTCGTAGAAACTGCTCTCATCAATCCTTTTGAAGGAATACTAAATGTGTACTCGGAATTTCCGACCATATCATAACAAGTAGTGAACAATTTGTTACTGATTAAACCTCATCACAATTATATTCGGAAAACAGCATAAATACTTTTAGAAATTAATCGCATATAACCCCATTCAAAGTGATTAAACTTGTATTTGTAATTGCAGTTGAAAACTGACCTTTCTTTTTACCCATTCAAACAAATGAAAACACATTTAATATATTACTGAAAAAAAACATTAATACTCATAGAAACTGATCTCATAAATCCCTATTCAAACATTATAATTAGTAATCTTCAATTGCAAGTCAAAACTGTCCTAACCTAATGCAGCTCGTTTCTTATAGAAACACTTGCCATTTAACCACGGAAAGCCGCACGTTTTACCTTAGATACTGTTCTCATAAATTCTCATTGATGTGGTATAAGTAAATGTTTGCTGCTCCATTCTGGTAGAAACTGATAGAAATTTCAGCAGCAACTTTACTCCAGGCTCCAGTAGAGGGAGCTGTATACGTGTAGCTAATTCATATCTAATCTAATGTGACCTAAGGAACTGAAGTGTGTTTGTTAAATTAAAAACAAAGCAGTCTCTTTCACTGCTAACTGATTCATTGCTTCTAGGCTAGAACAAGAACACCCGAGGAAATAAGGACTTTGCAGAATTTTGTGTTTACCACAATATTAGTATTTCTATTTGAAATATGCAATTTAAACTGTACATTTGTCGGCATGCATATCCAAATTAATACTAATAAAAAAGCAAAATGGAAGTTTACAATAAAAATACATCTGTAAAATATACCATTGAAACTGTACATTTGTTGACATGTATATCCACATTAATACTAATAAAAAACAATGTTGAAATTTACAATAAAAACATGTTGATAAATGGTGTGTTATATACGATAGATACTGGAGAAAGGACGGACTGGAACTCTTATGATATTACTTATAGAAAAGTTTAGAATCTCCTTAAAGTTGTATCTGTAATTCCATATGTTTACAGATATAAGGGCAAAGGTGCATTTGCAGACACTAAACTGTAGATTTGTTGATGTATATTTCATATAAGTACTCATGAAAGGGCAACATGATAATTCCAAATAGCTCATTCGGAATTACTGTTTCATAACCGATTTAAAACTTAATAAAACAGATAAAATCCTGTCTGTATAATACTAATATAACTTATAGGAACGATAAAACCGCATCACTTTTTTTTTATAAGTTTCTATGTGGAATTTTTGGCAGGGTACTGAACGAAGCGGATGCCAAGCCGCTTAATGTATAATTTAAAATGTTAACACTTAACTCACTGAACCATTGAACACCTTTATTTTAATATGTTTAAAAGCTGTATACCTAGTTAGATATAGTAAAACAAAATTATTATTACTATGTGGCAAAAATTGAACTAGTCACTAAATACTTCTATTTATTTTTATTTTATAATGATTTATTTAAATTAAAATTTCAGGTTGCAAATATATTCGGCAACTATGTCAAAACATACTGATGTTTCTATATGTACGTTTTTATTGTAATAATATATTGCTATTATGATTGGACAAAGATCTCTATATATACATATATATATTGAATATATGAATATATATAGTGAACCAAATGACCAATTTTGACGACAAAATGACGTCATTTTAATGACGTCAGAAGTACGTTTTAAATATCACGTCTCTGGTACGTCATTTACTAATGACGTCAAAATAATGACCTAAAAGAAACGTGTATTTGACGTCTTCATGCTGACGTCAGAAGTACGTTTTAAATATCACGTCTCTGGTACGTCATTTATTGGGACAATGACGTCGGCGACGAAAAATCACCTTTAAGAGACGTCATAATGACGTCACCCCGCTACCTGGGAGCAGGGATCGAACCGTCAACCTCGTCCTTTGTAACTCGATGTTCTCTCACTCGGCCACTATCCTAGCTTATTAGTATCTACTTAAAGACTGTACAGTTGACTACTATAACTATTTATTTCAAATGTAGAAATTATTTGACTGTTTAATAAATGTTTAGTATCAAATAATATCATTAATAATTTACAAAAAATATTAAAATTAAATTATTAATGATAAATTACTATAAAAAATAAACTACAAATTTTGCAGAAATATCGGTCAAATGTAAACAAAAACATTGTAAAATTGAAAAACCAGTTTTGTTAACATTTTTTTGTTAATATATTAAATACACGTCCTCTGCTGCTGTCCTTATAGGGACCTAAAATGTGTGTACTTGCTGAAGGACGTCCGTTGCGGCACATATGTTGGACGTTCAGTGTGCTATTCGCTGGTATGTATACATATTTCGGAAAAGTGTTGGAGAGAAAGCGGTATGGAGATATTATCATTTATTGCAAAAATATAATATTTAAATCAACTGACACGAAAAGGCGGACGTCCATCTCCTGTCCCTATATGGACATAAAATGTACATACTTCCAGTACATAAAATGGACATTCCGTACAATTTTAAGTAAATCCGATGATAAAACGTCCGGTAGACGTCCAGTTTATGTCCACGGACGTCAGTACATTAAATGGACATAAAACGGACGTCCGACGGACATCGTGTGCTATTAGGGAGTATTGTCCTATGAATTTGTTTGTTAGCCATCTATATTTGATTTACATTAACATATCTAATTATCTAATATTGTTTACCGTCACTCCAATTTTTTTCTCACAAGGGTTGCCTGCAAATTATATTGTATTAAATTATTAAATTCTATTTATTTTACTTACCTTTACCAACTGCGCGTCCAACCTTTTGATTTGGAAGTCAACGGTTTAACTCACTCGGCCACTGAAGTTACACATGCTACTACCTACTTAATTAAAGACTATAATTTTAGTTGAAATCCGAAACAAAATTTTTTTCTGATCTCAAATTTGATGAGCGGTGGTGGGTAAGTCAGGAGTTAACTGTTTTAAGATTTTATACAAATCTAGGAAACGTGTTGGAGAAAAAACGGTAAAGATATAATATCGTTATCTACAATATTTAATGTTCTAAACAGACCTAAAATTGGAAAAAATATATTCGTATATCGGTTTTATAAGCAATTATTACCCTTAAAAAAACATAAAATTTTTTTGGCAATTATTTTAACAAAAAAAAAAAAATGGGCTGAGCAGGGGTCGAACCGCCGACCTCGTGACTTGTAGGACAACGCCTTAACACACTCGACCACTAACCTCTTGAAAATATTTATTTAAAGACTTTATAGTTGGAATACGCAACGGCTAGATTTTGCTTTTTAATACATTTTAATCTAATTTTATTATTAAAAGAGCTCTATATCTGCACAAATAAATTGTCGAATCTTTGCAAACTCTTTCGAATATAAATTATTTTGGATATAATTAGTATAGTGTATTAGTCATTATTCTTTTCGTAGTTGTTCATGATCCTCTTAGTCGTAGAATCGTAAAATCCACCACTGTCTTCATATATGACGTCAATTTTTGATCAGTGATGACGGTGAGTCTATCATGACGTACTTAAGACGTGAAAATGACGGTCGTAAGCAGGCCCCCACATCAAATCATGGGCCCCGGTATCAAATTCACTGACAGGCCCCCGCGCTTAATAACTGATGAGCGGGGGGGCAGAAATTTGAAAAAAAAATTTTGGCAAGATCTCTGGCGGGCTCCCTCGCCTAATTAATGGGCGGGGCGGAGAAATGTCAAAAAAGAATTGTCCAGCTCTCATAATTAATGAGCGAATATTGCGTTTACTGGTCTATCCGGGCCCCTAAAATGGCCGAGCCCGGGTACCGCGGTACCTACTGACCCCCCCCCCTCCCTTGTGAGGGCCCTGGTCGGAAGTCACAGACAACTGACGTGTCATACGTATGTCACGTCAATATGACGTATTGCCCGTATTTGTAATCATTCCTTGTTCATCCTAGTAATTTGAGAAGTGTATCTTGGTTTTGCAAATCTTTTACTTAATATTTTTCCGCAATTATTAATAAAGCTTTTAATGAACAAAAAAAAAACAAAATGTGTACCTAGGGATCGAACCGCCGACCTCTTGACTAATGCAACGTTTAACACTGATATTTTAATTTACTTAAAAATTGTATAGTTGGAAATAAAAAAAAATTATATTAGGTATTATTTTTATTATATGAAAATCTGTTCGACATTTTTTGTTTGCGATGCCAAGGTGTAATATTTATGTTCAGTTCTTATAATTTGTAACGTGACTTTTGTATCATATCACTTAGGTAAATCGTGACGTGTAATGGAGTCATCCCGCACATGTAAATCGTGATATATTCTAATAAATGTGGTGAACAGCTTATAGATGTTCTAGTTAATAAATACAGCGATCAAATTTTAGTTTATTGTTTATTAGTATTTTATTTTTACGTTTGAAATTTGAATTTCTGCGTGATGACGTATTTGCTCCCCAAATTCAAATATCGTGCACGAGCGTGCACAAATAGGTCCGAAATTAATGGTGCATGGGATGTTTATTAGTCAACAACAGGGATGGCTTTAGAAGAGGTGGTCATCGCGTAAACATTGTCAGGTATATATTATTATGGCAAATGGATAAAAATTCCACTCTAAATCATCCCATTTCTCGCTGTTCGCTTCTGTGGGTTTTCGAGAATGCAGATTACTATTTTTTTTTCAAAATGGCGGCGCCAAGATGGCGGACCATTTTTCATTTATGATCCGATACGACTGAAAATCGATATCTGTGAGTTTTCGGGGATGCGGATTACGATTTTTTTATCAAAATTGAAAAATAAAAATGGCGGCGCTAAGATGGCGGACCATTTTTTCATTTACTATCCGATACGACTGAAAATCGGTATCTGTGGGTTTTCGAAGACGAAGATTACTATTTTTTTATCGAAGTTGAAAAATCAAAATGGCAGCGCCAAGATGGCGGACCATTTTTTCATTTATGATCCGATATACCACTGAAAATTGATATCTGTAGGTTTTCGGGGACGCGGATTACGATTTTTTATCAAAATTGAAAAATCAAAATGGCGGCGCTAAATGGAAGACCATTTTTTTCATTTAAAATCCGATGCGACTGAAAATCGGTATCTGTGAGTTTTCGGATTACTATTTTTTTATCAAAGTTGAAAAATCAAAATGGCGGCGCTAAGATAGCGGACCATTTTTTTTTATTAACGGTCCAATACGACTGAAAATCGATATCTGTCGATTTCCGGGGACGCGGATTACGATTTTTTATCAAAATTGAAAAACCAAAATGGCACCACCAAGATGGCGGACCATTTTTTATTTATGTTCCGATACGATTGAAAATCAATATCTGTGTGTTTTCGGGGACGCGGATTGCGATTTTTAGATCAAAATTGAAAAATCAAAATGTTTTCAGGGACACGGTTTACGAATTTTTGGTCAAAAGTCATTCTAAACCAATGGGAACAAATTAGTTGACCTTTAATATCGAAACCAGGCGGTGGCTTACAGTAGAGCGGCGGCGGTGGAATAATAATAATAAAACAACTTTATTAGGCAAACTTTAGTACAAATTACTATTCTTGCACTTCTCCTGAACAAAGGTTACTCGTAACAGTTGGCAAGTTTTAATCTGCTACTCTATTATACAACTCCTTGACCGCTAAACTTTTAATGCAATTACACATTCCTTATACCTCAGATGACGCCTATATGCCACTGGTAAAAATATTCGCGCATGTTGACTCCGCCCCTGTCATCTTCTCATGATAATACTACTTTACCTCGTATAATACAATCCTCTAAATCACATTACACGAGGTATTATATATATCAAAATATCGTATTTTATATTTTAGAGACAAATGAGAAATTGATATACCCGCTTCCTGAAATCTTGTTACGCCACTGATAATAAAATTTTATCTCGGCATCGTTGCCGATAATTTTTATAAAATTGCATTTTTCGATTGTTCAGTTTCTGATGATTCAACGTGAACAATCACAGAATTAAACAGAGTTTTTAAAATAATTAATGGATTAACAGTTGATTGTTCAATAAATTTATAAATATTTAACTCCAAGGACCATTGTGGATTTCTGCATTTGAGCTTCTGGCAACACTGTGAAGCTCTTTTTGTAAAAATATTTGTTCTTTTATATAGCGGGTCTTTTAAAAAATAATAACTATAATATATAACTATATTAATCAGCTTACAGAATAAGTTAATTCTGATACTTTTACAGATAAAATAATAATGTACCTATCTAATGTTCTCAAAATTATTAATAATAAACGTTGGATATTTTCAAACAAAACCAGATATAAAATTAACAGTTAAATAACCTCATTATTCTGCATATTTGCATTATGACACCGTTAAAAAAGAGTTACTTAGGTAAATTTACAGTTCCTTGTTATATTTATATTTTTTAAATATGTATTTTCTAAAATATGCGTTGTGGTTTTCAATAATATGTTTTATTACTACATTAACAAAACAATGTACAAACGGTGATTATCCTTTTGAAAATTACTTAAGCACTATTACGCCCTACAGAATTGTTGCAAATAAAAGTTTCGATAAAGTGGAATTTGAAGGTAATTTTTTGAAGTATATCTTTAATTAGCTTTCACATATTACTTTGTATTTGTAGGTTGTAATCCAAAAAAAATTTGGATGGTTGTAAGACATGGCACTAGAAATCCAAGTGCTTCTAACATAGAAAAAATGAGGGACCGTTTACCAGAAATAAGGGAACTTATACTTGACAATGATGAATTACCTAATGGTACGTTAAGTTTATACATATTAAACAATAATTATATATAGTGTTTCAAGGATATATTCTATTAGAAATTTTTAAGTAAAAATAAACTTATTATAGTAACCGGAAAATGAATATAATGTATAATAACGAGTATGGTCATCTCAAGCTTTCCCTATCTGTACAAAGGTTTAAATTTTTTGATGTCTCACATCTGAAATTAAGACAAACATGCTTGAATTAGTTCCCTGTATTTAAAAAAGAAATCCCCAAACACGTTTGCCATAGATGAAGGTACCAATACTATATTATAATACTATATAGGTATACCTACCGTCCTATAAGAAACTTATGTACTGATGGCCACGGCAGATATTTTAAATACGTAATGTATTGTTTTCCTTATTCTGCAATAATATGCAAGGGTTCAAAGATAAAATGTGGGATATAACATATTTGTACACATTTTTACTTTTTATAATAACCACGAGTGATTTCCACTCTGATTTCTCAAATAACATGTATTAGAGTTATTTACGCAACCAGTTATTTTATATGTCGAATGTAATGTTTACCAAAGAGAACGAGCAAAGTGAGCGAGTTTTGCAAATTACATAAGTCAAATAAATTTACTTTTTATAACGTGTTAAGTACAATATTTTATTTAATCCTGTTTTAAAATAGAAAAGAAATGGCAATTTATTTTAGATAGATAGATAGATAGATTAGTTTTATTTCCAAAATACATTACAAGTGAATGTTGTGGGTGGGTCAAACAGAAGGGGGGATGATTATTATCCTGATCATTAAGTTATAACGTTGAACATTAAAATACATATACATAGCTTGCAACTCATAAAAAATACAATATGAGAACATGCAAAATAATACAAACGAATAAAATACTTATAGTAAAATATAAAATGCTTGGTCTAAAAATAAAATAATATAAAAAATATGAATAATCACATAAAAAAACAAGCTAAAAACGTACTCTTCGCCAATTTACTCAGCTTTTTATATATAATTGTTACACATTCTATATTGCCGTCCTAAGCCAAAAAGATATAATCTCAAGTTTTGGCCGAAATGCATATTTTTATACCTTAGGATAGCTGGAGCTATTTTCTATATATTTCCATAGCGAAATAAACGTATTTTAATCGTTAAATATTTTTAAAGTGCTAACAAAGTTTGACGTATCTAAAAAAATATGAGAAAACCTAAGCGATTTAGCCAATTAGACGTATCCCATTGTAAAAAAAAACTAGTAACCTAATTAATATGAATTCATAACTACACCACTATTAACCTCTACATTAGTACAACTACAAAAAAAATATTAGTAAATATTTATCTCAAAACAGTGAAACCTTGAGATACGTCTTTTTGGCTTAGGAGGGCAGTATAGGATACTCTTCGCAGTTTTCTTGTAAATAATGTTAGTTTTTGGACATCCTAAATTTTGTGATACCATCTTTGTTGTGAAAAAAATTATATGAAAAAAAAAATATTGAAAAAAAATGTCCAACCTGTGTGGGATTCGAACACGGGACCTTTAAAGCTTTAACCGCTGCGCCACCACATATTGCTACGAAAATTGATTGTCTGTGATATACCTATATCTTTCGACAATCATACATATTTCAACTCGTACTTCTATGAAATATATATTAGTAAAATTCATAAACAAAAAAAATATATTAGGGAAATAATATTTCGCAAGATTTCCATTTTAGTACAAGCGAAAAAAATTAAGAGAATATATTTTTTTTAAATTAAATAATTAATAACTTTTTTATTTACCGATCGATTTTCTTCAAAAACAATAGGGTTCTTCCTCTAGCTAACACTAACTTACTTTCTAAATTTCAATACAATCGGACTTTTCTTTCTTAAGTTATCGTGCTTACAAGAAACGTGACGGACGGACAGACGGACGGACGGACAGACGGACATTTTGAAAGTTGTTCAGAATTCGTTCACTAACACAATGATATGAAAATTTTTTCTCTACGAGCGATATTTACGATTTTAGAAATGTGCCTATCAAATACAATATACTCTTCGTTTTTGCGAAGAGTATAAGAGTATATAATATGAGTAATCACATGGCATCACAGCAGTTTATAAATTCTTAAACAGTGTAGAAACAATGTTGCAAGATGAATTCTTTCACTGTTTTATTAAAGTTTGACTTGCTTAGAGACTTATACTTATTCGGAAGCATATTATATAGTTTCACAGAGTGCACTTTGAAGGAGTTATGGAAGAAAGCGTGGATATGTTGTGGAAGTCTTACGTCCATTGTACGTGTGCCATAGGGATGGTCAACTTGGTGATTATTAAATGGGCTAGTGTTATTATGTACGAATTTTACTGCTTCTAAGACATACAGACTCATTACTGGCAGTATTCTTAGCAATCTGAATAGCGGCCGACAACTGGTGGTGGTTGGGACATTGCATAATGCTCGTATCAATCGTTTTTGGGTTTTGAATACACTATCTATATTAGTTGCTGTAGTACGTGCCCAGAATATTATTCCATTCATTAGTTGAGATTCGCAATATGCCATATATATGGTTCTAGCAGCTTCTTGACTTACGTCTTTCCTTGTGGCGTTTAGAAGGTATACATATTTTGCTAACTTTGAGCATACAGCGGTAACTTGTTGATCCCATTTGATGTCGCTTTGCAAGATTATTCCTAGGAATTTAACGTGCTTGGCTTCTGTTATGCGTTCGTCATTATAATGCACTTTTGTATACCCAGAGACTGACCTGAAGTTCATAACGTACGTTTTTGTCGCATTTATTAAGAGATTGTTCATCTCGCACCATTCTTCTATGTTAATCATTAATAAGTTCATGTGATTATTATTATACTAATGTCATTATCTTCCTTAGAGACAGTGGTATCGTCTGCGAACATTGTTCCCAATAAACATTTATATATGCAATGCATATTCTTTTCATGTTTCCTGTGCACTTGAATGACATACATGGCCTGTGTTAAGCATATTCTTTTCACATGAAATTTAAATGCAAAGTGACCGGTCCATACATGTTCGTATCATATACATTGCACTATCCATTTATATATGCAATGTATGGTCTTTTCATGTTCCCATATTTGTTAAGCATATTCTATGCACATGTAATCTAAGTGAAAAATAATTAGGCCATACACTTTCATATTAAATACATTTTATATATAAAATTTTTATTTTAGAAATAAAATACATAAAATAAATATGTGTACTAAATGTATGTATTATTAATAATAATAATAATAATAACACTTCTTTATTTCAAGGAATGTTTTACAATTTATATTTCAATAAAAAGTAGAACAAAAATGAAATGACGTCAAAATAGTTACTTACAAAAGAATATAACAATTATTAGTTTGAAAAGTATTCATGAATGCTATATGGTTCCATATTAATTAAAAAATTCTTAATGCCTTTTTAAATTTTTTTATATTTTGAATGACTTTTAAATTCTGTGGTAAACTATTAAACAATCTAATGCCCATATAAAATGGGCTCTTCTCTGTTAAACTTAACCTATGTACAGGATAGTTAATATTAAGTGTCCTAGTTGGATACTTGTGATGTATATTAGTTACTTCAAAAATTTCTTTATTTTTGAATACAAATATTAATATTTCATAAATATACAGAGCTACAACTGTCAATATTCTATTAGTTTTAAAAACTGTTCTGCAAGATTCATTATATTCACGACTTGCTTTCATGATCACAATTGTAGTTCTACTATCGTCCACTGTGTGGCGCCACGAATAACAAAGCTAAAATGTATTTGTCCCTCCCTGTATTACCTTTCTCACTCATCTTCAGCTGTCAGTTTTCTATTTTCGTGTACTGTAATGGTCGGCTACGAAATACTCACCGGAAAATGGTTGAAAATTAACGAAAATACATTTCATCACCGAAGATTCATAATCTTTTAAAGACGTATTCGTCAATGAAAAAGAAAAGGTGACGCAACGATGTAAATACATTCCTAAATATGAGTTACCACTAAACGTCCCAACAAATAGGGAAATGGAGGACGTAGCTAGCCCCTAGTCACAGTAAGTCGAAAGCAAAATTCAGAATTTAATTTCAGGTTTCGGTTGAGAATAGGAAATATTATACATAGTGGATTGGATAAAGTGCACTAGAAGGTCGTGAATAAAGCAGACTGGTTATATAAATTATAAACCTAGTTGACTTCGTTATAAGTCTTCTAGAAGGTCATGTATATGACAAGCAGCAGACCCCCTTGTAAAAATTAGAAACCTAGTTAACTTATGTAAGTTTTCTAGAAGGTCATGTGTATGACAAGCTGCAGACCCTTATAAAAATTATAAGCCTATTTGACTTGACTAAGTCTCTAGAAGGTCATGGTATGACAAATTGTTGGTTGGCCAGGAAAGAGAAATTTAAAAACAGGTATGTATTTAACATTTTAGGTAGTATATATCGACATAAGAAAAGTACAGGTGCAAAAGAAATAAGCCCATCAAACTTGGACAAAGCCAACGGGCAATTCAGAAAGAAGAAGGGGGGGGACAAGCTCTCGCATGTAATTGCCAATCAGTAAATGATGCAGTTAGAGGTTGTTGGCAGATCAGATATATACCATGAGCAGTCTCTGTTCAGCCAACGTGGTTAGTGGTAGCCTCGACAAATTTGTCAGGGGAGTTACTGCAGAACACACCCTTGAATGGTTGGTTATTTGGGGGCAATTTATCAGAAAGATGTGAATTTAAAAACGCCTCGTATGAATTTACAGGAATTCCTTGGTCTCTGTAATACTCTCTTAGACTTTAACAAACTCTTAACAAGGGTAATAATAAAACATCTTTATTAAAAAAATAAAAAAAAAAAATAATAAATATACAAAGTGAAGTTTAGACCCCAAAGGATTACTCTTACACTTAACTCTATGAAGCACTTAAGTTATTACAATTAAATTTTACGGGCGCACAAAAAAAAAAAACAAAGTATCCCATTATTATTTCTCTTAAATAGTATCAAAATTGATGCTCAGTAATAGTGCCTTTTAGCTTACACTTAAATGATAAGGATTACAGGATTTGGAGAAGTAGGTAAAGAATTATGTTTTTATTGCATTTTAAGAGAACGATTTTAAATAAGGATGTTCTAAATCTGGTATATTGAACATTATCTCATGGAATAAGCAAAGGATAAGAGGTGTAATTTTGTCCTATTATTTACATTTAATCAATGTAATATTTATTCTGGCAGATCTTGGCTTGTCATGTTTACGGAGCCCATATATAAGTCTACAACATGAATTTCTGTAATCTGCTTCAGTTTGTTGTGTTCAAACAGAGTTCATAGGTATATGAAACTACAATAATTTAAGTGTGTTACTTAACACCAACACTTCACAGAGATTTTTAGACGTATTGAAATTTAATATATGTCTGTGGAATGTAAAGGTTTTAAATTCATGTAGATTTTTTGAATTACCTTGTTTACTTGTGAATTGAATTTTAAGGGTTGTCAAATATTACACCCAAAACTTTCTGCTGATTTAATATGGAAAGAATTTCTCCATTTATTTTATTTGCATCAAACTATTACATCTCTACTTCATTTATGCCACGGAACATCAGTAGCGTAACCCATGGGGAACGGCTTAATAACGTAAAACAATATTACATGTTATGCTTAAGTTTATCGCAAATTTCAGAAAAGTAACAATATAAGTTTCTAGAAATTTATACAATACTGATTTTATGATGTTGGAAGTTTCCCAGAGAAGCACCTTGAGATACATAATTGACTACGTGTCATTCAAAGATATAAGAACTGGCAAATATTTACTATAGATTGTAGAGAAAATAACTAAAATATGCCCCATCACTGAGTCTAGGTGGCTTTATGTAAAACAATTTTAACAGGCTAGATACTTGACTTAAAGCCTATGGGTCATACAAAAATAATATCATAATTGCACGGTATAGGTGCACGTGTGGAATAGTTTTTTGACCAGAGATGTAAATATGGTAAATCATTTGAAAATTTATAAAAGATGTAAGTATATAAACATAAAAGTACTTAACAACAACATAAGCAAACTTTTGTTGTTTTTAAATTAAACTAAAATTTAAAATGATTTTATCATAAACATTCTCAGTTAAATGATTATTTATGTCTGACTTGTACCTAATTAGCATTAGCACATTTTGTAAACAAGTTAAAAGATTGCGATGTTTTATTCAGACTTCAAAGGAATAGTGAGTAAGCTTTCCCTGGTCGCAGGACTATTATGGGACAAATCTTGAGTAATAACAGCAATAATATTTATTGGTGTATATAATATACATTTTTTATATTTTACTTTGAAAATAGGATGTTAGAAAATTTAATGCCATGTCATATAAATAATTAAAATATTTACAATCATTGTAAAAGAAATTGTTTAGCAATGCTTATGCTTATTCTTGTAAACGTAGGCGTGTCAAATATATATAAATATATAAATTAATTACAGTTAAAATTCTAAATGTACCATGGCAATTCATCTCACAAACACCTAAGTCCTGCAAAAATTCCAAGGCATATTTTGCAAATGAATATACGGTTAATGTGTGCACTGTTTCCCCAATTTATGATGCCATATCTCAAATGGCAGTGAAAATTTACAATGCCTAGACATAAACCTTAACCCATAGGAGCTAAACTTTAATCTAAAGGGCCTTCCATAGGAGACAATACACATAGTGACGGCATCCAGAAGTGACATCAATGAAAAATAACACAGTGGTTGTTTAAAATTATGGTGGAGATATTGCATATAATAATAATAATAATAAATGTTTTATTGCTTCAGGCTGAAATATACAAATAATAAGATAACAATATACGAAATAATTATGCCTGAATGCAAAAGGCAGAGTTCGCACTTATTCGATGTGAACATCGAAAAAGCAGCGCTCTTACACTCAACCTTAGCCTCGTTGTATATAATATCAACTTATCCCACATACAATTACTTCGTTTATTGAATTCTGCCATTCTTAACAGATTTTTCTGAAAAGGTTTCCTTCCGTAAATTGCTCTCGCTCTGCCTTAGTATTGATGCCTTTTTGATAATTAGAGTATAACAATAAAATTAAGAGATTTTCAAGGTGTACAAACCTTAAGCCTACTGCTTCAAGATATGGTAGTATATTATGGTACCCCACCATAATTGTAAACTACTTAAATACATTTTTGTATACTTTCCTTGAATATTATATGAATTAATCACCCTCATCCTTGTTCTTATAACGATTCGTAAGGCACAAACAATTTCTATGATTGAGATTAATAAGTCATCAAATGAAAACAAGTTCTGAGATTTTATCAGCCAGTTTCACAATCGTTATTTAACTAATGGTTATGATTTGACCAATAGTTTTATTATAAAAATCTGTTACATTAACAGCCAGTTTTACAATTGTTGGTTGATTAATAGTTAGGATTTGACCAATGATTTATTACTATAAAGGCAAGGATGTCTGGTAAAGTTGTGTTTACTAATAATTATAACTTTCATAGTACAGGATCCGTACCTATCTTAGACTATCAGGTTCTGGTTTTAGTCAACCAAAAAGATAGCCAGTGATTGTGAGGCTGGCTGTATGACTGATAGGATTTAAAATTTAAGGGCATTATAATGAAATACGCTCAACAGGGGCAGTACAAATGTTCGGAATAATTTGCAAGGGTTACAACAGGCATATTGTAAAAAAAAAACAAAAAATTCAAATACGCTCACATTAAACGAAATACAGAACATGTTTAGCGGAACCTTTAAATTAATATTCTTGTTTATGGAAAAGATTTTAATGCAATCTCTCGAAGATCTCAAATCGCTCTGAACATCTACAATTGTGATAATGAGAGCAAGGCGTGAATATAATTATAAGATTAAACGAACTTACCTTAAGTGAAGTTCGATCAAACCCTCCCCGCCCACTCAGAGTTACCTTTTGCGGTACTGAACTTAGAGTTGTTAAGATTGCTATTCAAAATAAAACGATTTTATTTTCAAGATCGAATTGTCAACTCCGTTATTTAAATTACCTATTTGTCTTACATGGAAATATCTACAATTTGTTATGCAATCCCAAATATTCCGTAGGTAGTATGTATTTGGCAGATCAAATAATAATATAAAAAATTATTTATTTTGGTAAAGATTAGATTAATTCAAATCTGAATTTTCAAAGACCAAACTTAGCAGCTCTAGCTACTCTAAATAAACCCTTGATCATTTGATTTGAGATCATATTAGGTCCGTTCCTTTGCACGGGAAGTGTGACACTAATTTTGAGTGACAGAGATGGCATCAATGCGGATATCATAAGTTAAAGAGAGACAATCTTACACCAGTGCAGCTAAGCGCTACACTTGTAGTGCAAAGGAATGAACCTATCTTGCTCTAAAGAAACTGACAGCTGAAGATGAGTGAGAAAGGTAATACAGGGAGGGACAAATACATTTTAGCTTTGTTATTCGTGGCGCCACACAGTGGACGATAGTAGAACTACAATTGTGATCATTTCGAGCAAGGCGTTCATATAATTAAGATCGAACTTCACTTAAGGTAAGTTCGTTTAATCTTATAATTATATTTCATGTTATAGATGAGTCTTAAGACTCTTTTTTGTATTATAAAAATTTTGTTTATATTCATATTACTACCCCAAAAGATTATTCCAAACTTGGCTGTCGATTCAAAATTTGCAAAATAAATTATCCTTAATGATTTTTCATTTAAATATTTATGAATCACACGTATGCTATAACATATTTTATTTAGTTTTGGACACAAATATCTATGTGCGATGACATCTCTAAATGTTCATATCTATTTGTATTCCTAAAAATTTGACATTTCTTGATAGCTCTATATTCTCGTTGGTAATTTTTATTTTATTATGAGTTTCAATTTGAAGCTGTTTTGTTCGAAATAACAAAATATTTGTTTTTTCTACATTTAATAAAAATTTATTTTTTGAATACCACATTCTTGCTTCTGAAAATAAAGTATTACTTTCATTCAGGAGCTGAGGAAAATCTTTAGCTACAATTAATAAATTAGAATCATCAGCATAGTTGGTAATGTGATGATTGCTGACCTTTATTATATTACATAAATCATTTAAATATATTAAAAATAAAGTAGGGCCAGTTATACTGCCTTGCGGAATGCCTATGGGATTTACATTTATTTCAGATTTGTGCTTCTTACCATCTTTTTCTACTATCACTCTTTATTGTCTCCCTTGTTGTTTCTCAATTTCATTATTGGTTGTTTATTTGCTCTCTGCTTGGCTTTTACGAGCCATTTTTTAATGGCCTCAATAATTACGTTGTCCGTAGCTTGTGCAGTGCTGGCATTTTTTCTTATTGCACCTGTTGACAATTAATACATATAAATAATCAATAGGCATGTCATATATGAATCTTATATTAACTATGAGGATGAATTTTGCTACATTAGCAGCAAAAGCGAGTGACGTAATTCAAACTAGTGGGTTATAACAATAAAAACATTTAAGTTACATTTCTATATAGCACAATAATAAAATACACTTGTTTCTACAGCAAATTTATGTCCATCGACAGTGTTAAATAATAAATCAGCGTCTTCAAAAACACTAATAAATCAGATATATAACATTTCCGTCTAATAGCAATATTTTTGTGCTACTTGGGAGATATGACCTCGCGTGACCTCCATTTTAATATTTTCCAAAATTTCGATTATATATATGTACATATTCTGTAAAACATTTGTGTTCTAGTCTAAAATAAGACTTATTTGCTAATTTTTGGTTTAAAATTAAAATATTTTAAAGATAGTACATTTTTTTAGGTTAAATAGGTTATTGACATGTTTTCTTTTTACACAAAATGAGGCAACAATCACCAAATCGTTTATATATAACGATAGCATTCAACACTATTTGTATAAATTGATTTTGTTAAACCTAAACATCATTGAATCTTTTGGTGAAATTAGCAACGCACGAATGGCAGTGATTATACATGTGGGACCCATATACAAAATAAAGAAAACGTCTTGTCTAACGAGAGATCTAATGGCATATTAATACTACAGGAATTACACAATACACTTGATACTTACTACTTAGAAACGGGCACAACGCAATTATTCTTACAAAGGAAGTTGTTCTTGGCTGGCAGGCACTAAAAACTTAAAAACACATAAGGGGTCATTCAAAAATGGCGTCCACACTTTACCCGGGGGGGGGGGGGGTCTAGATTTTGTGACAGCATGGGACACCAAGGGGATGGGGGTTCGATGAACTGGACGTCCACTTGGAGAGAAAAAACGCGTGCGAGCTCCCACGTAGCGAATTTTACACAAAACCGAATTTGAACGTCCATCTGGGGGAGGGAGTTAAATATTTGTGACAGTCTCGGATACAGGGGAGGGGGGGCATGATTTTCTGTGGACGTCATTTTTGAATGACTCCTAAACAGTATTTTTAAACACCGAATTATGATAGACGACTAGACGCCATGCAGTATAGTAGTATGCGAATACGTGTTGCTATCCTTCTTGGCGTACATCCGAGTAACCGCGAAATTCAAACTGCTGTACCCATGCATGATTAAATTAATAACTGAAATATTACTTACTACATGCTTAAATGAATAAAAAAAAATTAATTTCAATAAATTTAAATAAATAATCTTAAAAATCACAGATGTACTGTTCTTTTAATTATAAAAATGTTTTTATGAAATATGCCGATTGGCTTGTGCAGTGCATATCCTTTACATTACAAAGAAAGTACTTTACTTTAAGTATATACACTATATATTCAGTGCACATTACAAAATTCATCTACTACTTAGTTATATGCCATGTATATACTTTACATGTTACATAACGTACCGTGCACATTGGAATATGCCTTACATATGTAATGCATGAGTTCTCACATCCTATGTTTATTGGGTTATGTTGTCGCAGTTTATGTGAACTGGCAGATCGTTTACGAATAGAAGGAACAGTAACGGACCCAGGATACTCCCCTGCGGTACTCCAGCTGTTAGGTTAGCTATTGAGGATGCCTGCTCGCTTCCTTGTACGTGTGTTCTAGTGACTTGCGTTCTATTTTGTAGGTAGGATTTCACGAGTGAACAGCAGTTACCTCTTAATCCATAGTTCTCTAGTTTCATTATAAGTAATTCATGGGGTATGCAATCGAAAGCTTTAGTGAGATCTAGAATAACAGAGAATACATTCTTATTTTGGTCTAGAAGATAATTAAGGTAGTTGCAAATTGCATGGTTTGTTGTTAGATTTGTCCTGAACCCAAAATGATTTTTGCACAGTATGTTATTTGATGTTATGAAGAATAGAATTCTGTTATATATTACTCTCTCAAAGATTTTAGAAAGGACTGGCAGTATCGATATTGGTCTGTAGTTATTGATTATACGGTGTGTCCCAGGATAGAGGTAACAAGAGGTGTAATGGACCAAAAATTTTGGAATTTTGGAATGGTATTTGGGGATTGAGTCCTGCTTGTTGTAAAACTAAAGTATACCAAAAGTGACTTGATTTGGTGTTCTATAAGCAAAGTTGTAAAAATCACCACTAATAAAGTACCTTTATTTTTCAAAATATGAAAAAATTCCACTAAGAAAAGTTATTTAGAATGCAATTTTATACCTCTATACCAAATTTCAGGAATATAAAATTATTTTTTTGAAACTTCCCATTTTTTCAATAAATTAGTATTTTATTTTGAACCATTCAATTAAAACTGCATAGAAATTATTTTTTGTGAATTAATATTTAAAGTTATGTAGAAGCTAAAAGTAGGCTATGAGAAAAGCAGTGGATACACATTTATCATTTATTATTGACATATCTCTCAAACGTAGTCAATATTATCCTTAATTTCTGTTTCAAATTAACGAACCAAGCATAAAAAATTAAGTGAAAATGGTACTCACAGTGCGTGAAAAAATTTATATTGTGCAATGCTATGGAATTGGCGGTGAAAACTCGCTAAGAGAAGTGGTAAGCCAATTTAATTTGAAATTTCCAAACACTGCTTTGTCACGTACTCAGGCTATGAGAATAATTAAAAAGTTTCTGGCTACTGGTAGTGTTCTTAACATGAAAAGAAAAATAAAAGCATATGATGAAGACAATGTTGGGGCTATTATAGCTTATGCCTCTGTTATAGAAAATCCTAGGATGCCACTAAGAGAGAGATCAGCTCTTATTAATATTAGCAAGTCTGAACTCAAAAGAATTTACAAGGCAAAGAAAATTAGGGCATATAAAGCAAATTATAAACATACGCTTGAAGAGGGAGATGACTGCCATAGGTTGGATTTTTGTTTGACCATGGGAGAAAAAATCATGGAAGAGAGATTTTTTCATCATTTCATAATGTTCTCAGATTAATCCACATTCACAACCAATGGTGTTGTTTCATCTCAGAATTGTCGGTTTTGAGCTTCTGAAAATCCAAATTTTAGAATTCATTGTAGAAGACAATATTATAAAAAAGTGAATGTTTGGTGTGCTGTTTCTTATCACGTTGGAGTTATTGGACCTTATTTCATTGAGGGAAGGTTAAACCAGCACACTTATTTACAGCTTCTTGAAAGATTTTCTGAAGAACATTTAAATATTTTAAGAGATATGCCTTTAGTTCATTTTCAACATGATGGTTGCCCTGGCCACTCCACAGAAATGGTTAATCGGTGGTTGAAATTAAATATTGGAGAAAATTGGATTGCCAGGAATGGACCGATCAAGTGGCCAGCGAGATCCCCAGACCTATCAATATTGGATTTCTTTTTATGGGGTCGCCTCAAGCAGTTGGTTTACGCTGAACCACTTCCTAACGATGTAGCAGTATTGAAGCAGAGAATTACAAATGCCATAAACTCCATACCGTTAGATCATATTCGAAACAGTTTTAACGACTTCAGGCGAAGGATCGAAATGTGTGTGGATGTGGGTGGTAGCTACGTCGAATAATAAAAAAATTGTAAACATTGTTTTGTATTGGTCGATAATTAATTTGTTTGTGAATCTGTTATGTTTTTGACATATATTACTTGTTATAATTTTTAAACCTCATTAATCTTCTGTTAGTAATTGTTTCTTGTTTTACAATTAGTTCGATTAACATTATACCTTCTTACATCTCGTATAGTCAATTTTTTATTTACCAATAGCCTACTTTTTGAGATGGTTAACATTTGCTCCTACACAACTTTAAATATGAATTCAACTCTAATTCGCAAAAAATGGGAAGTTTCAAAAAAATTATTTTATATTCCTGAAATTTGGCATAGAGGTATAAAATTGCATTCTAAATAACTTTTCTTAGTGGAATTTTTTCATATTTTGAAAAATAAAGGTACTTTATTAGTGGTGATTTTTACAACTTTGCTTATAAAACACCCTGTAGAACACCAAATCAAGTCATTATTGGTATACTTTAGTATTACAACAAGCAGGACTCAATCCCCAAATACCATTCCAAAATTCCAAAATTTTTGGTCCATTAAACCTCTTGTTACATCTATCCTGGGACACACTGTATGTCTATCTCCTTTTTTGTAGATGGGTATGACCTTTCCTAGTTTTAAATTATCAGGAAATATTCCTTCTTGCAGACATTTGTTTACTTAGTTTGTTAGTGGGGTTATTATGCAGTCGATTATTTCTTTTAAGATAAATGTGGAGAGTCCATCTATATCTTGAGTGTATTTCGTTTTTAAGTTCTGCACTATATCTCTTATTTATTGTTCTGTGACCGGATGTAAGTATATCGAGTTTGAAATATTTATCATTGAGAGGTTGTTGTTGTAGGATACGCCTACATTTGCTCCGATGCTTGTGAAAAAGCTATTAATTTCCTCGATAATTATTTCAGGAGCTTCAATTTTTTCGCCATCGTTATTTATTATATAAGTAGTCAATTGAATCTGTGTTACTTTCCTTTGGTTTGACTAGATTCCAAAGTATTTTCGTTTTATTTTGTGATTGTGCTATCAAATTTGAATTATATTTGCGTTTTGCTGTTTGTAGCATAATATTGTACTGTTTTTTTAGTGTCTTATACCTGTCTTTTGCTTGTTCATTGTTATTACTTTTGGCAAATTGGTACCAAAACTGGATTTCGTTTTTCATCTCTTTTAGTTCTTCTGTATACCATGGGATACTTTTTACAGAATTATTTTGTATTTTTGTTGCTTGTGGACAACATTTATTGAAGGCACATATTAGCGTTCTATAGAATTTATCAAAGCTATCGTTTATGCTCAAGTTTCCGTTTGTTTCCCAAATTATTTTATTTAGTTCCTCTTTTAACAGTCTTATTGTAGTTGGATTAATGTTTCTTTTTGTAAGACATTTAGGTGGTGATTTTTGATTTTTTTAATTAATATCATTTGACCATAATGATCAGATAGATGGACATTTATTATTTTGCTTTCACTGTAATTCATATTTGTAATAATATTATCTATACGTTTTTGGCTTACTTCTCTGGTGACGGAGTTTATTGCAGCTTTTGTGTTGTACGATTCGATAAGGTTAGTTATCTTCATGGTCTGGTTGCAGGAAGTTTGTGTTAAAATCTCCACCAATGACTACAAGTTTGTTCTCCTCTATAATCAGTTTATGTAGTATTTCTTCGAATAAACTGAGAAAAGTTTGAAAATTTGTTATTGCGGGTGGTCTATATACGGATAGGAGAATAATTTGATCGTTATTATGTTTGATTTCTACTGCCGCTATTTCTATTATGTTTTCTTGAGAGTACTTCACAATATCTATTCTTTCTTTTGTATTAAGGGGAGATTTCGCCAGTATTACTGCTCCCCCATGGGTACTGACCATTCTTTTGTATGAGGATAACAGGTGATAGTTATTTATTTTTGGAAAAGTCTCTGCTGCATTTACCCAATGTTCAGTTATTAAGAGATAATCCACATGTATGTCGTTAAGTATAACCTCCAATTGATTTACCTTGTTTTTAATGCATTGAACGTTATGGTGGAGTATAGTTGTCAGCTTCTCTCTTGAGTGAGAGTGTTTGCTGTTATCCTTTTGTAACTTTGAGTTATAGTTACATATTGAAAGCGAATGAGTGGTGGGTACGGACATTATTTCTTTGTCTGATACTTTTTTATTTTGGTTTGGTTCATCAATGAGCCTGTTTTTCTATTTCCCTGTATTTTCTTCCTGTGAATCCACTACTCTAAAAAAGATACTGGTCTCGAATCTTTAGATTTATCTTGTTTGTTTGTTTCATAGTATCGCTT
Organism: Rutpela maculata; assembly: GCA_936432065.2. NCBI lineage: Eukaryota > Metazoa > Arthropoda > Insecta > Coleoptera > Cerambycidae > Rutpela > Rutpela maculata. Next base: position 99,141,782 of record OW386290.2, on the reverse strand, counting down.
AAAGTCAAACCTTTTATATCCAACTCCTTTTGGCCAGAATTTAGGGTCATAGAACAGATCCTTATATTTAAACTCGGCTGCTACCATAAAACGATTAAATCGGATACTTTCGAAAGATATCTGTTTAACGATTATTTCGCTGTCCGCTGAGTTTGTCTTTCTCTTTATAAATTGACTTATGTCCTCTTCAGTTACATCTTTTAGTACTCTGTACAGATATAACCAAACTTTGGGCCAACACCTCTGAAGTTCTCATTACTTCTTCCGATTCCCCTATATTTCTTTTATATTTATTTCTCCCTTTTTTTCTCAACAGTTTTCCATTCATTATTTTCATTATTTTTGTCCATTTCCTCTCTTGGTTTAGGTGATGTATTAATATGGATAAGATTTTCCATTTTTTCTTTTTGTGCATTTTCCAATGCTTTTGCAAAATGTTTTGGTGTAACTGTTTTATGTTCCTTCAGTGAATTTTGTGTTTGTTTTGGAGTCACTGGTTTTGATATTTCTATTGCTGTTGTTGGTTTTTGTGCTACAGTTTTTTGCTGAACATTTTTTGTGTGCTTAATGATATTTACATTAGAATCCCTTATGTTGTTTTTTATTTCGTTGATTTCCTTTGTAAGATGTCGAAAATTGTTTTCCATGAAATTTCTTAATTCACTTTTCACTTCTTCTATTGAATTTTTATCTTTTGCGCCTCTTGTGTGAGTGTTTCTAATAAAAGGTTTTCACTTTCCACATTTGTGGATTCTTCTGTGATAGAGCTGTTTAAGGATTCATTATAGTCTTCAATTGGAATTTTTCATATTTCTTCTTCCAGATTTGGTTTTTCACAGCATTTTTTCGTTAAACAACTTGTATGAAAACTTGCCACAATTTGTACATTTAATTCTTTTTAAAACTACCGGTTTTTTACAAAAATTACTGTTTCTCAGGATCAACCTTGCCATCGATCATCTTGAAAATACTTGAATACAATTTTGCGATTCCAAACATAACTACTCTTGCAGCTATGTAAATAAATTCTGTGTTTATCGCTTTACCTAAGCATTACTCTGGATTTATATATAAACAAACTTTACTTGTCAACCTGCTGAATTTTTTGAAGTAAATTAAGTCGAAAATGGTTGATTCAGATATGGATATTCAATCCTATATAGAATAATCGGCTAATTTAGCAGTAAGTAGTGTGTTTACTTCCCAGTAAACTCAGGCGGCACGGCCCGCAGACGGCTAGAATACATTTTACCGAACTGCCAGATCTGGCCCGATATACGGCTGCCAGCTCGGGCATGTCGGCTCGGCCATTTGGTGGCCGATATGCGGTTGTAGACCCTCTGGTCGCGGCGAAGAAGCAAACGCTCCGTCGGCGGGCTTCTAGTTGTAGTACTGATTCGGCCAGAACGCGATAGCTTTAGGAGCCACCAGTGGGCTCACTGGTGTATAAACCAGGTATGGTGAATGACACGCCACCGGTTAGATGATTATATCGTTGACTGGTGGATATGTGCACCACTTACGGAACGAATATGGTAAAAAAATATATTTCTGGTGGACCAGATGCGAGCCATGCACCAGGGAGCGAATTTTACTCTCGATTTTTTATCGCGCGATTTTATGATTAAATCCCTGGGCATGGCTCACATCACATCTGATCCAATTTTTGGTCCCTCTGGAAGAAAAGGGAAGTGTTTTTTAAACTAATTGCTAGAGATTATTGAATTTATTTATCTGCAAATTTCGTGTACCTACATCTACAGATTTGAACACATTTTCTAGTGCATAATTCTTAATAGAAATTATCTTTGGCAATACAGCTTCCTCTTGCATAAAAAACAATAAATCCCAAATGTTAGCAGAACAATTTTCATTTTAATACCAAACCAAAGTATTAACTTTACATTATATTAGCTTAATATTAAAAATTGCATCTTCGATTCTATAGCCTCTATAATTGGTCGTACCAATTGGATTGATTGTCTACTACATAAAAAATTATATACCTACTTATATAATAAATTACAAAATTATTAACAGGTTACAGGGACGATTAAATAAAAAAATATAAAAAATATACGAAAATATATGTATACTAAAAAACTGCTATAAAACATAACAATCGTACACTATCTATCATCAAAATGTTTTTAGAGAAAGTCATTTTTCATTTTCTATTTAAATTCACTTTTTATAGTTAACATAAAGGCAATTAAATAAATAAATAAATACCACACAGTCTTTTGGTTGATCATCAGCTTGTTTTAAAAGTAAATTGGATAGGAGCAAATGATAAGCGCATTTCTCAAAAATTGGATATGGTTTTAAAGCCGATATATGGTAATATTTGTATATTATATTCTTATGGTCAGCTACAGCTCTATTAAAATAATTAATTAAATTAATAATTTTTAAAATCATGTGCACCAATATAATGTTCGATTAATTGTTGTTATAATATCAGTAACAGAACCTACGTTTTTCTACACTATTATGTATGAATGAATATTATAAAATGAATGACAGTTTTAGGTGCTAATGCAACAATCTCTGAAATTGGTCAAGCTCTCAAAAATTGGATAAAAAATGCTTCAGACATATTGGCAGAATATTTTAAATGACAGATCTTGTCAGAATTGGTACCATATTTAACTATGATATTTCGGCAGTATTGTGTTTTAATATCGGACGAACATTGGAACATACAGTGTGTTCCACCTTTCACGGTAACGCCTTCGTAGCTCAGTTATTAGTCTTCCAATTTCAGTCAAATTTGATACAATTTTGCGGGTAATATTCTTCTCTACCGTCTAGGACACATATTGAAGACTGCTGTAAAAACAAAAAAAAAACTAGTAATTTTAAGCACATAAAAATACAACTATACCGGATATTCGAAAAATGACAATATTTTAAAAACAAAACAAATAAAAACAGTTAAAAAATACTGCAGTTAAAAAATACTGCATATATATCGTCTTTTACATCAAACTCTAAATCTTTCACAATTTACAAGATCCCCATTGTATAGGTAACATGAGTCATATAATACGATGGTTACACAGCCACTAAAAAACCGCTGCCCAAGGAATCACTACTTCCACATCCGGATTTTCTATCCAAGTCACACAACGAAAAAATTTTGTATCTGGAAATAATTGTTTATGGAACTTTAATAATATAATATTTGAAATCCTCTACCCCAAAAACCCATAAAACGATACCCCACATCGGTAGTAGGGTGGGGGTGGTGACAGGGGGTGGGAGTGGGGGGTGGATAAAGTAAAAAAATATTTTGAGGTTTCTGGTTCTTGTACACACACTAAATCACATTTTTTTTTCATCCCCTTTAATAATAGGGTGGGGGTGGTAATGGGGTGGCTAATGCCAAAAATTTTTTTGAGACCTTAGCTTCTCTTGTCTATACTAAATATCAATTTTATGAACTCTTACCTGCTTGATTTACCTATTTACTCCAAATTTACCCCAATTTACCCCCAACCCTTCGACGGAACAAGATGAAAATATAATCTAGTTCTAGATCTCGTTAAAGTACATATGTATACCAAATTTCAAGTCAATATCTCAAACGGTTCCAGAGTAAACGTGCGCACAAAAAAAGTTACAGACCGACAGACAGAAATTTTTCTTTCGCTCAAACTTGAAATCTCGACGTTTCATGACATTCTAAGCCTATTTGAACAATAAAAATTTTAAAAAATTTTTTTGTCGTTACTATACTTCCACTGGATGTGGAAGTAAAACTAACTGTGATTGCAGATTCGAATATTCAAATTCTACAAAAAATTCTTGCATATTAATTATTACGAAATATTATTTAACTATTTAGAAATGTTAGTTATAAAATTGATATGTAATGGTAAGTATTATGAAATACGATGAATTAGTGTGCGACAACGATATCACTAGCACCTCTCTTTTGCCCCCTATTTTTCAAGGCATCAGTATGAAACTCGGCATACATAATATAGACTAAAAATGCCATATTTTGACGTGATTGAGGATTTTCTCGGACTTAGCCGAAAGTGACACCAAATCTTGATTTTTAAATGAAACATATTATTGCGTTTTCAGAATCCTGGGAAAATTGCAAATAGGCTTTAACCGTTTTGGTGAGTTTTTATGCCAATTTGGTTTTTTTAGAGCCATGTTTTGTTTTGAATCTAGAGTGCTGCGATTAATTTTAAATCATCATTAGATTTTTAATCAACAAAAATGTCACCAACCTGTAGCACTTCCCCAGTTAAATACAGCTTTTCCAAACCCAAAATTCATTGAATATTAAACTCAAAAAAACTTATGTTTTTCATGGCTTACTTTAAAGATAATTTATACTGTTTTTCAATCATAATATGAAATACATATTTTTTTGAATTCAATGCTCAATGGATTTTGGGTTTGGCGTTACCGTTGGATTGGTCTTGAAAAGTTGTATTTCACTGAGGGCGGTGCCATTTGAAAAAAAAAAGACTTGCAAGAAACTAATTTACAAAGATTATTTTTGTGCCAGTTATGATAGCACTCTGGATTTAAAACAGAACATATAAGAGGGTGCTAGTGATATCGTTTTCGCCCGGAATAGTTCTCGAAGTGAGGTAACAATATTGTCTTAAAGGCAATTTCATTAAACGGCTTTAAGAATGTGAAGTCACTAAATTTAACTATAACAAATGTATGTGCTTTCAGTAAGGTATTTCAGAAGAGATTTTATAATCAGTTTTTTGCCAGAATAAACATTTTATTTAATTCCACAAAAGTGCAATCGATATAGTAAAACTGCTCGACAGTAAAACACTGCTACAGTCTCTCTGTGAATAATAGTGAATTTCTAGTAAAAAAAAGCGATATAATTGATTTAATTTATGTCATACTATAACTGATGAAAAACTCATTATAGTGAATGTGGTAGTTTTGTGTTTTAAATAACTGTCAAGTGATTATTGTTTAATTTAATAAATATTTGCTAATATATTTAACTACATTCATAAACAAAAACCTTTACTCTGCTTATCTTAAAAGAAAAAGAAAACCTGTGATAAGAACAATAAAAAAACAAGTGCTAATAAAAAGTGTAATTTTATGCTAAGACAGGGCTGGACTTATAATTCCTTGGAAATTCTTCTCACCATGAATTGTGCAAATAGCAAATGTGGAATACTAGAAAATGATAAGGAGCCATTTACTGTATGCGATAAATGTAATAAACAACTATGCTATTCCTGCTCTAAGTTGTCCACAACTGAATACAGAGCGGTGACTTTAAAAAAAAGAAGTATTATCTACTTATGCACTGATTGCACACTACCTTTCCCTGTTCAAGAAGCACTAAATGCTGATATACGCAAAATTGTATCCGAAACTGTGTCCGAAATTATAAAAGAGGAAATAGCAGCTCTTAATTCCTTCACCGATAATAAAAATTCCGAAACGATGTCAAAACTAGATAGCATCTCAACCTATGTCAGAAACATAAAGGAGTCAAATGTTGAATTGATTAGATTACTCACTGAGGGAAATTTACAGCCTCCTGCTAAATCGGCAGCTCAATATTGTCCATACGAGAGAACTCAAAGCTCAATTCATCAGGAATTACAACAGAGGATTGCCTATCTACAAAAAGAAATTTCTATAATACGAAATACTCTAACTTCTACCCCTGAAGTTGACTTAACTCTACAAAAACCTCCTATCTTAAAAGCTTGTACTGCAGCTACCTCTGTGGATCTAAAGACCTCTCCTTTCCCGAAAAGAAAAACTGTAGTTTCCCGGGCGGGCAAATTATCAACTCAGCCCCATAATCTACAAAAATCAAATGAACCTGACTCCAAAAACACAAAACAGCGTGTGTTGCCCGTTATAGGTACCAGAAAAATAGAAAACACTAAAATTATTCCAGCTAAAATTGTACCAAAAGAATCCATCTTTGTCAGTAAACTCTCAACTGAGGTCACTGTAACTGACCTACTGCAGTACCTAAAAGATACCTTTGGCGTGGATGAAAACTTTAAAATTGAACAGCAAAAGGTAAGATCAGGAGATTACAACAGTTTCCGCATTACTGTTGAGGCAGATCTTCTTAATGATTTGCTGAATGCTTCATTGTGGCCTGAGGATATTCTGGTAAAACAATTTGAACATAAACCTAAATTTTTTCGTGACAGACCCCACTCCAGGGCAAGAAAACCTTATCACTACAGATGGACAAACTAATTCGAGTCTAGTACATTCCTGGAATGCTTTACATGTGATACTCAGTGCCTTCACAATAAAATAACCCAACTAGAAATAATCTCAAGAAAACAGAAATTGGACTATATCTTTGTTACTGAACACTGGATGACCTCAGAACAGGCGGAAGTCACTCCCATACCAGGATATTACCTCTTAGCGAAATTTTGTAGAAATCAACGTATCCATGGAGGTGCTGCTATATAAGGACTTAAGAAAAATGGGAAAGTTTTAAACTTATCAAAACATACATCTGAACTTTCATGTGAATGTGCAGGCTTTAGTACCAAAATATTTGGAAAGAAGGTAGCCCTGTTAGTTATTTATCGATCATGTGTGCAAAATGCAGACAATCAATTCATAACTTTTATTAACTCACTGAATGCTATCTTATGCCAGGTAACGCTAAATCATGAAATAATTCTGCTTTGTGGTGACTGGAATGTCAATTATCTTGAAAGTTCTGTGGAAAAAAAACAATTAATTGATATTTTAGATGGTTTTAATTTGAAATATATTTTACCTTTTGAACCTACTAGGGAGGTTCTTAATAATAAACCCTCAGCTCTTGACTATGTTGTCACTAATGCTGAAGGTATTAGCGCTATCAATTTAGATATGGGTATTGCTGATCACAAAGCTCAACTTATTAGTGCGGTTATGCCCCCAACACAAGCATCAGAAAATCTGAAAACTTGTATCAAAAAGAGACACTTCTCAGAACAAAACTTACGTAATTTGAAAAACCTTCTCTCTAGAACTGATCTAAGTCCCTTATATAGCCTAACTGATGTTAACGAAGCTTGGCTCTACTTTTGGTCAAATTTCAAATACTGTCTGGAACTAACCTGCCCCATCAAAAATGTTGTGGTTTCCCATGTACCCTGCCACAACTGGATAGATTCTGATATAGTTAAGGAAAGCCGAGAACTGGAAAAACTGTTTTGGATTAGCAAAAATTCGGGCACAGATGAACATAAAAAACGATATCAAATGGCAAAAAAGGTATTTTCTGAAAGGATTCAAATTACTAAGAACAACTTTTTTAAGAACAAAATTATAAACTCTGTTAACTGCACTAAAACTATTTGGCAAGTGGTAAATGCAAATCTTGGTAGGGTAAAGAAAAAAACTACTCCCTCCACAATAACTTCAAATGAAATCAATATCAGTGAACCTTTGGATATTAGTAATGCATTTTGTGATTATTATACTACCAGTATCGAGCAGTTACTAAGTCAAAACCCACATCCAGGTGCCACAGGCTGCACTCTTCCTAATTCGATATACCGATTTATGCCCTCGAGTTTATCTCGGATTATATCAAATTTCCCCTGTGTTTTATTTTTGACATTTCCTTGAAAACAGGAATTTTTCTAAACAACTTAAAAATGGGCGAAATCATACCAGTTTATAAAAAAGGAGATCCTGAATTACTAGAAAATTATAGATCTATAACTGGCTTAATGACGTTCTCAAAAATTCTTGAAAAAATTGTTGGTAACCGACTTGAATCCTTTTTAACTAAAAATAAAATATTGTCAATAAACCAACATGGTTTTAGGAGAAATCTTTCAACGAACACAGCAGCTTTCGAACTTGTTGAATTTGTCTATAAGTCATTAGACAGACATAATTACACCTTAGCCCTGTTCTTTGATCTCACGCGTGCTTTTGAATGTGTGGATGCTGAATATCTGGTGAAAAAATTATACTTTATGGGCATTAGAGGCTGCACGAATGATTGGATTAAGTCTTTTCTAAGTAACCGTAAAGTAAGAGTTAGAATCGGTCAAGAATTATCGGATTTGAGAGAGTTGAAATATGGTGTACCTCAGGGCAGCGTTCTATCTCCACTTCTATTCACGCTATTTATCAATGATCTGGAAAAGTATATAGGCAATACAGTTAATATGCAATTGATTTTGTATGCAGATGACACCACTATTGCCTTATCGGCCTCGTCAGAAAATGAACTCGCCTACAATGCACAAATATTGCTTTCTGAATTTGCAACCTGGTGCAACAAAAACAAGCTTATTCTTAATCCATCAAAAACGCATTATATGATTTTCTCTAAAAGACGTAAAATTCCAGAACTTACACTAAAACTCAATGACACTTTGCTAAAAAGAGTAGACAATTGCAAATTCTTGGGTCTCTATATCGACCATCAATTAATTTGGGATGAACATGTTGGCTTTGTGGTCAGTAAATTAAATAGTGCGTACTTTGCTATTGTTAATCTTAAAAACATCTTAGATATTAAAAACCTAATGAATGTCTATTATGCCTTGGCTTACTCACAACTAAACTATATGGTACTTTACTGGGGTCAGACAATTGAACTTAACCGAATTTTTGTGATACAAAAAAGAATAATACGCAAGATTTTTTCTATGGGTCCACTTGAATCATCATTTTCAAAATGCATCATATTTTGCCACTCCCTTGTATAGTCATTTACCAAGCGCTAATTTTTGTAAAAATGAACGAAGGAAAGTTTCCACAAAATAACTCGGTACATCATCATGACACTAGGTCAAATAGTAACATTTATGTTTCAAACATTAATTTGTCTATGTATAAAAAAAGCCCTTATTACTTCTGTAGTGATATATACAATCACCTACATAACTCTTTTAAGCACATTAACTCGGTAAGTAAATTTAAAAAATATATAAAGGGCTACCTTCTCGACAACTGTTTTTACTCTATCCAAGAATACTACAATAAGTAGTTTAAACTGCATTATTGCATTGTTTTTTACATTTTTAGCTGCGCACCTTGAATATGTTACCTCTCTGTTTTATTTTTATTTGTTTATTTATTTTAATCATTTAATTCATAAGATTTTACATTTAGTGTTTATTACTGTTATACTTGCCTATTAATTATTGCTATTCCATCTTTTATACCTAATATATGACATTGTCAATATCTTTATAAGATGATACGACAATAAAGTTATTATTATTATTATTATTATACAAATTATATTGTATCATCCTTGAGGAGCTCACTGTTATTCCCACTATTTGTTGAAAATTCCACACACAATGGTGTGTCGTGCACAATCTTCAAGCAAACATTTCATATGCCCGGCAAGCCGATGTCGTTCATGACGCTTGCTTCTTTCCTTGAAGTAAAAGAAATGTTATTTAGAAAATAGTTAATACTTACTGTTGAGAGAGTTAAGACATTTACAAAATTCTAGCAACAATGTACATATTACAGACTAGCAGACTACACCTACGAAGTATACAAATAATGAGTCAGCAAATGACTGAACTACCAAAATGAGCACACCTCTGACTCTGACAGCCATAGCTGACAGCGGTTGCTTGCAGATGAAAAATGCGCCAAATTCAAATATAAGCATTAAGTAGGTACTCGGGCGATATGGTTATTAAAACGAATGTGGTCCGAGAGCGAAAAGTTACTATAGCACCCGCTTGGGGCCTGCCGCCGGTGGGCCGCGTTTAGTGCAAGAGGCAGTTTATAGTGACTGGTTTACCGGAATCGCAGACGCGTTCGGCCCGCAAGCTAAACTTCGTCTACTGTTTGACACATCAGTGCCGCTTTCGGAACAGATCTGGCAATGCCTCTGATGGGGTTATATTGTGCGGCCCACTTGTGTTCCGAAAATGGCAAAACGAGCCGCCGGTTTCCCGTGCGTGCCAAACTGCGGCCGAAAGTTTGCCAACTGTCTCTGGTTTACTGGGTTCTGTGCAATAAAATCCCATACACTTGAAAAACCAAATAATCCAGTTTTTACTAATTTTAAGTGATGTGAATCAGTCTTTTTGGAATCTGGATTTTTTTATTATCATATAGGTTATAAAAAAGTGACATTGATTGTGAAATGTTAATGATTTAATGATTTTTATAACAAATGTAAAAATTGACGTTGAAAAATTGTGTCCGAGATAAGGCCAGATTCTGAAAGCTCAAAACATTAAAAAGTAGTTTTCTGCATGGCTGTTCTGCACGTGTCTGCCTGTGATAATTTTACTTCTACATCCAGTGGAAATATATTAACGACACAGTTTTTTAATTCCGAATTTCCTATCCTTCGGCTAGCTGTTGACCTCAATGCTGGAAAATTTGTCATGGATACAGCGTTTACTGCTGTTTGAAACAGATTTTCCCTCAAATAGCCAAGGAGCGCTTCATCTTGAGCGAGATTTGAACTTCTCGGCCGTCTTTTCTCTTTATGATACCTTTTCTTCACACTCATAATGGTAGTTTTATTTAAGTGATAATGGTTAGCAACTGCTCTGATAGACCATCTCTCTTCAATTTTAGAGAGAATTAGAATTTTTTCATGTTGTTAATTTCGGCATTTGGAAAATAGGTGTACGGGATTTTATTGCACAGAAGTGTACCTGGTAATTTAAAAAGCAGATATTAAGAAGTATATAGGAAATTTGAAAATTGGTGTCAACAATTGGATTTAATAATCAGTTACGTAAAAATTCATTACATAACTAGTTGTATAATGAAACTGAGAATTATGAAAAATGTGACATTTCGTCATGTCAAAAATGCATTTGAAATTTGACATTTTATAACGGGATTAGATATACAGTGTGTCCCACTTTCCACGAATAATAAATCGATTTATTTTAAACTTGGTTAAGGTATACACCTCTTGAAGGTAACTAAAAGCGCATATACCAATTTAATTTATTCCATAGACGTGCGGACTAAGGGGGTGAAAATAGGGTAAATTTTCAGGTAAATTGTATTAGGGATTTTTTTTCTTTTCAAAAGATTACCACCATCTCTTCGGGCATCCTTTAAAACCCCTCTGTGCCAAATTTTGTTAAAATATCTCTAGTAGTTTTAGAGGTATAAACAGGTACATATGAATGGCCTTTAGGTTATGCAACGGCCAACGGATTACACTAATTCCAACAAAATGGGGCAGCGCATTAAGAAGTTGATCAGAATATTAAAACAGTTTTAAATTAACATAAAATAAATACGTAAAATTGTTAATAGCAAAATGATTTAAATAAATATTTAATAACATAACTAAATTTTTGTTATTTCTACTAAGCCACCATTTAATCTAATACACTTTTCGACTATTTTTCTTTTATGATTTAGAACTCTGCGTAATTCTACTGGGGTCACCTCTCGACAAGCTTCTGTAATCTTCTCACATAATTCTTGTCGGTTTTTAATTACTCCCCAAAAATAAAAGTCCATTGGCGTGATATCTGGGGACTGCGGGGGCCACTCATGTAATGGACTGTTCCTTCCAATCCACATTTGAGGAAAATTAAGGTTTAGCCAATTTCTAAGAACAATTGAATTGTGAGCTGGCGCCTCATCTAACTGGAAAATTAAATTTATCATTTGCAACAGTGGAAGGTCCATTAAAAATCCATCAAGATAATTATTTAAGAGGTTGAGAAAAGTTTCGACATTTAAATTTTCCAAAAAAACGGGACCCAAAATTTTATTATTCAATATGCCGCACCAGACATTGACTTTGGCTACGTATTGGTCCTTACAATTTATTACCCAATGCGGGTTTTCAGCTGCCCAATAACGAGTGTTCTGTGACGACACAACCTCATTAGTTGAAAATATGGCTTCGTCAGTGAAAATGTTTTTAATAAAATTCTGATCATTCAAATATTCCCCTTGTAACCACAAACAATATTCTAGCCTTCTTTCCTCATCACCATCTTTTAGAGTGTGTAAAAATTTCGGCTTGAAAGCTTTTAGTCTGTTTCTTCTTAGACAATGCCAAACTTTATTTTTACTAACGTTTAAAATGCGAGCAACTGAGAGAATACTAGATGTTGGGTCATTTCTGAATGCCGCTATGATTTGTGGATCGTCAGCATCCCTATTATTTAATATTTGATTTTTTTTTGTCTATGCTTCTTAATACAACCAGTCTCATTAAAAAGTCTATTAATATTACATACAGTTTTTGCTGCTACGGGATTTCTTCGATCTGGATGTCTTGCATTGAAAATTCTGGCCGCTCTCCTATATGAAATTCTATTTTCACCCACTATCTGAATTAATTCGACTTTATCAGCTACAGAAAGATATTCCATTTTAAATAAGAAACTGAATAATAATAATTTAAACAACAAATAATGACACAAGTATACTACAATGCCTTAAGCTGCCATTACTGTCAAGTTAATAATTTTGTTTACGATTTCAAAGGTGACTAGATTTAAAACAAGTAAACTTTCTTAGCGTTTTTGGCGAGTACGAAGATATTTTTGATTATTACTTCAAATTTGTAGCAAAAAATGTGAAATAACTTTGTTTCTAAATTGACCTCATTCCGAGTTAAAGGCCATTAATTCTTGACAAAACGTCATATGTACCTGTTTATACCTCTAAAACTGCTAGAGATATTTTAACAAAATTTGATACAAAGAGGTTTTAAAGGATGAGATGGTGGTAATCTTTTTAAAAAAAATCCTTAATACAATTTACCTGAAAATTTATCCTATTTTCACCCCCTTAGTCCACACGTCTATGGAATAAATTAAATGGGTATATGCGCTTTTAGTTACCCTCAAGAGGTGTACCTTAACCAAGTTTAAAATAAATCGATTTATTAATAACTGAGCTACGTAGGTGTTACCATGAAAAGTGGGACACAATTTTAATCCACATTTTTTGGTTTTTGTAGTGAGAATCAGCGTAATGTATATAATGTATGTTTAGCTAATTGTCAATTTGATTTTTATTATTGATGATTTGATTTATTTCCAAATAGCATTTTAAAAACGATACTCCACATACAGGGTCAGACAATAGTGTGTGGAGGGTCAATATCTCTCAACCATTCGAAATTAAAAAAAATATCTCAGATAAAAATTGTGACAGTAAGAGTAGCAAATGCTAAAATTGTTTTTAAATACACATATGGGTGTTCCACATAGCGGTGGCAAGCAAATGCTCGAGTTTTTTGTAAGGCCAGGCACGCACGGAATTAGTAAGAAGGTGACGTGGTAACCACCTGTGACAAATATGGGCACATAGGTATCCGGAAAACCTGGTTGATTTTCAGGGAAACATTTTATAGTGAGAGGGATCTAGTACTGACGAAGGAAATCTAAAGCAAATGCCATGAATGTTGCTTATTAAAGACTAAGAATCATGTAAATAAAAACACAGTACACAGCATTGTTACCAGTAAACCATTGAAGCTCGTGGCAATGGACTTTATAAGCAATTTGATACCGGAAACATTAGATAAGTGCTTAGGATTGGTTTGCAGGCGTCAGAATCTTGCATATAATGATTTTGCCCTGATCAGTTTCATTATACGCAAACTCCTGATGTTTGGAAATCAGTCCTAAGCACTTACCTAATTTTTCCTGTCACATGGTCAACACATCACTGCCACATCACCTACTTACCACTTCGGTGACTAAATTGAACACCCACCCAACATTTTTCATATATTTGAACTTGACCCATTGTAGATTGTTTAAAGGGTCGTTTGGCCCTGGGTTGGCCTTTCTTCACCTCGATGTAAAAGATCTTTTGTGAATTACCCTACAACTAGTTTTTGCCCAGGATTCCAAGACTTTTTACAAAAAGGATTTTCCTGGGAACTAGTATCCTCATGTTTTCAGGTGTTAATTCCGTCTGTTCTAGGTACTTTAGCCTAATGCGGATTAGTATTTTGCATTCACAAAGTATTTGTTCCGCAGTCTCAGTTGCAGATTCACAGTATCTGCAATTGTCATCTTCTGCCATGCCCATGTTATTGAGATGATATCTCAGGGGGCAATGGCCAGTTAGAAGGCCTGTGATTAGCCGGATTTTTCGAGTTCGAGAAGCCTTGTGACATTCTTTTTGCTTGTCTTTGGCCTGGAGTATTCCTCCAGTAGGACTTCTTTTGTTCCTTTTACCATTTTTGGACCTCCTCCATTATATGTCCCTTAGATAAGCCACAGAACGGTTTTTGGGTCCGAAAAATGGGGCTTCAGCCCCTTTTTTTTTGCGAGGTTGTCAGCTAGTTCATTACCTTCTATTCCCTCATGCCCTGGCACACACATCAAGTTAACCAAGGTAATCTTGTTGTCTTTTGCCAGTTGCTTCAGGGATTGTCTGTATTCCCAGTCAATTTTAGACTCGATTTCTGCCTGGAAGATTGTTGGGCTTTAGATAGCATGCACCAACTCCATCATGCATCTTCGATTCATCTGTATACCAGATGAGTGACTCTTTCTAAGTGCAGTGCTTCGACTCTGCTCGCCTGACGGCTTTCAATCAGCACATCAAACGGGCAGTCAAAGTCATGCTTGATTGGCATTGAGTCAGTGGGTTTGGTCATGGATTTAAATTGGATTAAGTCCAAAATCCTTAAGTGACCAACCCAGGTTGCCTGGTCTGAATTTAAGTGCCTGGTGCAGCTTTAGGGCACTAAGTGCTGCTCCTTCCTCACATGCAAATGCAGAGGAAGTAATTCCAGCATTGCCTCTATAGTTGCTGTAGAACTGGAGCGCATTGCTCCTGTAGTCCCTAGACAAGCAAGGTGTTGCAGTTTCTGCAGCTTTCCTTATGCTAGTTTCTCTTCTGTTTTTGGCCACCATTCACATGATGCGTAGGTCACCATAAGTCTGACAACCGAATGGTAGAAACAATGTATCATTTTTGGCTTCAGACTCCAAGTCTTACGGCACGTCCAAATAGCTGTGGTTGCTTTTGTAAGTGTCCTTTCCAAATGCGAGTTCCAGGTAAGTTTTTGGTCCAGGATTACTCCTAGATACTTAACCTCACTGGAAATATTCAGTAACGTTCCATTTAGCGTAGGAGCTCTCAAATTTAGTTTTCTCCTTTTGGTGAATGGAACAATAACTATTTTGCTCGGATTGACACTAAGGCCCTCTGACGAGCACCATATAGATACTATGTTTAAGGCAATTTGCATGTGATTTGAGATCATAACGTCATGCCTGCCTCTCACAGTAATGACCAGATCATCGGCATAGCCCTGAACGTTGAAGCCATAATTACTCAGCTTGTGGAGGAGATCGTCGACCACCACTACTGACCACAGCAAGGGCGATAAGAGTCCACCTTGTGGACAGCCCCAGCTGCAGTCATGGTGGCCGACTCGTTCCCCATATTTGTGGTAATTATTCTGCTTCTTATCATGGATTGTATCCATTTAATTGTTGGGGACTGTATTCCCCTTTTTTCTGCCGCTCTTTGTATGGATTCATAGGAGGTGTTGTCAAATGCACCCTCTATATCTATGAAAGCACATAGAGCCAGTTTTTTTGCTGTGAATGTCTTCTCAATGCCTTTAACCAGGCCGTGTAGAGCATTTATTGTTGATTTGCCAGGTTGATAGGCAAATTGTTTTGAGTGAAGCGGTTTCCTTGTAATGGTTTCGCTTCTAACGTATTGGTCTAATATTTTCTCCATTGTTTTTAGGAGAAATGTGGTTAAGCTGATGGGGCGATAAGATTTAGGCTCGTCTGGTGGACGCCTGCCTATTTTTGGGATAAATGCCACTTTAACTTCCCCCAAGCTTGGGGAATACACCCAAGAGTGTAGCTTGCTATGAATATGTTTCTCAGGTATGGGATAAGTTCCTCAATTCCATGTTGAAGCAGGGCAGGAAAAATATCATCCCTGCCTGGTGATTTAAAGGGCTTGAAGGTCGATACCGCCTATTTAATTCTGGTGAATATTTTTTCAGCTAGCCTTTTTCCTTCCCTGGTAGGACATCCTCTTCCAGGTAGGCCTGTGGAAGTTCACCTTCGATTACATGGGAGCCAGGGAAGTGAGTACTCTCATGTTTCCTTCTGACTCTGCACATGTTGACCATCGGGCTTTTTGAGTAGGACTGCTGGAGCTAACTCATCTATCCCCTCACAGAACCGTCTGCATGATCTTGTTTTAGAATTTGGCCCATACTCTATACAGCCATATATTATTTTAGACTTACACTGTGGTGCTGCCATGTTATTAAACATTTTCCCAAAAATTTGCATTTGCAGTGAACATCAAGAGCAAAGCCAAAAACGTATTCTCGTAGTGGGACTGTGGTTTCACTTTGAATGTTAAGGATAGGATTTTGCAGAGTGAGAGGGAAATATGCGTTTATTTTCGGTTTATTATAAATATTTAAAAAATCATAAGTGGTATAATCTTTAAAATAGTTTCAGGTAGTTCCCATTGCTTTAAGGAATACAACCATATAGAGTTTTTATCATAAATTTTGTATGTAGTTGAATGCCATGCTCTAATAATGAAATTAGGAACTATTTTCATTGACAAACTACAATATTCAAGTACAATAGAAATTTACAATAAAGCACACACACATTCTACCTCCACTGAAAGGTGGCTAAATCTTCGGAATTTAAAAAATAAAAAAAATAGTTTTTAGCAAATTTAATTTTATTTAAATTAGCCAAAGTAACCTTTTGGCGTAGGAGCCAAGATTGAAAAGTTGCCAACTGTAGAAGCTCAAAATTTGCGATTTTTTACCGTGCATTGCCAATATTTCAGTAGTTATCTCCGAAACGAAAAAAATAAATAAATAAATAAATAAAAATTCTGATGGTAGCAAAAAGATTCGTAGTGGAAAATACTCGTTTGACCTTATTTTTTATTTCGAGCTAACCCCGACCGTTTTGGAGATATCTGCGAAAAATAGCAAAAAACGGCTTGCATTTCGGCGCCGTAAAATTTGCAAAAACATGCAATCTTGACACGTTCATATTTTTCGAAAAACATCATTGGGACGGCCGTACGATGTCGGGACGTATAGAAGGAAGTCTTCCAGACAAACCTGATCGTAAATTGCACGGCGAAACTCCAAAATTCGGCTCGGAACGAACGAATAAAAAGTGACATTTTGTGACATTTCAGAAAATTTATCTCTTTTTGCAACATGTTATTTAATTTTTTACTCATATTTGCAGGACTTATAGATTGGCAGAATTGCACCTTCATCATTGATACTGTCTAAGCTATCATGCTAAAAATATCTAGCTTTATACAAATGATTTCACAAAAACTGTCGCTATCTCCCTGGCTATTACTGAAAGATACTACAGTTAAATTACAGAATATCTGCATGTTTGTACATTGTAATGTAATAAATCTAACCAGTATTTATTTCTTCCACAGTCCTGTACTCACTACAGAATTAAACTTCCGAAGTTTTCATCTCACTGAAAATATAAAATTAATACAAGAGTCCATTTCCTCTAAATTTCCTGAAGATTTCATCTAATCTCCTAAAAAAATATTGGAATGATAACAGTATATTGTATACCTGGTAGGAAAATTGTAACATTCCAGGACGACTGTGAAGATTGCAAGCCAAGACCTAGTAACACAGCCCAGGAATGTGGATTTTCCTACGAGGTATACATACTATTTCTCCGTAGATCGTTTAAAAATCGATAGAAATTAAAATCTTGTTTAATTTTGAAAAAAGTGCGAATTAACAACTGTAATGAAATATTATTTCTTTACAGTTCAGAAATTAATATTTCATAAGTTTCGTAACTAAGAGAATCAGACGTACGCGACTAGTTTCCATTTGCGTCACTGCAATGGCTCTGTGCGCATTGCATATGAAATGGTACATTGTGTTATCAACTCATACACGCGCCAAGTTAGAGTTTACTCGACTATAGCTTCAACTTCAAAAATTAACGCTCGGAAGTTGTTACTGTAACTGGTAGAATCAAAAAAATAATTAAAATTGATATTACTTCGGTAAAACTAGAGCTTACATCTGAGTAAGTTACATACTAATTCCAATTGACCTATTTCACGTTAGAAGGTTTCGTAAAAAGTGTCATAGCGAAAACTAGATTGGCATCACTAAAAATAGTAAAAAGACATTGCACATGTTGACCAATTTGTCTAATTTTCAAACTTTGTAAACATGAAATGCCTAACTTTTAAACTGACAGCTCTAATAAAAGTGATATTTGAATTTTTTAAAACACTGTAGACTAGAAAACAAGCTAATGAAGATGATCTCTAATCAATCAAAGTCGACTCAAAAAGATAATGAAAACAATAACATGATCATTATATTATGGGTATTTAATTTTTACAAAGTTTGGGAATTAGACAAGTTTGTCAACATGGGTAGTGACTTTTTACTACTCCCAAGCAGCAATTTTAGTAGTTTCTGCGTAATAGTTACCATTAGGGCAACTTTAAAGGTTTCCGCAACTAAGGACTGTTACGTAATGGGAACCATCCTTCTACCAAGTATTCACCAAAATGGGGAATAATAATTACATGGAAAATTACTATTCCGGTACTTCTACCGTTACCGTGTCGAGGACTAGGTTATTACGTAAACGGGATGTAACCAAGTAGTAGAAATGACTAAGTTTTGGAACAGCTCAGCTGACCGAAATGAGAACGCAAACATATATTTGGCTCTCTGTTATTCGAATAGCAAATTAATGACTTACTGAGTTTGAGCACATGAAATGTCCAAGGTTAAGGTGGATTATATACAACATGCATAAGCATATATTATAATAAATCATGATGTTTTGCATTTACCCTGGGTGTGGATATTAAAACCACCACTTGTTTTCTGTAAAATGTTATCATGATGCTTCGATAAAAAAGACGCCCCCTCGAGAAAATGTTTTTTTCGGAAAAAAATTTTTTTGCAAAAATTATGTGTACAAGCAAAACTGCAAAATTTTTTATGGAAAACGTTTTTTTTTTTAATTTTAAATATTATAAAGTAATAATCTATTTAGAAAACATATTTGTAAATGACCATAATAAGAAGAAATTTTTTATTGAATTATATTTTTATCTGTGTCAATATAGCGTCTTCATTCAACAACAGAAAAATGTCGATTTTAACTGCAGTAACTTAGAGGTTGCAAAAACCAAAATTATTTCCCTACAAGTTACATTTCCCATAAAGTAGCAGATGCCACCAACGTTATAGTTGTTGTTACTTTAAAAGTGGTGACGGGAACTACAACAATTTCACTGTGTAGTTATATTTACCTAGATGTAGCAAATGGGACCAATGACTGTATAAGATCTTGGTAACTATTGCTATCAACTTATTTTCATGTTGGTACACTTGGCAGATACGAGATAGGTAATTTTTTTTTAATTGGCAACGCGGTAATAACTGTTAAAGTGTCATTGTGTGTGATGTGGACAAGGACACGAATGTGGATTAAAAATAACAATTATTATATTTTTACCAAGTACTTTTTATTATCTGATATTAATTAAGTTGTTAATAAATTTGAGCAAATATAATATTTGTTTTTTTACTGAAAACGATGTACAATGTATGTCTTGTAGATATATTTATTAACGTAGGTGTGTAATAGTAATAATGGAAAAAATACATGATTTTTCATATTTTAGTGATCAGTTTACATTTAATTTCATTCAAAAAATAGTAAGTAAGTATTTATTTGAATAGGAAAATCCTAATATACAAATTCACTTGTCTAATGTAATTACAAAGAATCATAATTTATACATAAATAAATAATACACACACTTAACACACTCAGACTAATACATATATAAATAAATAAAAAAATAACGAGGAAAAAATACCTATATAAAACAAGTGGAGTTAATCAATCGACTTTATGTAGCTTAAATTTTACGTTTGAATACAGGTAGAGAGATAGATTCCTTTCATCCTCTGGCAACTTATTGATCGAGGCCTTTAAATAACATAATTTTCCTAGTTTGACTTAGATTTTGCTTTGGTATATAAAATTTGTTTTTATTTCTTGTGTGGTGTTGATGTATTTGGTTTGCATAAAATATAAACTTATTTAAATACTTGGATATTAAGTTATTTAAAATTTTGAAAATAAATACCATAGCCATGAAAAGCAATCTATCTTTTACAGACAGCCACTGAAGAGAAGAAAGCATATGTTGAATTGAGGTAATATCAGCTGCATTTCAAAATCACTGTCATTCCTCTATTCTGTAGTTTTTGAAGGGAAGTTATTTATTTAAATCGAAAGAATATAAGACTGGCACAGTAATCGAAATGAGGTTGGATAATGGCGTTGTAAACTGTTATTCTTGTCGTCACTGATAACTTTTGAGATATTCTAGAAAAGAAATATAGTTTTTTTGCTATTTTTTTTTGTATATATATTCAGTTCAATTTATTGTACACAAACAATGTCTTATGCCGTTTATACCGAAATTGTCCGTTCCCCATCGACACAATATTTATTAAATTTGGAGTTTTTAATCGGCAAATTCATTTAATATGCTCAGTGGATCACTAACTGAACTATGGGTCAATCTGTGTTTTAAAGACAAATTGTAATTTTCGTGCAGTACACAGTATCACTATCACTGCAGACTGTTATAGTTTTCGATTACTTTTCTCCTTGTGTTGATGGGAACATTTTTGCACTTGTTGTCAAAGATGATGGTTTTGCTGTGGCGAAATAATCTTTCATGTTTGCATCATATTCTGAAGAATCACTATTTCTACTACTGTTTAACTGTTTCTTCAGTTTTCTATAAAACGTGGATGAGTGCCGATAAACTTTATTTCGCTTTTACTGATCATTTCAGATACCGCCATTTTATTCAATGCCAATATAATAATATAAATTGTCTTAAAAGTTAATATTACTTTATAGTAGATTTTCAAGGTATATGTAACTTTTAAGTCATTTTCAATTAGTGGGGAGTAGTAAAAATAACTTCAAAGCCCCTATGTTCGTAGAAATTTTTACTCGAGATGACACTAATAAGTTAGACAACTTTGAAGTTCCAGAAAATTTCCCTACAACGTACCGGGGGCTTAAAATTGCACACTTGAAGTTATCGTTACTTTGAAGTGGTCCTTTAGTAAAGCTGTGCAGTCGGCATTACTACCAATTTCCACTTTGCAGTTGAGGATGCTTCAAAGTAATGCAGAGTAGTATCCGCGACGTTGTAGATTCTCCAGCAGTTACTTGAAAGTGTTATAACTATACAATGCCTAAATTCAGTAGAATCTACATAATTGTCACTACAAATGCATACCACAAAGTGAATATTACCCTGAAATCGCAAAATTAGTAACAGTCATTCCTACTTTATTAAAGTTCCGATGCCTCAGATGCCAGTTCCCATCACTTTGAATGCTGCTTGGGCTTTTAGTAATGCCAATCTAGTTTTCGCCATGACACTTTTTAACACGAAATAGCTCAGTTCGGCCAATTTTGCTTGATTTGGTGACTCAGAATGAAATGTTTTCTTTAAAAAGCACCAGGTGTAAAGCGAACGTTTTACTAACATCTTTGTCATATATTTTTTTGCAGCTTGTCGGCGTTTTTGATTTTCCAAATCATTTTGTTTGTGTGTTTGAGCTCAAGAAATACAAAATTTTCACAAACTTTGAACGCGCCTTCAAACTTTGACTCTAGCTGCTGCTATAATTGCAATCTAAACAGTGGACTCGAATCAAATATCAATTGAAGCACTTCATTGTACTTCAAAACCTTTATTATCACTGCGCGGGCCGACCTTATTGTTTTTGTTGACAAAATTATTGAAATTGAGGAACTTACATGACTTTTTACGTTTTTGCTCTAGCAAAAGTAGTATTTGCAAGAACTGCCTGGATCCCCAGAACCACGGGGCACCATAGTTACGCCCCTGTAAGCTTTTGTTTTAGATATGGAGCTATTCTACATAGCTTGTATTATGCCTCTGTGGAATCCAGATATGGCATTATCAACTGGGGCGGAACAAGCCATAAATATACAAAATATTATTGTGCTTGTTTGTAATAATTAATTTTTATTGTATTTTGTACTTTTCAGAATTTATTAAAAATAGAGACTTGGATCTTTTTCGAAAATGGAAAATAAAACTTGATGTTGTGGATGAGCAAAAATTGACGCATGAGGGTGAAGAGGAAATGCTACTTCTAGCTGAAAGAATGCAAAGCAGATTTCCAGGCATCTTTGACAATGTCTATAGCAATACTTCTTATAAG
The DNA here is from genome assembly GCA_936432065.2 of Rutpela maculata. NCBI lineage: Eukaryota > Metazoa > Arthropoda > Insecta > Coleoptera > Cerambycidae > Rutpela > Rutpela maculata. The sequence goes on along the minus strand of OW386290.2, from coordinate 99,119,536 downwards.
GTAATGATAATATTCAGGCTTAATTGGAATAATAATATTGAAATCAAAATTTATATTGTTTGTTGATTGCCTTTTTAGTTAGTTGATTTATCAGTTTCTAATTTTTTTAGTTTAAATACACTTATTCGCAAAGAACCAAAAAGAGTGCTTATTATTTTGCCGCTGGGTTATTCGGTAAGAAAACTGCTAAAGAAGTATGGTTTCCAGAGCCTTCAAAAAATGATCCTATTTTGAGAGTAAGTTTCTGATACTAATTTTATAGAATTTATCTTTTTTTTCTGTGTGATAATGAACTTTTTAATTGCAAATAAACGTACTAATATAAAACAACATAGGAAATTGTACAGTTCCATTTTGTTTCAAGAATCTTTTTTGCTAAGGAAAATTCATTAAACTTTTTTTTGGCTGTAAACATGAAAGCTTCTTAACTTTAATTATATTGTTATAATCCTCTGTTATATTGTTGATTATTAAAAACAGACCATTAAAATAACAATATTAAAAAATTATGCGTATACTATTTAACAGATTTTTTAAATGTTATACTGGTTCCAATCTAAATAAAAGCATTAAAAATGAGAATAAACAAAATGTGGAACAAAATAAGACAAAATGTGCAAGATGACCTTATTGTCGCCAAAAATATGCAGAGTGTTTTAATCTTATTTAGCATTAATGGGTTATTCTTAAAGATTAGCAAACAAAGTAAGATTTTTATTCCGTTCTAATGAAAATTAAAAATTAATTGCTTTGGACACTAAAAGATAATTTGTAGCGTTCACTTTAACCTGATTGCCACATGGCCATCGGTTCTCCATTTTTACATAGTTTTAAGGGTCTTAAACCAACACTATCATTGATTTTAGTAACGTGCACCGAAATACGTTGCAGATTTATTGCCAGATTAGCATATTTGATGTGTTGTAATCTCAGTATTAAGTGGGCAACTCCACTTTAATATTTGTTAATGTTTTGCAGATTATTTCCTGGACCGCTGCTGTCGTTCTGTTTCACTCGAGTTCTTCTTTAAACAAACAACGTCGTATTAATTTTGACGAAACATAAGCCTAGTGCCATCTGTTGCTTCACTTGTTAGTTACTTTAAATTTCCTTTTAAGCAATGTAGAAACCCGTACCACTACAGTTTTCAATTGTATGCAATGTCATTATATTTCAATGAGATTAATTAACATGAACTTATTAATTTATTGAGATAAGATCATATGAAATTACGTTGATAATTATTTAGTTTAAATAGATTCATGCCCTCATGGGTTGTTAACATTTTGAGTAAGACTGTTGGTAGCAATGTTTAAGAGAAACACGTCACCGGAAGGCAACAACTGAGCAACTAGGCATTGGTCGTTTGGCCGCAGAGACATAATCATTTGCCGTTCGCCGTTGTTGGCCTTGCCGTAAACTAAATACTTCATCCAGAGTTAGGTAAATAAAAATCTTTATAATATCTATCTAATTTCCAGCTGTGATGGTAACTGATTATTGCTTTTGTGTTTATTTCTTGAAACTGTCGGTGATGATTGAAATATACGTAGATTTGGGGTATGAAGTCCACGCCGGCTGTTCATTTAAGTTCATTCAAAATAGGTTACTTATAAAACTACATTTGGCTAAGAACTGAAATTAACTTGACTATATAATAGTAAATAGGGTATAATTTACTAAGGAAATTTTTGAGATTAAGTCAGAGTTAATTAGAGGTTATGTACAGTATGTATGGTTTCGGTACGGTTTTGAAGGACTTATGTAATTTTCATATGGACAAATAAATCTGTTGATCAGTGGGGGCGATAGGGTATCTTAAATAAAAATGATTTTTATGGAATTTAAATTTGGGAATTTTGCTTGTAAAAGTAGTCAAGAACTAATAACACACCTTCACACAAAGCTTAACAGGTGAAATAACAGATTGGACTCTTCTAGGTGATGAAGTATTTATGCAGTAACTAAATTAACCCCGAGCTCTATTTTTGGAAGTTGTATGGAGCGCATGAAGAGATTTCATGGACCCTGGTAGCTTGTAATGTTTGTTAATTTTATGGACCTGGTTATGGGCCGCTAGTACAATTCTACCTTGATCTAGTAATGGTTTTGATGCACGACTTGATATCAGTGGCAGCTGTGAGTTGAGGACACGTCTTGCTGATCACCATTCTCAACCATGTAACTGGGAGCCGAGTGAGACAGAAAGGCAGTAGTGTTAGATCCAAGGAAGTGGTGAGAGTATCAACTCATGTCGTTAATTCATACTTCGACACTCAAATTTCAACCTTTTTACTTCGTCTAGGCCTTCTGCCATGATAATTTTTGATAATTTTTATTGATTAGCCTTCAGCTTTTAATCTTAGTATACTGATTTCACTCATAGTGTTACCGCCTTCAGCGTTATTTTTTTTCACATGTATATCACATTGTGAAGAAAATAGCTATTTTCTACAAATTATTTGTAGCAACATTACTTACTACGTTAGATCTCATTTATGGTTATATAACTTTGTGTATAAATTATTATACCCTTCGCAAATACGATAACGAAGAGTATATTATATTTGATCGGCACATTTCTAAAACCGTAAATATCGCTCGCAGACAAAAAATTTTCATATCATTGTGTTAGTGAACGAATTCTAAACAACTTTAAAAATGTTCGTCTGTTCGTCCGTCCGTCATGTTTCTTGTAAGCACGATAACTCAAGAAAGAAAGATCTGATTGTATTGAAATTTGGAAAGTAAGTTAGTGTTATCTAGAGGAAGAACCCTATTGTTTTTGAACAAAATCGATCGGTATATAAAAATTTTATTAATGATTTAAATTTGAAAATTTTTTTTTTGATTTTTATGTTTTTGTAATTGAATAGAAATCTAGTGGAATGATATTTCATTTTAATATCTAAATATTTATATATTTTACAATTCATAATGTAATATACAACCGCGAAAATATGATTTTAGCTCGTGTCTTATAATGTAAAAATTTACATATTTTTACATGTAAGGTGGTGGTGTAGTTCTTACTCTTTTAATTGAAATTGACTCGGAATCCAAGGGTCCCGAGTTCGAAACCCAAATTGGTGGTTTGGTATGTTTTTTTTATTTTTACTTTATTTTACACTGAGTCTTTCACCAACTAAGTTCGTACTATAAAATTAAAAATGTCTAAAACTAACATTATATACAAAAAACTGCGAAGAGTATCCTATAGAATGTGTAGCAATTATATAAAAAGTTCAGTAAACAGGCGAAGAGTACGTTTTTAGCTTGTTATTTATATCGTTTGTCCATATACCTAGTATTGTCCATATTTTAACGGTTCATATTTTATGCCGTGGTTGTTAAATATTTTGATTACATTTGGTAATATACACCTTATTGAGTAGTTTATTTGTGAAATTTTATTTTGATACCTATGAAGGTTTAAGGCCACTGAATAGCCACAGTTAGTATTTGCAGTGACAGACAGGTAACTGTCAATGTGGCTATTGGCGCCCAGAGGTTTTTTTTTTTTTTTTTATTTTCTATTGAATAAGTCGAACCACGACCCAGTCTCCATTAAATAAAAGAGAACCGGGCAATCTGAAACCCAACCCTAGCTTTAGGGGAAAGGTTGACAGCAAATTCACAAGAAAATGCAATGGCAGCCACTTATCTGATTAGTCGAGTCGAGATTATCGAGTTTTTCAAGATGGAGCCAATCGGTTTGGAAGGTTCGGGCTCGTCTGTGAATAAACCATGCAAAAGATGCAATTCTATCATGCTTAATGGATGCAAGTGTTTCATTTGTGGTTCTGTATCGCATACCAGCTATATGGCCTTACTTAAATCGTCCATAAAAATCATTTGACAAAAAGACTTGGGTGTGTTATGATTTGTCACACACTAAATAAAGACGAGCTAGATGCCTCGTTTAACAATGCCAAGGATGTATTCTTAGATGATGTGGTGAAAACTGAAGTACATTACTTGATAGAAATCATAATTCAAAAAGACACTATAATACAAAATCAAAACGATGTTATAACCTCTCTTAAACAACAATTTATTTTGTTGAATGAAATTAATGACAAGATTCCTGTTAATTCGTTACATGGTGTACCATCTGAAAAAGAACTGAAACCAGTTTTCTAAGATCTACAACACCCATGATGCAGGTGTTGCTCTAATTTATTAGTGCCTCTTTTGACCAAGTTTGATAATGGTGACCTAACTCAAGCTCCTGAGAGATATACCTCTAAACAAGCTGTTAGCAACACCATAAAACCAAATCGTAATATTATTTCTAAAGATGAAGTTTCTAAAGCCAGTCAGCAAACTGAAGAGTGAGGAGGTACTAAAATGTCAAGAGCTTATACAAATTAATAACGAACCTTTTACAGAGGTGAAATATAAGAAAACACACAGGTCTGATATGGCCATTATTGGAAACAAATAAAGTTTATCTTCAAAAGTGGGGTTACATGTTTTTAAGTTACATCTGACTTTACGGCTAAAGGACTCACGAAAATTATTATAAAAGGTTGCCCTGAGGCTATTTGTGAGGGAATGAACTCAATGTAGCCGCACTTTTATTCTTCGTTTAATGTTACAATCAATAAATCAAGTGTTTCTGCTGCTTTTAGCCCTGAGATCTGACCGAAAGGCATGTGGATGAACGGGTTTTTTTTCACCCTCAAAGACATGTCCGTCCAGCCATGGGGTTATTTCATAATTTTTATTTACATTAAATTTGGATTCTAGGACTAGTAATAACTAAGTATATGTAATGGCAATTTTTATTATAGATGTTAAATAATTTTAAATTCAATTTATAATTTGAAAATGGTAGTTCCCGCTATAAGCCGGTGACGTCAATGGTTTAGCATGCGCAGTATAGTTCAAGCAGTAAATTTGTATGGCAGCCATGAAATGCAAACTTCACCATTACCTATACTGATGTGTGACTGACATTTTGTTTTGCCGTTTTCGCTAAATGTCAAAAAGTGCCACTTTTGATTTGTTCGTGCCGAGCCGAATTTCTTATTTACCTTGAATTTGCGATGCAGATCAACTAGAACTCTTCCTCTTTGCATCGCGATATTGTTTGGCCCTCCCGCAGGTGTTTTTCGAAACGTTTTAAGATTGCATGTTTTTGCGCAATTTTCGATTCCAAAATGCATGTTTTTTTTTACTATTATTCGCCGATATCTCTGAAACGGTAAGAGCTAGCCCAAAATAAAAATACCGTAAAACGAGTTCGTTTCATAACGAATCTTTTGGTTGCATCAGAATTTTGATTTTATTTTTCGTTTCGGAGATATTTACTGAAATGTGTAGCGATGTCCGTCAAAAATCGCACATTTCTTGTTTAAAAAGTTGGTAACTTCTTAACCTTGGCACCTAGGCCAAAAAACTATTCTAACGAATTTAAACAGAATTGAAACTGCTAGAAGTCTTTTTTTAATCTTTTGTCTTGCAATAAAAATGAGGGAAATAGAAGGAGCAGAAGTGAAAACTTTTTTTTTTTTTTTTTTCGGTAAAATTTCGCCATTTTGTCACCGTAATTAATCTGTAATTAACTGAAATTGATCTCAATTACGATGTTCTCTTAACATCATGTATTACCTAGACGCTCCATTAATCTTGACCCTTCAAAGCAAAAAATGGTTGGGAAAAATGGTTTTTTTAAGATTTACATGCATTTTCTAGGAAAATCTGAAATTTCTTCCATTTTCCCAAGAATCTCGCTAATTATCAGTTTCTTCAAAATATCTGTAGACACCAATTCTAAAGAAAATTGATCGAGCTTTCCGCCGCTTTTTTTTTTCTCTACATAAAAAACAACAAAATTGTGGCCGAAAATATGTGCCTCTCCACACTTCCTAAAATATAAAATATTTATTTGCAAACTAGGAAACAAGAGGTTAAAACATTAGTATTACATTTGGTATTGATAGGGCAGCAACCTAACAACAATAAAATTACCTACCATAAAATTACCTCTAACCATTGACGTCACACGTTAATAAACTTTAAAATGAGTAGTATAGTTTTTGCGGATTTATGTATAATTAACAAATATCGGAGTGATTTAGTATTTTTAAGTTTTTTACACACATGAAATAACTCTATTGTGAATTTGAGAGCATTTCTAAAAATACAGTAAATTCTAGTGCGTCTAGTTTTGGCAATAATGTAAAAAGTGTAAAAAAGATGGGATAGGTTTATTTCAGGTTAATATTCAGAGCGTCTCAAATAAGTTAGAAGATCTCTTTTCTTAGATAAAACTAATTTTGGCATCCTGTTTTTTTCTGAACATTGGTTAGATTATTCCACGATAAATTCTGTTATACCACATTTCAACTTTGCGTCACATTTTTGTAGGCAAACAAGCAAGCATGGTGGTGTCGCAAGGTAATTTCAATGCAAAATTTTCAGACCTTTTAACTAAAAGTTCGAAATGAATGTATGTTGCTGATGAACTGGAGCTGTGAAGATTATTAGTAGGAGACAAAAATTTATAGGTTAAGTTTAAAGTTCTCAAGCAGATTCGTTTTGGCGGCGGCTCTCTTAAATCCCAAAGGTTTTATTATGATTTGAGTATAGCCTTATGAACCCCATGTGATCTTCACAAGTGTATTTGCGCTTGTGTAAAGAAGGAATTATTTGTGATAATCTACAAAAAGACTAAAAGGAATTCATATAAAGTAAAATGTTCTAGGCCATTACCATTATTAGAATATATAGTTTAATGAGAGGACTGCAAATGACAATTAGGTTTTATTTAATCGTTAACCCCCCCCCCCACAATAAATCCGCACTTGAACAGTCTATTTTTTTTTATTTGCTGATTATCACTTGTATGCAAATTTTGTTTAATTCTCTATGGATATTAAGTAATCATTAATATTTCCGAGGCGCGCTTGCCTATAATTCTAGTTTTAACGGTAAACTGACATTGGTTTAAATTGTATTGTCACAACAGATGTCTGTTTTGATTTTTTTATATCATCAGATTCATTTTATCTTCGTATCGGTCTAATATTTACTTAAGTCAATTTAGAAGAAATAAACACAATAATAAAATTATTTGGATTCCTTTGTGGACATTCTTATAACTTCTCACTCCTGATATGGACTTATAAAGGTTTTAAAAACTAGTTTTAAGGTAACCTTCTAGGTGTTTTCTAGAAATGCAGAGAGCTTTGAAAAATGTCCATTTGGCTTTGGTTTTAAAATAGGCTGGACAAGGTTTTCAAGGACGACACTATGTCGCTGTAGAGTTTTATAAGTGAATTTAAAAAAAGTCTTAACAACCTTCATAAGGGTGGGTCCTTTTAGTCTACAAGCTACTTTATGATAGTGTTAAGGATGTTGTTACAGCAAAATAGATTTTTCTATATATTTTATACATAGTTTATACCACTCCTGTAGATATTTAAGAAACTAAAAGTTGTTTATTGAGGTGTCCACCAACTGTATGTTTTATTTTCTACAAAATATATAGTGCATCTAGTGAAACTGTTATCAAAATGAAGAAATAATTATTTAAATCATTTACCTAAATGTTTCATTTTAACTATCAACCATTCAGTTTCCCATTTAAATAATATATTTATTAATTTATTTATTCCATCTAAAAAGTATATTTTTGATCTTTTAGTTTTACAAGCTTTGTGATAAGTGGAAGACGGATATTAAAAAGAATCCAAAAACTAAGGAAGAAAAAAAGGCCTTCGAAAAAAGTCAAGAAATGCTTAAAATTGTGAAGGAAGTTAATGACAGATTAAATCTTAGTGATGAACTGACTCTTGGTAAATATATTTAAGGAATTTTACTACAATATTGTTACTGAAAAGTTAACAGTATATTTTTAAGAAATATACTCATATTCAGAGCTGGACAGTATTTTTGATACATGTATTAGAAATACGTATTTTCGATGCAATTTGTATTTTGTATCGAAAATATCCACCTAAAATATATTTTGTATTTTGTATCGAAAATACATTTTTTTCACAAATATGTATTTTCAAAATACTTTTCAAAATACAAAAACATATGCAAAAAGTTAACCTAAAATATGGACATATTTAAAAAGAAACTGCGTAAATTCTAGATACTAAGATACTGTATCAAATGTTCAGCAGTTAAAACTTCAATAAACCTACAAAGAGCCTGTATAAAGTTTATATTTCGGTTTACATCTAGTTTATCTCAAGTAACAATTTAAATGCCAACAAGTATTTATCGGGTTTTATCACAGATTTAAGAAGGTAAATAAATCGAACTGGGTTTTATTATTTCTTTTGTGCATACCAATTTATCTGCAGATAATATGTACTTAAAAAAAGGCCTTCAAGTTATCTTTAAAGCAATTTGTTAAACCTCTGCTCTTTAAGACCTATTGGTTTTATAAGCACTTAATTGCTGCATTATTCAAAACCACAATAAACTCATTAAGTTTTATAGTGGATTTTAAATATTTTAAGTTTTGTGGTAGACATCTATAAATCTTTAGGTTTTATGGGAGTTTTAAAATATGGTCTTTAAGTACTCCTTATGATCAAGCAATAAAACTAATAACTCTTAAGTAGTTTTACCCTTAATATATATTATCATAAATACTATTTGCTTTTAACGATAATTGGTAAAGGTTCCTTGAAACCTAATAGTTTTTTGTTAGCTTTATTAAGCTACGTTAAAACTTTTTGATTTTTATAAAGCACTTATAAATCCTTTGGTTCCCCCACTTACACGTTTAACTTTGAGAGAGGGGGCATATAACCCATAGTAAACACCATTTTGTGATTATGGGTTTTAGGTTATGTTATCTAAGCTAAGTACATTTGGATTAAAGATTGTCAGAGACAAATCTTAAGAGTTTTAAAGAAGAGTAGTAAGGCTGGGTAAAGTCTTACAGGCTTTAAACTAGTAATAAAGTGGAGCAATTGGAATTTAACAAAACCTTTTGTTTTATAAAAATATTTCCTAAAGCCACAAACTCTTGATAGGGTATTCTGTTAAAATAAACGGTTTTATTAATTTTTCAGCCATGTTTTTTTCTGTTGACTATGGCAGACATGTTTGAACAAAGTTGGGGCAACAGTGTTTAGTTATATTTTTCTTATTCTTTTTACATTTAGCCTGCAACTATCTAAAATGTGTTAATATGTCATATAAACCTCTAAAAAGCCCAAAATCATACTGAGTAAGCTAAAACTACTACTATTTTTTTTATTAATTGTAAATAATAATTAATAAGCTGACAAATGAGAGATGCGTGATTTTTTTAAAAGTCTTTTGATATAGTTTATCAATAAAGTGGTCTGCGTTGACAATTTTTTGATACTAGATTGTTTATTAATATCAAATTTTAAAACGTTAGCACATTATTTCAATCGAGGCAGACATATTTTATTACTTGGCGACATTTTCTGATTTAGACAGTTTAAGTGCAACAAGTTTTCGACAAAGAATTATTAAAGACACGATTATTTATGATGTTCTCAAAGCAGGCTTAAAATTTGATTGCAAGTACTAACGGTTTTAAAAAGATTTTATAAAAGATTTTGTGGTAGACTTGAAAAAATCTTGCATATTTGGGTTCTAAAGTACTGTTGGTTTTATTGATAGTTCCAAGGAAGATATTTATAACCTTTATAAAAGGTCTTTTTTGGTTTTATGCCAGGTTTATTGTAGCTTTTAAGAGGTTATCTAGTATAAACAGTTTTACGATCAGTTTTATTGTGATTTGTAGATTGTGATAAAACTTAAATTGTTACTTGGGATACACAATGCGTTACATGTTACGTGTAAAAGCACAACTTTACTCATGACGATTTACTTTGTTTCACTCTCTCTTACTCTCCTCACAGGTTTCATTCCAACAACGACGCCACTGTGAAAAAGATACAAAAAGGTAGGTATCATCGTATCATCTCGTTCCGTCTGTACTCTGTGCTCCTCACTTATGGTCCAGGAGCTAGCGACAATTTTAGTTGACTCATTTTATTAACTTTGTAAATTTATTTTTTGTAGTGTACATGCCCTGTTAATTGGTGAATGGCGAGTCGGTCGTGCCTGTAGTGGGACAATGTTTGACAGGAGCGTCTAAATTATTTAAAAAAAATATAGCATCACTGAAAGACCAGCAGATTACGTTTTTCTTGCATTCTATACCATGAAAAAAAGTTTCAACATTAACGATTTAAGTCTAACTACTTCGTTTCTTTGACATATTGTTCAAGTGGTAGACTCATTTTATCCCACAAGTATGCTGGCGGGCAGGATTTTTTCGAGCATCTCTTGATATAATTCACAAAGAGAATTTGGTCGTTAATGGTTTCAGTCAAGGACACATTTTTTTTTTCATAGTTGCAACACTCCTAACGAACTTTGTCCCGCGTGTACCCTGACAGACAATCATTTTCACTATTTATGGTACAGAAATAGTAGAATAATATTAAAGGATGGTCATGAAATCGGTCAAAAATTTCTTTCACCGCCTCTCAGGCTATTAGGTTATCTATCTAAGTACGAATCCAGTAGATTCAACAACTAGAGACTATATCTAGTATTTGTACTATTGTACTACTGTTTCCTTCAATTCGATTGTCATATTTTATTTTTGTGTCTTCTTGTCTTTTTCAACTGTCAGTGACTACTAATTACTGATTAGCAAGGATCCAAGTCTTCAAGTTGTGAATACACTACAAACAGCATTCTGTTGATGTTCTTATTTTTATTTTTCAATGGATATACTACTATTAGTAATAATTATCAAGGAAACTCTTTAAGTGATAGTATGTTTAAAAAATTAGTGCTTATGAGAGCGAATAACATATTTTGTGAAATTTTCTTATAAGATAATTTTAATGTAATAAATCGCTTCAACAATAAATATAATTTTTTTCAACCTTACCTATGTATTTGTATTTTGAAAATGTATTTGCAAAATACATATATTTTGTATTTCTGATACAATGAGATCTTCATGTATATTGTATTTTATATCGAAAATACTCGTTTTAACCGTATTTTGTATTCTGTATCAAAAATACATTTTTCCATGTATTTTGGCCAGCTCTGCTCATATTTTATTAAAACAGGTATTCTTTACTATCTATCTAAACATTATTTGGGTGGTGATTAGATAGATAGATAGATAGATAGCGTTTATTTAACTAGATTATATACATGTCTGTACATTTGTAGCAAGTCAACTAGACAAAAAACAATAATAACAGAGAAAGAAAAAAAGGGAAATATATCACAGATTTTGTAATCAGTACGTTGTATAAAACGAAAGCTATCTTACAGTACATTGATTATCATATAGTAATAAGTAAGAGAAAAGTAATAAGTAGTAAAAAAAAAAATAAAAGTCTGTAACAGTAAGTCTGTTCCACACCAATATAAAATGCGTTAATGTGTAGATACTTATAAATTAATATTTATTAAAGTGATGAATAATCATCAACCGAATAAAAACAGTGATTCAGTATAATTCTTTTAACAGCGTTTTTAAAGGGGTTTAAATTTAGTAATTTAACTTCAGGTGGTAGTTTATTATACAGATTAAGGTTTAGTGAATTGTTTTCTGATTCTTTTAACCTAAAACGAAAGTTCCTTAGTAAATCTGCAGATCTTGTTCTGTAACTGTGGATATCAGAAGGAGTGTCAAAACTACTAATGTTTTTATGTATTTTGATAAGAGAAAAATAAATATATAAAGATGGTAAAGGCATTATGCCAAATTTTAAGAATAGTGACTGACAGCGTTCGCTGTTGTTATTAATTCCAGCAATTGTTCTAACCGCTCTTTTTTGGAGCCGAAATATCTTTATGGGATTACTTGAATTTCCCCATAAGATTACTGCATATGAAAGGCGAGAATGAAATAGTGCAAAATATGTTGAAAGTAGTGTTAGTGGAGTAAAAAACAGGGGAAAAGTCGCTTCCTTCTCGAGTTTTTTTTTTTAATCTTAGAACAAACTGAGACACATACCATTTCGTTAAGTAGGTCGATGTTCATTAGAAATCATGAAATACGGCATTTTTTAGTGGTCACGGACATTGTTATTTTTAAAAAGGTGTGAAATTTTGTTTTTTTTTTTAATCATGTTTTTTTGAACATCTAATGGATATCTCAAAAACGAATGGAGATATCCACATGAACTTTTTTTTGTTCTAAAACACACACTTAAGCGCTTCTATCTGTGTATAGTATTGTTAATTAAAACATTTTTAAGCATGTTAAAAACTTAGATAACCTTGAAAGTTCAGAAAGTACGCAGTCAAATTTTCACTAAGCTACAAACTTTTTTGTTTTTGGAAATTTTGTATAACATGCTACGAAGAAAATAAAGCCAAAAGACCAAAAAAGTTTTTGATAGCATAATTCTTATTGTATCTTTGATAGTTTAGGTACAGTGATTTTTTTGGAGCGCGCGAATTGCAGAAATTGAGTATTAATACGCCCGCGTCCACTAAAACTAACTAATCTCAGGGCGGTGTACGATCAACGTTATTCGTTTTTGTCGAAGGTCAAATTATAAAACCGTTGCCCAAGGAATCACTACTTCCACATCCTGATCTTCTATCCAAGTCTCTCACAACGAAAAAAATTTGAATGTGGAAATAATTGTTTATGGAACTTTAATAATAAAATATTTGAAATCGTCTACCCCAAAAACCTATAAAACGATATGTCACATCGGTAGTGGGGCTGAGGGTGGTGGAAGGTAGGTGATAGTAGTGGTGGATAAAGTAAAAAAAAAATTGAGGACTTTGGTTTCTGTACACACACTAAATGACAATTTTATTTTTTTCGCCAGTTTGAATAATGGGGTAGGAGTTGGTAATGGGGGTGGTTAATGCCAAAAAAATTTTTAGACCTTAGCTTCTCTTATATATACTAAATACCAATTGTATGGACTCTTACTTGCTTGATTTGCCTATTTACCCCCATTTACCCCCCAACCCTTTAATGGAATAATCTAGTTCCAGATCTCGTTAAAATACATAGGTACGTGTACCAAATTTCAAGTCAATATCTTAAACGGTTACGGAGTAATTGTGCGCACAGACCGACAGACAGATTTTTTCTTTTTGCTCAAACTTAAAATCTCAACGTATCATGACATTCTAAAATCAATAAAAAATTTCAAAAATATTTTTGTCGATACTATACTTACACTGGATGTGGAAGTAAAATGTGTAACGATATTCTTTCCCTTATTACCACTTGTATTATATTGTAGAACGTATGGCTATTGTGCGAATTGTGCGTGGATTATCTGCTAAAAAAATATTTAAGATAAAAAAGCAATCTAATTTTCATTGTAAAATGGAGTGGATTTTATGTGGCGTAGTAATAGAGGAGAACGATAAACTTGTGCACAAGCCATGGAAAAAGAATTTTTATAATTAGGGCTGCGGAAATTAAAAAAGAAATAATTTAGGATATTTTTTCTTTTTTGTTACCTAATTTAGGCGAAAATAACACGTTTACTCAATTAATGTGTGGATCTAGGGTAAAAATGCAATGCATGGGAATTTCGGATAGGGACTCTGAGACAGGAAATGTCGGATACAAATATTAAGATTGCCACGTTCAAAAAAAAGTGCTTTAAGAAACTGTCTTTTCTATTTAGCTCCAATATTAACGCAAAAAAAGGAAAACTCAATAGTTTACTTTTTATCAAAACACTCCAAAATTATTACTTTTCCTAAACTTCTGTTTATGAAATTTTATTAGCCTAGTTGCGCAACTTTTTTTCCATTTACTATAATATTATTTTTTCCTGTTTTCGAGATCCCAATGTAATGCATTTTTATCCCAGATACTTTATTTGAGATTTTTAATTCCTTTTTGCCTTCAACCTTAGTCCTTAATGCGCCACTAGAAAAAATAAGTTATCCTTTCAGATCCTAAAACGTGATAAAACAGTCCTAAACATAAAAAAATGATAATGAAAAGTTCCGTTACACACAATACATAATCATTATTATTCTTAAGTGCCGTGCGCGTACGCTTCGACAATTCCTCCATACTAAAAAATTCGTAACTAGCAAACTGTTGCTAATAATGAAAATATTTTTTTTCTAAAAACTTTTTTAGTTTAGTTTAAAAAAAATTAAATTTTACACTTTTTTTTAAATAAGAATATCTGTGACCACTAAAAAATGTCGTATTTCGTGTTTTTATGTGTAAAATGATGTTGTCGGTAATACCCACTGTGTCTGATCTTGTTCTAAGCTGATTAAAAAAAAACGACACAATTTTACCATCAAATTAAGTATTAAAAGGGAAGAATACCTGTAGACATCTTCTAGAAGTTCTAATGCATGCAGCTCAATTTTTTATGTATTGCAGAGATCAAATAAAGTACTAAAATGGAAATATTATTATTATTGCTAATAGAACACCTATAGAAACCGCAACAAGAAATTCTTTTAATGCATAAAGTTTGTTTGCTTACCACGTAGATTGTTACAGAAATTATTCCTAGATGATACCACGTACAAATCACTGACGATAATCAGTCATGCATTATCTTATACTTATGAATTTATAGAACACTAATAACATAACTGCAACAGTCAAATTCTCTCAGGGATCATCGATTTATTTGGATGGATCTTATAACGATCTCTAATCTTTGGTTTTGGGCCTGATGCCTCAATACTGAGATTTTGGCTAATCAAAATTTCACCAGCTATACCGCTGGTAATTCTGTAAAAAGTGTGTTATGGTCATAGTTGCCAACCCTACTGTTTTTTCAGTAGATCTACCGTTTTTTGGTTTTCTTCCCAATTTTTAGTCCGACCTGCTAAATCTACAGTTTTTTATTTTATATGGATCAATTATTTTATTAAGGTATTACCACAGAGTACTGTACACAGAGTACAGTAACTATACAGAGGCGAAAGCAAGCCTTCCCGCCAGAACCAAATTTATATACTCATCGCCATTTTTTAAATGATATATCAATCAACCTCACTTCTGTGTTGACACTGTTGATGTTTATATGGGTAAACGATAAGAAGTCCTAAAGAGAGTACCAGGACTTCTGTAGGTAGGCAAAAATCTGCTTACAGGATTCTATACTAATATCTGTTTTGATTTCTCTGCGAGGTATTGGCACAGAGTACTACCCAGAGGCGCTTCTCTGGTTTCCCGCCAAATTCAAGCCGCCATATTGTTGTAGGTTTTCCTGTCATAAGTCATAACAAATAATATAACCTATCAGCAACTGCTAGTACGTGAGTTTTTGTGCTTGCTATAACTGCTTGTTACTTTATAACTTATCAGCAACTGCTAATAACTGAGTTTTCCTGTCTTAAACTAGTAAGTTTTTGTGTTTTGAACTATAAGTACTTGTTAAGTGTTGTTACTTTGACCGACTATGAGTGGAAAAAGTGGAACTTTTTGTGCAGTTCTTCCATCAAAACGTAGCTTAGAGAGGATGACAGAAAAATTAATTTGTTTACCAGGCCTTGACAATGATGCAATATACAACTCGTTGAAAGTTAAAGTTTCTCATCTAAATGATCTTGATAAATTATTGTATTATATGTATCGATGAAATGGCCTTAAAAGCTAATCTGTATTATTATCTTGGACGGGACGAAATTGTGGGAGTACAAGATTATGGAAGTGGTAAGAAAAGCTTTGAAGCAGCCTGGCATGCTGCAGTCGTCATGTCCCGAGGCCTAAATTCAAACAGGAAACAGCCATTGAGGTATTTTTTGTGACAACTTCTTCTCCGGCAAATAAGTTAAAGGACTGTTAACAGACTGTATTAAAAAAGTCTCTCAGACAGGACTAATAGTTGAGGGACTGCTTAGCGACAAGGGTTCAAATTTTATCGATTTAGCAAATACATTGGGTATTACGTCAGAGAATCCGGAATATGAAGTCGATGGAAGAAAAATACTGTACATATTTGATACTCCCCATATTTTGAAGGCGACCAGGCATAACTTAATAAAAAATCAGTTATTAATAAATGGCCAAACAACTATTATTACATTATATCTCTTTTCATGCATTATGTGAAATTTAATGTTGTTTGAAAGTGGAATTAGTTTCGGCTATTATTTAGCTACAAAGAATCCAACATTCAAAGAACAATAGTTTTTACAAGTCATAGATAACATAATTTCAAAGTTTGCCATAAAATTAAAAAAATATACAGTTTTAAAATTGGCGCCACGAAAAACCTACAACAAGATGGCGGAGGTCACCCAGATTTACAAATGAAACATCAAAGGCGGCATCGAGAGTGTCGCCTCTGGGTAGTACTCTGTGGTGTTGGTTTATCCTAAAATAATCTGACATTTGCTATTCATAGGGAGCTCTTATAGACCTCTAAAGGCTGTATATTATTCCCAATATTTTTATCCTCGGGGCATCTTGAGGAATTAAGTGTGCTACTTGGGAAGAGATGTACAATCTTTAGCAATCAATGTTGTATCATCTGCGATTATCTTCATTGTAATTGGTAAATCAACAAAATGTTGTAATAATTAATCTAGGAAAATTACAATTACATGCTGTATACAAATGTAATTTCAATTTTCCTATAATTGTATTCTCCCCCCCGGACCTTCGAAGGATTTTACCTGTCACCACACGTAAATAATAATTAATAATAAACACAGCTTTGAGAGTATAATTTTGAATATAATATATTCACTTAGCTAATAGCTAAACCGAGATGTGACTTCCTTTCATGGCCTTTCCGTAATGCTTAAAAATCTCAAACTACCTTATGACCCGTAACGAATTTTCGAAGTTTAATAATCAATCTGTTTATTTATTTGTAATTGGTAGGTAACTGTCTCTCCTAAGCATCTGTTTCTAGGAATGGACGAATTCCAGTGGTCCCCGGCAAACTCTTTCTAAAGAACATGTGTCCGTGTCGTCTCCCGCAGCGTAATAAATCCAAAACAAATAGCCAAGTACTTCAAATTTTACTTTTACCCAAACTGAATTTAAAGGTTCTTTCATATATTTTTCTAAATCAAGCAAAATGTTGGTTATTAAGTAATATAGTAATAAATAAAAGGCCAAAACAAAAAAACAAAATTAAAATTTTTATATTAAGTATTTTTGGTACTTTGATACATTGTTTTTTCATTTTATTAAGAATGCGTCTTTTCACGTTTTATTTCTTTTAGTTAATAGTGCTTTTCTTATCTTTACACAGTACTTTTCAAAAAATTCGCATCATATGGACATTTTTTTTATTTTTGTTTTGTATGTATTGAATAAAGGTTATTTCTACTTTTACTCATTGTTAATTGATGCCCCCCCCCGGAAGCCTACTCTGGATCCGCCATTGCTGCTACTTGCTTTGTTTACATTTGTAGCATGAGTTATTGTATCATTTCTTTGTAAAATATTGTTAATTTATATTGTTGATGCAATGCTGTTTTTAGTGACCTAGACCAGAAAGTGGTTACTTTCTGTTCTAGGCTGTAAAATTGTTATTTTCCGGCCTTCTACTGTAAAACATCAACTTTCTATAGATAAATCTTCTAGAAAACGTCTGCCGTCTGGTTAGTGGAAGGAAAAATAAAATTACTAGGCATGCCAAACAACAAGGTCTATGTATCTCTCCTAAACCAATTTCAATTAGTAGTTTGACATACATTGTTGTTTTTTTACAGAGGATATTATGATAATGTATACTACATGTGCATTTGAGACCGCATGGAACAAAAAAAGTAAATCTCCATGGTGTACACCTTTTACTGTAGATCATTTAAAGGTAAATTTCTGTTTTTATTAGTGATTTTATAATTTAATTTTTTTTTCTATAGGTTCTCGAATATTCAGAAGACTTAAAATATTATTGGCAAGATGGATATGGTTATGAATTATCATATAAACAAGCTTGTCCAGCATTCGGAGATATGATAAACTTTTTAGATTCGTAAGATAATATTCTAATTGAATTAACCTTTATATTTGGGGTTTTCAGTCTATTTTAATTTT
Organism: Rutpela maculata; assembly: GCA_936432065.2. NCBI lineage: Eukaryota > Metazoa > Arthropoda > Insecta > Coleoptera > Cerambycidae > Rutpela > Rutpela maculata. Next base: position 99,101,535 of record OW386290.2, on the reverse strand, counting down.
TTGTTTAAAAATCATTTATTTCGATAGCAATATACCAAACGAAGAAAGACTGATTTAATGTCGAAAAGATTTCGTGTTAGTTTAAAATAAATTCTTATTTGGCCATTTTTTTTGCTGCATTCCCAAAAGAAAAATTGATTTTTATAATAACCATCAATTTTTAGGGGAATTTTTTTCTAGAACGTGTTCTCGAAAGACTTTCGATTGTCTGATAAGTCATTGTATATCTCTTCAATGAATTCTTAAACCTCTGCAAAATCCATCTTCCTTTTCGAATATATAAAATTCATTTGTGTTCAAATAGGACAAATTTTCTTAACATTATTTCATCTGACACTAATAATTAATCCTCAATTTCTAAATTGTTTCCATTTAAAATAATGAATTATCATTATCAAGTTGTGATTAGTTCGTAATGAAGTATATAATAAATCTTTTTTATTTTTTAGAAAAGATAAATTTCCCAAAACCACTGTTTACTTCACACATTCCGGAACTCTATTGAAAATGTTGGCCCATATTGGATTGTATAGAGAAAAAGAACATTTAACAGCCAAAAATTTTGACAAAATGATGAAGAGAAATTGGAGAACCAGTTTGATTGATAGTTTTGCAACTAACTTGGCCTTTGTCCTATTTAAGTATGTCTTTTCCGTTTACCACAGAACATTCTACTAAAAACTTATACGGGGTGCTTTATTGAGGAGGGACCAGGCGGCGCAGGTTGATAGAGGACCTCAATATGGATCCGTCCATCCTCAGTTAAACACCCTGTATAATTTGATTTTGATATTTGCTACATTCAAAACTTAAAAGTCTGTAAAAGTATTTACTTGGAATTTGCCTGCTATCTGCTATTTTAAGCGCTGTACATAAAGGTTACGATAAAAATTATCTTTGATTAATTATATCAGACAGATGGATGACCAACAGAATTAGAAGAACTTTCTAAAAGAACTAAATGAAATTATAAAAATTTGTTTTCGAAGGTGTTTGTTGACCTGTATGTTTTTCACTAAATGTGTGTGGCAGGGTTGGAAACAATCGTCATTAAAAAAATAATATAAAATCCATTTTTTTAATTAAAATCATGAATGGATTAAGAAAATTGAACTCTGTAATAAAAGAATCGAAATATATTTTTTAGTCATTATTCCATGTCTCACATGAATAAAGTTTCTCTTTGAGAAATAATTCCTATACAATTAATTATTTAATTTCAATGGTTCAAATTTAACCCAATACCGATTTGAGATTGGTATTAAAAAGGAAAAATAGAGAACAAAATCAAATAACCCTAAACAAATCATAGTTAAAAAACAAGAAAAACTGTGTACGTAAAACCGATGATTTAAGATTTTCACAAAAATATTCAGCAAATAACGCTTTACGTATTGTACTGTCGTGAGCAAAAAAAAATAGGACAATTAATTTTTTCTAATGTAAATCTGTCTCTATTTGCACACTTGCAATGAATTTTGACAAATAACTGATAATGTCACAAAAATTAAAGTTAGATGTACACAACTAGATTTTAGCAAAAATACATTATAAGACTTGTCCCATTTTTTTTGTGCACGACAGTACATGTCAAGACGGGCAAGATAAAATATTAATAATATTTTATCATTTTTTATTGTTTTGGAATGTTGCATTAAATATTTGCAATATAATATATTCTCACGAATTGTTTTCATCATATCATTATTGCTAAATAAAAGCTGTCTCTAAAATTTACTGTTACTGAGTCCAAGCACAAGTTAAGCGGGTAAAGTAAATACCATAATATCTACTTTATTGGCAACAAACAACCAATGAGAAGGCTTGAAATCTGCTATGTTGAGGTACTTGTATATTGATAAGATCGAATTTAGCAGCGGATTTAACAAATTAAAACACGATAGAGATATAGTAATTTTTACTATATCTCTCTCGTGTTTTAATTTGTTAAATCCGCTGCAAATCTTTTTAGATTTGGCAACACTATTAAATTAGAGATGTGTCATTCGTGAACGATTGGATCGTTGGGATTCGATCACTTTGAAAGTATTGAATGATAGAATCTTGCTTGTACGGATCAATCATTCGCGGATTTCGGTCATCAGCTTAAACCATTCACATCGATTGACAACGAGATCAATCGATCATCAACAACCTGCTTAGATCTCATCATTCATCGCTAAGCTCTGTTAAACTTAAAATTTTTATTTAAAAAATAATTTATATGCCGGTTTCACATTTTGCAATAAAAATTTAAAAAATAGCTGTGTGTTTAATCTCAGTGGCAAGATGTAAAACTGAATTCAAAATATTAAAATATTAAATTAATTACTTAAAGGTATTCGCATTCGATCTTCGATCATGCCCGACTACAACTTCTACTGTTTGACTGAGGCGCATCGGTTCGCATTGGTTCAGCGGCTGGCTATTCAAGTTTCAAAATGATTGGATCTTGTGTACCTATCATTTGAATGATTGAATGTAGTTGGGCGCATACTGGAATGTAATAAATGAATGATTGATACAAAAGATATGATCTTTTTGGTCTCAAAATGAACGAATATATTAAATACGATTGTCATATACTAATCTGCTTGTCACTGATTGTTAATTTTTGCAAAGTATTTTCAGTTTAGATTAAGTTAGAAATAGTCAATATCCTTAAATAATAACGCAACATAGTAGGTATGCTTTTAGAGGGCCGAATATTTACTAGTGTAATATTTTGTCCAACTCTTAAAAACATTTCCTTAAATATACAAGGAATAAAAAAAACCAGACTGCAACCAACAGGTATTCTCCGGACTAATGCCCTGCCAAGGGCTGGATTACGAATTACAAGTCTGTCCACGTTAAGTGCAATAACTATGTATTGCCACAAAACACTAAAGTTTCGATTGCAACAAACACCAACCGAAAGACTTCATCCCACTCAAAGGAGCGCTAATTCCAGCCATTCCACAACACTTGCAGACTGCAGTTTAGAGCTGTTGGCTGTCGTCAGCGCAAGGTAGGCCTGTGTGGCAATTCATGGTTATTGCACTTAACACGGCCAGGCTTGTAATTCGTAATCCATCACGGAGCATTAGTCTGGAGAATAGCTGTTGGTTGCAGTCTGGTGTTTATTCCTTGTATATTTAAACTCCCAACAAAAGGAAAATACATCAAGTAAACAGAGTGGATCTATAAAAAATATCGCTGGAATTAATGGGCAACAGGTTAACGAAAACCTAACAGTTAGACGTCGAGCCAATCACGAGGGTAGTTCTAAAGATGATGCAGACCAATCAAATAATATAACTAATGTACAGCCACGGAGAGAATTATCCAACAGAAATTTATGTTCACGTAAGCTAATACAAAGTAAAGTACGTTTTAGGACAGGTAAGAATGTTGGAAACAAGTCAAGGAAAATACTTGGAACACCCAGGTTGAAATAGTTTTATGTTGGAGGTGTTAAAGGGCCTGACATAACAGCTGAAGACATGAAAGAATTCCTAGCTGACGCTGACGATAGTGCATCCATATTTATTGAAAAATTGCAGACTGTGGGCAAAAACTCAAGCTTTAAAATAGGTCTTCCCGAAGATATAGTTAGTACAATTGATAATCCAGACTTCCGGCCTGAAGGTGTGTATATAAGAGAATATGAATTCAAGAAACGTTTTTTATCCAAAATACCCCCATTGAATCAGGATGTACCAGGGCAGGAAACCCTCGAGAACCAAATAATGGAGAATTTCGCAATATAAACATAGTCCACATCAATCCGTGGTCAATTTGTAACAAGTTTTCTGAAGTTCATGAATTTGTTAGAACCTCCGATTTTAATATCTAGGACTTCACACTATTCCGTGCTGATAGGCAAGGTAGAGGAGGAGGTGTGGCCCTCTACATAAATAATATATTGAAGCCGACGCAGATGTTTAAATCTGCCCCTGCAAGGGTGGATCTAGAAATTTCAATAATTTTTTTCTCGTCTGGCGCATGGGATCCACACGAAATATGGGAAATAACATCTAGAGAAGCACTCCTCTAACGGCCCCTAAAAAGTTTTGAAAAAGCAGTTTGCGAAAAAAAATTTCAAAATTCGAGTGCCCCCCCCCCCTGAGCCAAGGGACTCCCGTTTAAAATTATTCTATTTTGTCATATACATTTTACTTTTCATCAAAATCCAACAATAGGTTTTGGAGTTTATGAAAATATTTTCATTATTAACTGAAATACAATGAACTGAAATTTTGTAATTTCCAATTTAACAAATTACAAAATTTCAATTCGTTGTATCTGTTACTAATAAAAATATTTTCATAAACTCCAAAACCTATTGTTGTATTTTTATGAAAAGTAAAATGTATATGACAAAAAAGAATAATTTTAAACGGGAGTCTTTTGGCTCAGGGGGGCACTCGAATTTTGAAAAATTTTTTCGCAAACTGCTTTTTCAAAATTTTTTAGGGGTCATTAGAGGAGTGCTTCTCTAGATGTTATTTCCCATATTTCGCATGGGTCCCATGCGCCACAGACGAGAAAAAAATTATTGAAATTTCTAGATCCGCCCTTGTGCCCCTGGTGCTCGAACACCTGTGGGTTAAAGTTGTTACTAATAAACTAACTGTCATCATGGGGGTGATCTATCACCCACCTTCAGAGACCTACCATGATTTAGAGTTCCTTTATGATATCTTACCTGACGTGATAATGGACTGTGATATGTGCATTTGTACCGGCGACCTAAATGTAAACTAAACCCGAGTACAGATTCCTTCAAGATGTGCTTACCAGTTTTAATTTAATCCAAATGATTGAAGACCCTACTCATGTGTGTGACAATACCGAAAAAGTAATTGACCTGATGATTACCAATGGTGGTGAACGTGTTATCGAATGTGGAGTTGTATGCTGTGATCCTGTCACAACTGACCATGAAGCTATTTATTGTAATATTTGAATTATCTTCTCAATTTCTAAAGTATAACAATACGAAGGACCACCTATTTTGAGCTAAACAGGAAAGCATGTGTGACCTACCTTGTAATCCCTTACTTTTACATGAAAGTGTGGCGGACTCCGAGGCTTCTCTGTCGCCAGCAAATTGTCCACAGATCGAGAAGCTCTAGAGCTGTGTTCTCGCTAGTTGGTTGGATATGTCTCCCACACCATAGGATTTAGTTATAGGGAACTAAATCTGGATTGATTGGCATAAACTTGCCGAATTAGCAGTACATTGACTGCATGACTACACACAAAGAGTTCTCAATGCAAACTGAGTAGAGATTGACAAAATCTCTCGGAAGGTCGCTGGTTTTGGCGGCAAGGCATTCCATTGGTCGATACAAACGTCGCTCAAATAAAGTGGCGCATTATTTAAATTTCTATTTCGCGAACACGAGACATACCGCCCACCAAAAACAACGTTAGCATGGCTAGGGTTTTTTTTTTTTTTTTTAAACTAACAACTAAAACTAAGTCTAAAAATCTAATTAACTAAACAAGATAAAAAAGCTATTGCGAAGGCAACGGGCATAATTTTATGCAAGGGCGTTGTAAGATTCCCTGTGTAGTCTTGACCGTGGCTACTCTACATGTCCCATCATTTCCGGGGTGGAGTTGCACGATTCTACCTAATTTCCACGCAAGCGGAGTCGTAGATTAACTTCGGATTAGGACAAGAGTCCCAATATCTAAATTTTCAAATCGGCGAGATTTGTACCATTTACTTCTCTGGTATAACTGATGCAAGTATTCATTGCTCCACGTTTTCCAAAAGCTTTGTTGCAGCTGTTGAACAAGCTGCCAACGTGACAGACGCGCTAAATTTATATGTGATAAATCAGGGTCGGGGGGTGCCGTGAGAGGCTCAAGGGTGAGAAAATGACCAGGGGTCAAAGAACCAAGATCGTTCGGGTCAGAACTCAGGGCACATAAAGGTCGCGAGTTGAGCAAGGCTTCGACCTGAGTGACCAAAGTATATAGTTCTTCAAAGGTTAGAATTTGCAAACCTATCACTCGATAGAGGTGTGTCTTCACAGACTTGATACCGCTTTCCCAAATTCCGCCAAAATGGGGTGCGGACGGGGGATTGAAATGCCATGTAATGGCTTCGCTTTCAGCAGCTAGCTTCAAGTTTTCTTTCAATTCACTAGCCGCCCCAGTGAAATTGGTACCGCAATCACTGTAGATGTGAGAACACCTACCACGACGAGCAACGAAACGGCGCAGGGCCGCCAGAAACGCTTCAGTTGTTAAGTCTGAAACAATTTCAAGGTGAACTGCTTTCACCGACAAACACACGAACAAACAAAGATAAGCCTTTGAGGTTTTTGCACCTCTGGTGTGTTGAGGCACAATGTGAAATGGACCACCAAAATCGACACCTACCTGTGAAAAGGGTTTGGCCTGTGACACACGCACACTAGGAAGATCACCCATAGGGCAAAGCAACGAAGGAGGTTTTACACGAAAACAACGGTAACACTTACCAAGACAACGACGAATAAGACGACGACCACCAAGAATCCAAAAATTTTGTTGTAATAAATACAGCGTCGTATTCAAGCCAGAATGCAAGTTCTGGTAGTGAATCTGAAAGATCAAAAGTTCTGACAGAACGTGAGTGCTAGGAAGCAATGCAGGGTGCTTACTTTCAAAGGGTAGATTGGCGTGAGTGATTCTACCTCCAACACGCAAAATCCCTTTCTCATCCAAAAAGGGGGACAATTTCAAAAAGGTTTTGGGAAGCTCCTTCTTTTTACGAAGAGCCGAAATCTCGCAAAAGACTGCTTCTGTACAAGTTTCACAATGTACAAGAGAGCTTGATGAAGCTCGAACGAGGACAAGACACCAGAAAGTTTTTCTGGATTTTGGCAATTGTTGTAAAATCTAAGGCAATAAGCAACAATACCTTGTATTTTACGAAGAGATGAGAAACGAACAAACAAAGAATCAATAACACAAGGTTCAATTTGAGCAACCAAAACAGTTTTCTTCTGTTCAACATCCACACGGGGATCAACAATTTCTACACTTTCAACAGGCCATTCCGCAGGAGGAAGTTTTAGCCAGGAGGGACCCGCCCACCATGAGGGGAAAGACACAAATTCCTCTGGGAGAAGACCGCGAGAGGCACAATCCGCAGGATTTTCACAAGAACGAATGTGGTGCCAACAAGTAGGAGCTAGCCTGTCTTGGATGACACTCACTCTATTTGACACGAGTTTTCCACCGATGTGGAGAAGATCTAATCCAGTTCAAAACTATGGTGGAATCCGACCAAGCAAAAACATTTTCAATTTCAAGAACAGGTTTCAAAGTTACTCTAATCCAAGCGACTAGAGAGGACAATAAAACTGCGGCACACAATTCAAGACGAGGAATCGACAAAGTATGCAAAGGAGCAACTTTGGACTTTGCACAAAGAAAAGAAACGCTAACATTACCACTAGGGTAAACACAACGCAAATAGGCTACACAACCATAACCAAGCTCAGAAGCATCACAAAAGGCATGGAGTTGACAAACTACGGAGGTAAGATCCGCAACAACTAAACGAGGAATTCGCAGAGAAGCAATACAAGGCAACTGATCCTTATACTGCTGCCATCTGGAAACGACATCACATGGAGGGGAATCATCCCAACCAATGCCTAGAGTCCATAGAACCTGAATGAGGCGTTTTGCAAAGAATGTGACAGGGCACAAAAAACCAAGAGGATCGTATATCCGGGCAATTTCGGATAAAATCGAACGTTTCGAACAAATAGAATCGCGGGGATTCACAGCAAAAACAAAAGAATCCAATGAAGGCTGCCATTGAAGACCAAGTACCTTCATACAACTATCCTTTTCAAGATCAAAAGACAAATTTTGATTAACACAATGACTCTCAGGGAGATTTTCCAAAACAGATGGATGGTTGCTAGACCATTTTCGAAGTTCAAAACAACCAGAACTAAACAATTCTTTGACCTGTCTCTGGAGTTCCAGGGTGCCTTCCAATGAATTAGCACCACAAACTAAGTCATCGACGTACAAGTCGTTCTCAATGGCTTGGGAGGCCAAAGGAAACTGGGAGCGTCCTTCCTCGGCTAACTGCAGCAAGGTGCGGATAGCAAGAAAAGGAGCTGAGGAGACACCATAAGTTACAGTGTTGAGACAATAAGTTTGGACAGGGTCCGAAGATGAGAACCTCCAACGAATCTGCTGAAAGCGTTGGTGTCCTGACGCAATTAAAATTTGACGATACATTTGCCTCACATCACAAGTGAAGACAACTGAATGTGCACGAAAACGAAGGAGAATGCTAGTGATGTCACGCTGAAGCTTGGGGCCGATTAGTAGGAAATCGTTGAGAGAAACCCCATTTGCATCTTTGGCAGACGCATCAAAGACTACACGAATTTTGGGTTTACTATTTTCAACCTTGAACACACAATTGTGAGGAATAACGTAGGAGTTCGAATCCTCATAAGGCACTTGACATGATGTCATATGACCTGAAGCTAAATAATCTTTCATGAAGTTCACATACTCCACACGAAGCAATGGGTTAGAGTCGAACTTACGCTCAAGAGAGAATAAACGACGGTCAGCTAGAACACGTGAGTTTCTGAAAGTGGGTTCTGCAGCTTTAAAAGGCAAAGAAACCCCAAAACAACCATTAGACAATCTAAAATGGGTTTGGACAAAACTATTTTCTGCTTGTTGTTCCTCTAAGGAAATGGAAGCCTTTTCCGGAACTTCTTCAATTTTCCAAAAACTCTTTAAAGTGTCGTCTAAACAAGGCGTAACGACAGAAGCGAAGAAAGCCTGCACGGGCGGAGGCAGTTTCGAATAAGAAGCAGGACCAACCAAAATCACACCAAATATGGTATGGATACCTACTAACGAACTAAAATCACTTTTCTCAATGTCGGGAAGTACAATTGAGGAATAAATGTCAGCACCTAACAATAAATCAACGGGACCAGGTTGGTGCCACGAAGGATCTGCTAACTTGAAAGGTTTAAAACTAGCTAAATTCGAAGGGGAGAGAGTAGCCGAAGGCATCTCAGAACAAATAGTAGGGAGAACAATCACATCCAAGGGGAGGGATGGCTGCAAGGAGCCAGTAGGTCTAATCAAACAATGAGAAAATCCAAGGGAAGATTTTGTAGACATCTGCCCTAACCCTGCAATAGGGATGGAAGAACGAGCACGAGGTAGCTGTAGCTTACGAGCACAAGATTCAGTCATAAAGCTAGCCATTGATCCGGGATCAACAAGACCTCTCACAACATGAGGCTGTCCCTTCACATCTAAAATTTCTACCAACACAGTAGACAATAACACAGTTTGACCCTTTTGAAAAGGCAACACACTAGTACCAACATGTACACTAGGACTGTCAGTTGTTGTCGAGGAAGCACCTGACGTTTCTATACGATTACCACCAGTAATCTCACTAAAATGTAAAGACGTGTGATGTCTTTTCTGACATTTTGAACAAGAAGATTTCGAAGGACAAGTTCCCACACCATGGGAATCTTTTAAACAATTGAAACACAAACGAATACGTTTTACAGCCGCATGACGCTCTCTAGCGGTCAAGGGCAAAAACTGAGGACAACGATAGATCAAATGATCCTGTTTGCACAAAGAACAATTTTCCGGAGAATTCCCCGCAGAATTCTGGGAACTACTACTACTAGACAAAGAAGAATCAGTTTGCACAAGTAAAGACTTGGCACGAAAATCAACATCCGCTCTGGGGTGTTGCGAAACACGATGTTTGCTACTTGTCGTAGCTGTACTAGACACTTTTGATTTAGATGTGCCCGATACTTTTGACGAAGCTAATGTTTGTAAAGCGACACACTGTTTTAAAACAAAATCTGTTAAATTTTCAAATGTGGGAATTTCCGCAGCATCACCCTGTAATTCAAAACGTCTGCGTGTAGCAGGGGTAACTTATCTACCAACAAATCTACTAAAATAAAATCCCAGGCTGCAACGTCAAAACCTAACCTTTTCAAGATGGCTATGTTTTCTGAAAATGTATCCACAAGACCACGAATGTCCTTTAAATTTTCAGACGTTAAGGGAGGATAATTTTTCAAAATATGCCAATGGCTGTTGGCTAACAAGCGTTTGTTCGAGTAGCGTGTCAACAAAGCTTTATATGCTATTTCATAATGATCAGGGTCTAACGGAATTGACTGTACTAATGTGAGAGGTTCACCCTCTAAAGAAAGCAATAAATACTGAAATTTGTCGATGTCCGATAACTTTTTTTTGTTATGAACTAAACTATCATAAAGGCTTTTAAATGATTGCCATTCATGAGTTTCACCACTAAACTTTCTCAACTGTAATTTTGGTAAATTAACACTAGGGCTAGAATCGGTTTCTACACTAACCGTAGGCAATAAAGTAGGAACATCTAGTACCGGAGGAAATAAAGATTCATAAACAACGCGAGACTCAAAATAGTTTTCCTCTAAGTCTTTTCGAATTGTGTCTTGAGTTTCAAACTCAGAGTCTTTGGACGCCAATAACACTTTTAAATGTAACTCTTTAAACTTCTCATACAAAGATTCTAAACAACTATATTTAATTCTAAACAAAACTCGCATATTTTCGTCCAATTTGGCTTGTTTTGCTAACTCACAAATTTCCGTAATTTGCGAAATTACGACTTTTCTAGATACAATCGCTTCTTTTAAAGCAGCCATGGTCAAGCTTAATTAAAAAACACAGTAAAATAAATCAACACAACAAACAATAAATAAACGTTTTTAAAGGTTACAAATACAAAAAATGACAGTTGTTAGAATTAACAGACTGACAGAACACTAAATCCCTAGATAAAAACGTTAAATTTAAAATTTCTAGAAAAGGACAAAACTACAATTTACCCGATGACGTAATCCTGTTGGAATGCAACGGTTTAACGATGACGCAATGCAACGGTTTTAACAAGAAAATGCTTATTTACACGCACTTAAAAATCACAATAGCACGAATTCAACACTAAAGTTTGTTTACAAATTTTAAAGCCAAGCCAACGCTGTCTTTAATGAACTGTAATAACACGTAAAAAACATCCAAAGGACTGTTCTAATGTGGCTCGAAGACCAAATGAATTATCTTCTCAATTTCTAAAGTATAACAATACGAAGGACCACCTATTTTGAGCTAAACAGGAAAGCATGTGTGACCTACCTTGTAATCCCTTACTTTTACATGAAAGTGTGGCGGACTCCGAGGCTTCTCTGTCGCCGGCAAATTGTCCACAGATCGAGAAGCTCTAGAGCTGTGTTCTCGCTAGTTGGTTGGATATGTCTCCCACACCATAGGATTTAGTTATAGGGAACTAAATCTGGATTGATTGGCATAAACTTGCCGAATTAGCAGTACATTGACTGCATGACCACAGAAGAAGAAACAATCAGAAGGGAATGTCGGCAAAAAATCCTTTGATCTCGTGTTGTAAATCTCCGCCATACAATTGTTGGGCAAGTTCAGGAGAGTACTCAATATTTTTTACCCCTTTTAGGAACGGCCCGGAAGAGAATCAGAAAACCTGTGAAACATTAGATGAAGACAAATAATATTTGTTTTAGATTTTCAATGTTTCTTAACTAATTAGGCGGCATCATGATACAAACTGTATCACGAGGCGAGATCACGCCATTTGTCGTTGACGATCCGGTTACAGAAGAAATCCGTAATCCGGGCCTGGCACGATTTTTTACAATTCCGTCCGAGACTGACAGTGCGCGATGTAGATGCGCGAACTTTTCCCGTCAATGGGAGAGTATATTCTGATTGTTTCTTCTTCTGTGGCATGACTACACACAAAGAGTTCTCAATGCAAACTGAGTAGAGATTGACAAAATCTCTCGGAAGGTCGCTGGTTTTGGCGGCAAGGCATTCCATTGGTCGATACAAACACTGTCGCTCAAATAAAGTGGCGCATTATTTAAATTTCTATTTCGCGAACACGAGACAATATTCTAGGTGCGGGAGTACATATACCCCCGAAATACTTGGAGATAAGAGATCTTAAGAACAATGATATGGAGGAGTTTATAAATGATCTTGAAGGTGTCGACTGGCATTCTCTTCATTTAGTGCATGATATTAACGAAAAAGTAAGTATATTTAATGAAACATTACTGAGTGTTTTCGATAAGCACTGTCCATGTCGGTTAGTAAAAATTGGTAAACCTAGGTCGTCATGGCTTACATACAATTTAAGACAAATGATTAAAAAAAAATGCTGCATTTAACAGATATAAGCAAACTCATATACCAGCATATAAACAGTACTATTTAGAGTTAAAAAATATTGTAAGTACGGCAATTAAAAGGGAAAAAGAGTCTTATTACAAGTGTGAGTTAAATCAATGCAAAGATAGTAAAAATATGTGGAAAAAAGTAAAAAACTGGAAAATGATTAGCAACTCTCAAGTTAGTTTGCCCGAACATATTAATAATGTCAATGTTATAAACCATCATTTTCTAAATAGTATACCACATGTAAATGTGAATCCAGACACCCTCAACAAATATCTTACTAGCAACAGTAATTTTGAAGGTCATTTTAGTTTTCGATTAGTAACACAAAGCGATGTGCTAAACTTCTTAAAAGCAATGCAGTAGGAGTAGATAAAATATCTGTTAAAATGTTAAAATATTGTATCCCTAACTAATATAATTAATCATTCTTTAGAAACGGGCATTATACCACACCTGTGGAAAGTAGCTGTAGTAACCCCTGTCCCAAAAAAGGAAAATTCTGACTTCAAAGACTTTAGACCAATTAGTGTATTACCAGCATCCTCCAAACTACTGGAGAAAGTTGTTAGTGCACAATTGGTTGAATATGCAGACACATATAAAATATTACCAGTATACCAGTGAGGTTTCCGAAAAGGGTTTAGTTGTACCTCCGCACTTATGAAAATAACAAATGACATCACGAGAAACTCTGATGATGGTAAATGCACCTCATTAGTGTTGGTCGATATGTCTAAAGTCTTCGACTCGCTAAATATTGAGCTATTGATCGCAAAATTAAGTTTCTATAAATTAAATCCCACTGCATTGCTGTGGTTCTCTAATTATTTATTAAATAGAGAACAGGCTGTACAGGCTAACATAAATGGAAATAAGCAGGTCTCGCAATTTCTGACATTACAGTCCGGTGTGCCTCAGGGCTCAATTCTAGGGCCGCTACTCTTTTCAATATTTACAACTGATATTGGCACAGTAATAAAAAATTGATCCTGGCATATGTACGCTGATGACCTTCAGTTGTATTTACCATCTAATCTCAATATTGATGGAGACTCTGAATTAGCCATTACTCTTATTAATGAAGACCTCTCAAATATTCATAAGTACACATCAGATCACTCGTTAATAATCAATCCTGAAAAAACCCAAGCTATTATGTTCAGCCGTAATAATGCTAATACAAGCAACTTTGAAATTAAACTAAACTCTGAAGTAATCAAGTGGACACAAGAAGTGAAAAATCTAGGGCTAATTATGGATCAAAGACTGACCTTCAACGGACATGTCAATGCTGTTTGTAAAAAATCATATCTCAGTTTAAAATCTATTTATGAGTTCCGTGAATTATTACCAATCAATATAAAGCGTACATTATCAAATGCATTGGTCTTATCACATGCTACCTACATGGACACTGTTTATGGATCATACCTAAGTGTACTCAATAAATACCGAATTCAAAAAGTCCAAAATTCATGTACATACATAAACTGCACAAAAGGGATCATGTCAGTGGACACATGCAAGATGCCTCGTGGATAAATATGGAACAAAGGCGTTTACTACACGTGAGCTGCTTGTTATACAAAGTAATACATACAGGAACCCCACTGTACTTAAAAGAATTAATTACTAAACGTGGAGATCTGCACAATGTTAACATAAGAAATAAGAGCACCCTATCAATTCCGAAGCATAGAACTGAATTTTTTAAATGTAGTTTTAGTTATCAGGCAGCACATGTATTTAACCTATTGCTGGCATCTGAAATTATAAGCATTGTGACATTTAGAAATAAAGTCAAAGATTTTATCGTAAAAAACGACGCCAGTCTGTGATAATCATTTGTCGTCCTTTTATTTATATATATTACTGTATTTTATATCTTTTCATGTTACTTTTATATATATATCTGTATTTTATATCTTTTTAACTGTCTGTTTTTAGTGGTTTTGTTTCTCTTGGTGTAAGTTAAAATACGCTCTGCGGTACCTTACACCATTTGTATGTTTGTAAAATTCTCACATGCAATAAATTTATTTCATTTCATTTCATTTAAAGAAATGTATAGAGGAGTTCGACAAAATATTACACTAGTAAATATTCTGCTCTCTAAAAGTATACCTACTAACTATGCCCATGTCAAGGCTACTGCTGCTTCGATTGCAATGGTTATCAATTGCCAGTCATTCCAGGCTTACATTGCACTGACGACAGCTGACAGCTCGAAACTGCAGTCTGCAAGTGGTGAGGAGTGGCTGGCACGAGAGTGCCAGTAACTTTAAAAACGTTTTTGTCATAAATAAAAAAAAAACCATAAAACATTTAATACAAACTAAAAAACAACTTTTTAAAATTTTGTATTAAAATTTAAGTTGATCATGGATTTTTATTTATTATTATCCATATGTTATAATTTATTTATTAACCCTTTCGCATCGGGCGTTTTTTTAGGCGACTGGCCTCACAAACGGGGATTGTTTGCTTTCGCGCAATCGTGCGTCTCCCGTTTATTAGTTTCGCGCATTAATGCGCTTCCCGACTCCAAAGACACGCGCGCTTATATGTGCAAGTTCAAATAAATGAAGATAGAAGATAAACGTTTTATTTAATAGGTATGCAAACATATAATATATAATTGTTAAAAGTATACAACACTCTTCATTAATAATCTAAAAAAAGAGTTTTTTTTTTAATTTTAATAATTATTATTGTATTTTTATTTGGTATATACAGAATTTGTATACTGACACTAATGCAACTTGCATCAATATTCCAACACCACATATTCCCCACACCATAATAACATCCAAGCCTTTTTACATCTGAAAAAGATTTTTTCAAGCTCATCATCTGCTAAATATTTATTTTTCCTGTGCATTTTGTAAAAAATGCAATTTATTTTAAGAAAAATTTGCAGCTGTTTACACACAATAGACTGGCTGACACACTCAAGGATAAACTGCGAGTATACAACAATGTTTTTCAGACCCCAGCTTTTCTGCAACTAACAAGCTACAGCTTGAAGATGCTTTTAAGCGAATATCAGACCACAATCTTGCGCCTCCCGATTTTAAGTAGTATTCACGGCATTCGAAAATATGCGTCTCCCGCACATATGTCAATAAGAGATTTGCGCGTTTTTGCGGCTCCTGTCGTGAAAGGGTTAATTATATACTTTTTAAAAATTCAGTTACTCGGTGCCATCTTCAAAATATGCAGCGTTGCAAATCAATTCCAACAGATTCTTTATTTATACAAATTTAGGACTTAAAATTGATTAAACTTCTAATAACTTTTATGCTAGAGGGATGATTTTTTCAGGGTTTTAACTTTAACAAAGTGTTAATAAGAAACTATTTAATGTTATGCTATTTTTTAAAGCATATTTCTAAAAAAATGTGGTATTATTATGAACAAAAACTTAAGCTTAGCGTTCATCCGAGCTCTACTATGTCAAGTAAGGCATATTTGTCAAATTTTCCAAATCAATTACTCCGAAACTAAACGGATGATTTTATTTTTATTGAAAATTCGGGTGTAAAATCACTTTATTTATTAGTTCACCAAATTATATTTAAAACTGTAAAAGTTCATTTTAGTATACTTAAACAATGTAATATGAGAAAATAAAAAGTACAATCTCAATCTTGCAAGTACCTAGGTATCAATATTGACAGCAAGCTAAATTTTAAGTCTCACACAAAATGGTGTAAACAAAGTGTTGTATCAAGAACTAAACACTTTAGATCCCTTAAATATAGAAATGAAGGTATAAATACGTCAACGGCATGTAACATATACAAAATGATTTGCCAACCCATACTGGAATATGGTTTCATTCTATTTGGAAATTGTCGAAAGCCAGCCTTAAATGACATCGAAGTAGGGGAAAGAAGTAGTCTGAGGAAGATCACGAAAATTAGACATCCCAATAATCCCTTGCACAATCCCTCTAATAACCTTCTTTACCAAAAAAACAAAATTGAACCTATACTCTCCAGATTCCAAAGACTCTCAAAAAAATTCTCCAGCAATTTATCTAACATCGAATTAATAAATCCTTTAATTTACCCAACAAATCCCAACATCCCACCCAAAAGAATATTCCCTACCAAAACAATCTATGAATCTCTTGTGTTATTACGTAATCAACAATAGTATAAAATACACTCATATATTTCATTACTAGTTTTTTTTTTTTGTAAAAACCTTATAAACATAAGATGTGTTATATTTGTTTTAAATTAATAAGTATTGAAAATATAATACAATGTACACAGGCTGGAAGACTTAGGTCGTTAGCCAATTGGAATTTCCAATAAAGCTTTGTACTGTACTAAAAAGTACAAGTGTGGTATAAGCTTTCATAATTTAAAATTTAAAAAAAATTACGGAATGACCCCATTGTAATAAATAGATTTTGTTTAAATAATTTAGTTATTGTATATTTTAGATGCGGTGAACAAGATAAAATTCTAACAATGCATCAAGAGAATATTGTTAGATTGCCCAGCTGTCCCGATGCAGATTTGTGTGAAATGAAGAAAATTAATAGCTATTATACTCAGAGCATTGAAAGTTGTAATTTTAATTCCATGTGTAGTGTCTAGAAAGAAACAAAAGAAACAGTAAGTATTAGTGGGAACAAATCTCTGATTTTTCTAGAATTTAGAAAGTGATTGTTTTAGCTTTACAAATTTTATATTTTTGGATGTTTTCTTAATAAATTTTATTGTGACAATATATTTTGTTATTATTGGATAAGAACTTTTATATATATATTTGCTATTTATGCTATCATATGAGTTATATATAGACAACAAGATGATTGTATTCATTGAAATCCTAAATCTATTGAAGTGATTACAGGTTTTTCAGTTATCTGAGAATTTTTTTAGAAATTCAATTTATCTCAACTGTCATTAAAGCATTTATAAAACCAAAAGGTCTTACATCTGTTGATTTTATAAACAGGAGATGGCACTGTCAGATGAAATGGTTGTTGTCCGTTTTTGCAACCGGACAGCTCAGGCTTTGCAAGTGGCGGTTGCCTGATTTACGGGTGTTTGTACCATATACTGCACCAACGGAAATAAACTTACTCTCATTTATTAGTTATTAAAGAAAATAATGTGTATACAAGCACAATTTCAAATTATTTAAAATATTGGTTTTTATTCAAATTCTTTGACGAAACAACGTGATTATAGACTAAGAGCTAGCAACGGATTTACTTACGTTATTTCAGCAGTCAGGAACGAGTAGGTATACCCTTCTTAACACACTCAGGGTACCTACCAACCAGGAAAATGACGGGGATTTAGTCCAACCGAGAAAAAAACAGGAAAAAGACGGGAATTTCAAAAAGTAATCGGGAATTGCAAACGTCGGCTAATAACTATAGGTATATTTGCATTCGCAAGATACGGGGTAGCTTATACTGTACTGTATTGCCCCATATGTTTGTTTACTTTACCTAGTAATATGAGAATATACAGTGTGTCTAACTAAGTCGGCACCATATGGGAAACTTTTTTATTACTGTAATTTCACACAATGGTCCAATTTTTATTGATTTTGTGAAATTTACATTGTAACTTTCGACCTGACTTGCTTTAAATTTTCTTATGTGGCTGCAAGACTTAAAAGTGACTAAGGAATTGGTTAATACGTTTTATTTTTCAAAATCTTGTTTACATATATATTATTTTGGACCATTGTTGTGTTACAGGGTACACATTCTATGGTCCATATCAAATTTATCGCAGCAAATTGTAAGATGACCATAGTTGGGGAATTACAACACAACAGTGGTGTAAAGCAATCAAAAATACATATGAAAAAAATTTATTTACCATATATTTTTTATATTTAAATAAAAATAGTCATTCAATAAGTCAAATTTTTGTGATCTCTACCTACATAGGTAGGTAACTCCAAAATATCGTTAAAAAAAATCCAAAATCAGAATCATCCAAAATCAAGAACACCAAAAAATTTTACGATTTAATGTGCACATCAACGTGTGTTTTGCGCGCGTAAAGTACATGCTAATGAATTTTCGCTGGATTCTTTTTCACGGCTTTTCGTTTGACACTATTGGCATCCACTTTAAATTAAAAAAAAAAAACAAAAAAAATTAAAAAAATCGATTTGCACAGCCTTCTGCACGCGACGACTGCCTAAAATTTGCGTTTCTGGCATATTCACGGTAATTTCATTCATATATATGATTGGCATGCATTTTAAAAACGTTGCACCTAACTGGTCATGTACCGCTAGTCTATATTACTCATGGTACTGATCTAAAATAATTAAAAAATTGGTAGTACTTACCGTCTATAGTATAGAAAGTTTGCAGATCAAAAATATTCACCACGTGCTGTGTACGACACTGAATCTCAAGGTAAAGTAGATATTCCTAATGGAATGCGATGTCACGCTGAAATCGGTTCCTTTAGACTATTAGCTTACACCTAGTACATATACTTAATAGTAGATGTCGCCCAAATATGTTTTTACATATTTTTTTAAATACGCCGCTCATGGACTATAGTTGTGTGGCTGGATTATTGTTGTGTGAAATTACGGTATTGGTTTTATGAAAAAAGTTATTCTTGATAAAAAGTTTCGCATGGCCTAAAACTCAAAATGAAATAATCAGATATCAATTTTTTGCAGTCGTATATGAGGTTTGTCGAAAAATGTAAATTTTGCTCAAGAGTAAAGTACCTGTATTTATTACAATATCAACAATCGTTATTAAGAAAAGTTGATCTTAATTGAAAACTACGGTAAGATATCCAATATTATCCATCTACCATGGAGCTGTGACTGTGATAATTAGAAAAATCTGCGTCTTATTTTTTTGTTAAAAAATAAATAAAAAACCACCCCCACCCCCCCCCAATTGCACCCTTCATTACGGGGGTTCGTGTGTGATCTTTTGGTTGGATACTCGGAAGACAGTCCCCGAACAACCCTGAAAATTTCAGCTTGCCCAAAATTTTTTTTCGCACCACAGGATACCAGTATAACTTTACTGGACTAATATATTTCAAGTTTATCGCCGTAATTCAAACTTGAATTGTCGCACATGCGCAGTATCCCTCCTATCCCGAGGTAAGGATGCCAAATATTCTCTTTTTATCTCGGCGTATTTTCCGCACATAATAAGTATAGGGAATTATCAGTCCATTTGAGCAAAGCACATGCCTGCATGGTCTAAGATTACAACCCATAAATTTGTAGTCAAATAATCAGCAGAATATATTTCCAATTATAAAATTGAAATTGACTATTTGCATCCATACCTGAAGTTAAGCAAAGTTCTGCATTTTAAAAAAAAAAATGTTGGTATAGCAAGTATCAAATATGTAAAACATTCTCGCATGTAACATTATCATGTTATGATCAAGATTATGTAGTAGTTACCAGTGTTAAGAGGTGTTGAAAATTAATACACTATACTATACCATAATATAAAAGATTTATTAGAAAAAACGTATACACATCAAAAATATAATACTGACACGGAGAAATAGATTAACTATTATAACATGCTAAGGTACTGTCATGGACAAAAAAAAAAAATGAAACATTTTGAAAATTACTAATGCTTCCACTCTTATTTTGATACACAACTATCTTAATGTCTGTCTTAGATCTATGAAAGACTTCTTCTTTTATATGCTTCATTGATTTCATAAACTTACATGGGCCAAAATCCAATCAATGGTTTTAAGTCTGGCGAGTATTTGGGTTATTGATGTCGGAAAATTGAATGCCCTAGTGTTATCTTTTGTTGCTTGAACCATCATATATTGTCTCCGAAAATATTTAGGTGTAGTGGTCTGTTTTTCCTCAAGAAACAGAGCTCCTGCAATACGATTTCGTGATATTCCTGCCCATACGTCAATTTTGTGGAAAATCGAATATGACCTTCGTTGAAAACTTATAAAGTTTTACCGCCCCAATACATTTCTTTTTGATTTTTCAGGAAGAATGTTAAACATTTGTGACTGAGACATATTTCTTTTCTATATTTTACAGTATCGAACTATGTGATAGGTCATGATAATGACGAGGAAGGATTATATAAAAATGTCACAATTATATTCCAATATACGACCAATATACGACCTATTTCAGAGAAGAAACATTACCCTAAGTGTAGTGTGCAAAAATTAGTTAAACAAACAAAATATTTAAGAACACAGTTACATAGAAAATGTTTCCGACATTGTCATTTATTTCAAGTGTGCAAATAGAGATAGATTAGAGTAGAAAAAAAGAGTGTCCCATTTTTTATTGTCCATGACAGTACATAAAATTCTAAATTAACAATAACGAAGAAACTCTAAGCTTTTACCTCGGGTAACTTTTTCAAAACGCAAATTCCATCTAAAGTAGGTGCCAAAACTTCATACTGGTCTGTCGCTAATTCAGCTCTTTCAGCAGATGCTAATAACACTGGTGTTGTATGGGTGTGTATGCCAGCTATGGTTTTAGGAGTTCCTGCTTTTCCTACGATATCAACTGCCTGACCAACTCGAACAGTTACTGAGAGAGTATCTAAGTTTTCATCCAGAGTTAATAGCCATCTTGGTTGCATTGCAGCAACTAACATGTAGAGCAGATAATGCGAACGATTTAAGATAAGTGTATGTGGTTCTAATAAAGACACTAGGGGTACTAGGAGACCTAAAAACAAAAAAGTACAAAGTTAGAACACACACACACACGAACATCAGAGAAAATAATATAAAATAAAAAATAATAATATAATGTAATGTATTTTTTTGTTACATTATAACTAGTAGGTATATAATTTGAAAAGCAAATGAAAAAATAAAAATAATCGTAGCTTAACAAAACGAGTGCCTTCTTGCTTTCACTTCAGCAAAAGTCTTAATTAATGTATCATATAATTTAGAACCTACATTCCTACATTGAGTTCAACTGAAATTGTAGCAAGTCCTTATTGCAGATTGTTTAGATTCAATCACTGTACATAAAACCAGTAGTTCATCCACTAACTCCATGCCACAAGACAAAACAAGTCATATGTACAAGTATTATTTATTATTAATATTTAGGAAGTTTAGATTTTTAAAAAAATTTAACAATCATCACCTTTTGCAATCACTATGATTTTTGGCGCCCCGTGCGGGGACACAGGCTGCAGGTCCTGGAGCCAGCCCTGTCTAAGTAGGATTGTCATTAAAATAGATAAAATAATTACCTTTAGTTTGTTACTCCTGCCATGAGAGAGTGGATGAAAATGTATAAAATCAATATTATTCGAACATTTGAAATATTTTTTCTCCTATTTGAGTAATTAATTAATATCTAACCTGCCATCGCTATAGGATCCACCAACATACGGTCAGTATGCAGAGGATTCAATGTTAGTGTTCCTTTCCCCATGTGCACCAAACCTTGAGCAATACGCACCATAAATAGCTGAGAAGGATTTTTGCTATGATAAACGGCTAACTGTCTTAAACTGGCTGCTAAACGTGCATTGTTGGTACCGGCCCCAATTAAACCAAGACCATAAATTGCATTACAGGCCACGTCATCATCTGAATCGTGGGAATATTTGGTGAGAACGTCAATGACACTCAGTTGTGGATTAGACACAGAAGAGAGAGCAGTGGTTAACGGCACAACTTTTCTTACCGAAGGATCTCCGTAGCGGCCAATGTGACCAAAAATGCGATGGGTCATCTCTGCACCTGAAAGTGAATAAATAAGTCAATTTTTATCTCATAAACAATTTAATTAGTACAACAAAATGATGCATAGGTGCATCTTATATCAATAAAAAGATTCCTCTTTATCAGAAATGTGAAAGAAATAATTTAGGATACAAAATAAATTCATTTAACGCTTTCACTGCAGCCGCCGTAAGGCTTTGCGGATTTGTACGTCTCCCGCAACTAACATATGAATCACGTTCGCAGATGTGTACGTTTCCCGCATTGGTGCGCTTTAATTGTATTCAAAATGTTACATGTAAATATTGTAAAATGTCACATTTTACAGAATTCTAAATAAATTTTATTTTAGAATGAAGTATTTGTTATAAAAACATATAAAATAGAAAACTGAATATATAAAAACAAAAAAGAAGAGCATTTTTTTTTGTGAGTGTACCAAATTGAAGTTTAATGTCTAAGTCTAATAATGGGAGCTTTCAGGGGAAATTTAAATTTCCTTCAGAAAAAATGCCAGTTACACAGGTCAGGGTGGGCCTTAGTTCCTCAAGCGCCCTCGTGTGAAATTTTGAAAGGCACCTCTTTTTACAAGCTTTTATTTAACTTGCCTTGTTAGTATGGGTCAAATCTTGCAACTGAATTTTAAAACAGTTATCCCCAACCAATTGAGGTGAAATTTTGCATACACGTTTAGTTTGGATGACAATGCATGGTTAGCTAAGTGACATCATTCTAAATCCAATATGGCGGATTCCCAAAGATGGCGGACCAGTTATTGTTTAAAAGCTTGTTTTTAAAAAGTTTTTTTTAATTAATAATTTATTCTGGTAAAGAAACTAATTGGCGGCGAATGTATTTATCACTTCTATGTCCACATTTTCTGCTAACTCATTTTTAATTGAAAGAATTGCTAAGTCTTTCTTGCAGCATTGTGGAATGTAAGTAAGTTTTAATTAATTTTAATTTCGAAAAGCTTCGCTTTTCACTGGTTACGGTTACAAAATTCTTAAATATTGGGATACAAATCCTAGATATTTCTTTTTTGTATGAATCACAGAGCATTTAAAGGTGCGACTTGAGGTTTGGTTTTGGGAAGAAAAGCTTTTAGGCTAACACGGTGGGTTGCATAATTATGAAATTGGTCTCACTTATTTGCTCTTTCGCGTCCGTTTCAGTTGTTTGTTTAGTTCATTGATTATATTAGGCTCACGTCGAGGTGCCTCGGGAGTGCGGGGCACAGTCTCGCCCCCCCCCCCCCAACTAATACTAACACAACTAACAGGTTGAAAAGCAATAGTTGTTATACAATGTGTCCACGGCAAAGCGGTATTATGACAAATTTTTTTGGATTAGAAAAAAATTTTTTGTATTTGCTCTTGCTTCACACAAAAACTATTTTTAGTGTCTTGGACTTTAATAAATTTATAGAGGACGCTGGTAACAGCTTAAAAATAAAAATCGCATCAGGTAAAGCGCCTTTTTTGTGCGAAAAATTTTGTTAGAAAAACTTGCTCAGAATTAAAAAAATATGTACCAAATTACAGAACTAAAAACAGTTTTTTTTTAATTTATAAAATTTTAATTTCTTTTTATATTATAAATGTAATGATAATTTAAATTCATTTATTCTATCCATGTTCCTCCATTTTCAGCACATATCTCAACTCTGTTCTTAAATTCTTTGTAGCTATTTTTTATTTTATTTTATTTTTTTTTATTTTAATTATACACCATCTAACAGTACAAACCATTTACAAGATGGGAAACAACACATATTTAATATAGACTACACACCATAGATGAGTATAGTAACTAAAACTACAACTGGAATACAAAGAAAACTGAATAAGACTAAAATTAAAATTAAACTTAAGTAAAACAAAAATAAGGTTAACTATAATTATGCATACGGCACATAAAAGAATATAATAAAATGGTAACTAACTATAGATAACGTCTCCTATTAAATAAAAATGTCAATATCATTCGGGTTGTTATTATAAGTAGAACAGATGTTATATATCGGTGAGTATTGTAAAACGTTAGTCCGGGTTCTAGGCAGGTAAAAAGTTTGGTGATACCGCGAATTCACTCTTGGAGTGTGAAAATTTAATTTATGGAGGATCTCGCAGCAATCAATTTCATGATGAATTACTTTCTTTAAGAAGTTAATGGCGTAGTTGTTACGTCTATCACTTAAGCTGCACATAGAAAACATTTCAAGCAAATCTCCTTGTGGAAAGCCAATAGGTGGATATGTATCATGAGATTTAAAGTGAAGATATTTAAGAAAACGACGTTGTACATTTTCTATTTTTGAGATGTGAATATTATAGCAGGGCTGCCAAACAAGGGATGCATACTCTAACTTAGATCTCAAAAATGAAAAATATAGTAATTTTAGCGTTGCAATATTTGAGAAATCGCGGCTGTTGCGTATGATAAAACCAAATGTCTTATTTACGTCACATATTAACGTATCAATGTGGTCATTAAAAGTTAGTTTTTTGTCGAAAATTACACCAAGGTCTTTGAACGTAGACGGTCGCATTAATTGTTCGTTGTTTAGCGCGTAATCGTAGGTAATCATAGAATCTCTATTTGAAAACGACATAATATTACACTTTTGCACATTTAATGAAAGTTTGTTTTTAACACACCAAGAACAAAGATTAGAAACGCTATTTTGCAATGTGATGCAGTCATTCAGATCAGTGGATTCTATGTAAAAGTTTTATATCGTCCGCATACATTAAAAAGTGAACTCCTAGGGTATTACCTATGTCGTTGATAAAAATATTAAAAAGCAGCGGCCCAAGAACGGACCCCTGGGGAACACCTGAGGTTGAAATATAATCAGAGGATTTAAAGCCATTGTATGCGACGTATTGTTGTCGTTCAGTTAAATATGATTTTAAAAAAGATATGAGCTGATCTGAAATGCCAAAACTAGAGAGTTTTGTAATAAGTAAGTTGTGGTTCAGCCTATCGAAGGCTTTCGTAAAGTCAAAGTATATTACGTCTGTTTGAACTTGCATGTCGATGGATTCAGATATGTATTGTGTAGCACAAATAAGATTAGTGGTAGTAGAGCGGCCCTTCATAAATCCATGTTGTTGCGTGGAAATTATGTTTTTAACATGTGGGTAAATTGAATTATGTAGTAATATTTCGAAAGCTTTACCAAAATTACAGATTATAGTTATCGGTCGAAAGTTTCTTATATCATTTTTTTCACCCTTTTTGTATACCGGACAGACTTTGGAGTATTTCCAAATGTCAGGAAATGAACAACACTTAATAGAAAGGTTAAATAAAATCATGAGTGGTTTCGCAAAGATATAAGCACAATCTTTCAATAAGAACGCGGGAATGCCATCAGGTCCCATGGTGAGCTTGGGTTTTATTTTTTTTAAAGCCAATAGTACTTCGTGTTCTGAAAAGGACACTATATTGATGCTACTGTTATTATTATCAGACTGATCTGTTAATGTGTCTTCCGGTTCTACAGGTGAAAATGATTGTTCGAAAAGATCAGCATAAGCATTTACAATATCTTGTGGATTATTCAAATGATTGCCATTGTAATACATATCTTTAGGTATGTTAGTCACTCCCTTTTTGTTTTTTATGTGGGCCCAAAACTTATTTGGATCATTGCTGATATTATTTTCAACCTGAGCTGTATAATTTCTGAAAGCAGTTTTGATAACAAATTTAATTTTAGACCTCAATCTCACAAATTCACCAAGTGCAATGTTATCTCCCGTTCTTTTGTGCAGCCTCAAATATTTTTCTTTAGTTCTTATATCTTTGATAATTTCAGCATTAAACCACGGTGGGAATTTTCTATTATTTTTAGGACACACAGATTTAGGTACACAAGTTGTGAATATCTCCGATAATTTATCATAAAATTGTTGACACGCAGAGTTAATTTCAGTGTAATCTTCGAGGCAAGACCAGTCGACATTAAGCAGTTCCTGATATAATAGTTCAAAATTGGCTTTTCTAAAATTAAATGTATTTGTATAATTAATTGGGAAATTATTAGTACAGATTTCATATTCAGTGTTCAAGGAAATTACAAGTCCGGGATGATGCTTATCTTCTTTTAATAAAACATCTAAAGCTTTCTCAACTACACAACTGGTATTGCACAGGACCAAGTCAAGTAACCTGTTGTTGTTATTGTACACAAAATTAAATTGAGAGAGATCTAGAAAATTTGTAAAGTTATTGAGAGCTGTAACTTCAGCAGTATTGATGCCATTTAAAATAGATAGAGAATACGAGGGAATATTAAAATCTCCTATTATTAACACATTGTTGTCACAAATACCATTTAATGACTCGATGAATTCAAAAATTGTTTCATAGTTTACGGAGCTTACATTAGGCGGAATATATATAACAAAGATATAGGTGTAGCGCTGATTAACTGAGAGTTTAACACCTAGAATATCAACATAAGGTAATATATTTGCTTGATCTAAATCAATCCTTACAGCATTGAAATTATCTCGTATTGCTAACAATACACCCCCACCTCTGCTACGATTAGTAGCTGCAAAATCTCTGTCCTTGCGAAAGATATTATAATTATTGTTTATCAATTCAGAATCAAAAATAGTTGAATCGAGCCAAGTTTCAGTTAGTGCAATAATGGGCCAATTAGAACTAGCAACAGAATTGCTCACTTCGATCGTCTTCGTTTTGAGACCCCTGACGTTTTGATAATAAATGAGTATATTTTGAATGACTTGAAGGTCAATTGAATTTATAGCATTTGTAATTTTCTCTCAATACATTTACATCCGTTGTTAAATCATAGGAATAAACAATTTACTTCAGATGACCCCATAAATAAAAATCGCAAATATTCAAATCAGGTAATCTGGGTGGATACGGAAAGGATCCAAATCGTCCAATCCACTTTTCTGCAAAATTATTAGTCAGCCAATTCCTTACTATTTGTGTGCTGTGGGCTGAACAACCATCTTGCTGATAATACAAACGTGCTCTTTCGTCCAGTGGCAAGGTATGTAAATATTTATGAAAAAGGTAGTAGATTTAAATATTTATTCTGATTCAATTTACCATCAATGATGTATGGTCCGATTATACCATTGTAGGATATTGCATACCAAACATTAACTCTTTTAGAATATTGACTACCTGTAACAATTCTAAAATTTGGGTTCGTATCACTCCAGTAGCGGCAATTCTGACTAGACATTGGTGGTAAAAGTTGCTTCATCAGAGAAAAACCGGTCTTCTGCAAATTTTTCCCCCATTAACTTACAAAAGTATAAACGCTTATCTTCATCACCGTACACCGTATTATGTCGAAATCTTGGTTTGAATGCAAAAACTTTGTTTTCTTTGAATATTTTACAAATTAACGATTTACTTATCCCTGTATCATTAGTTCGCTTTCTTAAAAATAATTTTGGGTTCTCTCTGAGAGAATCCATCGCTAATACTGTTGCCGCATCATCTTCATTGTACTGTTTCTTTCGCCTAGTCTGCTTATTTACATTTCCGGTTTTCTTGAATCTTTTTACTATCCTCCATGCCTTTTGTATCGTTAGGGCGATATTCGGAAACATTTCATTAAACTTCGAAATCGCATTTTTCATGCTAGATTCGCCAGTGCTATAGCATTGTACTAAATAAACTTTTTCTTGTAAAGTTGACAATTTTAATACAAACAATAAATTATTCTGACACAAAGATGGATCACTTTTATTTTTGTTTTCATGGCATATTTGGTACGTCATATTTTTTAATTCTGAGCAAGTTTTTCTATACATTGTATACGTTTGAAAATGCAGCAGTAGGAGTCAAAGGGAAGAGTACTTCCCCTACCTCCATTATATCATCGAACACTAACAAGAGTCATTTCATCCATGTTTTTCCTACAGCACAGCTATATAGCGGATATCATAATAATATAT
Organism: Rutpela maculata; assembly: GCA_936432065.2. Classification (NCBI taxonomy): domain Eukaryota; kingdom Metazoa; phylum Arthropoda; class Insecta; order Coleoptera; family Cerambycidae; genus Rutpela; species Rutpela maculata. Next base: position 99,073,568 of record OW386290.2, on the reverse strand, counting down.
CAGTTATTTGGTAAAAGCCTGTAAAAAACACGAAAATATTGTAATGGGCTTGTTACCGATAATTATTTTTTCGTTATTTTTTTATGGAATTCAATAGAATTCGATCATCTAGATAAGCTGTTAAAATTTCAGCTTCATAAGTATATCCAATCATTAGATATTCAATGTTAAAGATTGAGTTCCAGTAAAAAGCGCTTTTTACGGGAACTCAATCGTGACGTCATTCTGCATAAATACTACTATTTTAAACCAGCAAGAAGATGAAACAGATATAATTTAACAATCAAACGCCGTTTCCATAGAGAAACACAATAACACCCGCCACACACTTGGGGCATGTGCATCATATAACTAACATAACCTCAATTGTTATGTTTTTTAAGTTTATTCTCATTTTTAATGTTTCTATACTCATTTTTGGCTTAGAGCCAAACTGGCTCCAAGCAAATATTTCAAAATTCACGCAAATAGTTTTTCAATATTGTTGATTGATACAAATAGACTGCTAATAGGCTCATTTAATGAATTTCATTTAGTAGTTGTTACTTCTTGTGGATAAAGTATTACTTAAAATTAGACGATATTGAAAATTTCAGATGAATCCGATATGTGGTTTTCGAAATATACGACTTTTAAAGACCATGGTGCGACCAACATCGTAACGTCAGAGATTAGTAATATAAATCGGTGAAAATAGTTGATAAACTGAAATTCTTCACAAACACGCATTAGTTTCAAAACACACTGCTTCAGTTAACGATTTGTAATATTGCGAAACTATAATAACGCGCTGTAGCTAGCCGCTTCTGCTAGCGGGTTCCTATCAAGTGACGTCACGGCCGATACTCGACCGTGGAGGCGGTCCATTTTTATGTTTTTTTTTTAGACGATTTACAGGTCTCAGAAAATTTTAGATTTTAGCACAGATAATCAAATAAAAAAAAAGTGTTAAATGAGCCCATTATAGGTTAGATTCCTAACCTGCAAAAAGTGTCTTATTTTATTTTGACAAACTATTTAAAACTTCATAAACATTACATCGAACTAGATTTTGGTTGAAAATATAGGAACCAGGCAGAAATTTTAATAATAGCTACGTAATACTTGTAAATCTTAAGAAATACATATTTTTGAGGTTAGCTGTGAAGTCACATTAAATCTCGATTATCACCTGATCAGCATCTGCAAAGTGACGTCACGCGAAGCTCCGCCCCGTTTTCGCGTGGTCCAACTTTGGTAATCTATTTAAGGGATTAAACGTCCTAATAAAAACCTAAAAATTTGGAAATTGCCTTAAAAAGTGTTCTACTTTCGATTTCTAAAAGAAAAAAAAATGTTGAACGGGCCTATTATATGCACTTATTACTTATTCGTTATGAAAATGAAGCTAGCATCATCACGAATCAGATTTCCCCATAAAAGAGGCTATCAATATTCCCAATAGAAAGCTTCCAGGAAACTTTCAGAGCAATCAAAACTCCCTGCAGTATACTCATTAAGACCCCTAAGGAATAGCTATCAAAACTTGAAGTAGATAATCATAAGTCATCTGCAAAAAAATTAACGAAGTCACACTCATTATATAAATAAATAACATTGATATAAAAGGCCCTAGGACACTGCCCTGTGAAACACCAAAATCATTGGGTATCTCAGATCAGGGCCGGCCCAATGAAATTTCTCGCTCCAGGCCAGTTCTAAGTTTTGCGCCCCCCTTCCCTATTTTCAATACTTTCTTAGGTAAATTATACAAATTTTAGTAACACGTCTTTAAATTTAATATTATCATTAAGTTGTATACTTTCTGGAAAACGGGAAAAACCTGGAAAGAAATTATAAATTTATAAAAAAAAAGTCAGGGAACATTTATTAAAACTATATCCAAACTTTTTTCAGCTTCTTTCAGAACTACCATTTTTCTTTTAAGATTTTGCGCCCATGACAATTTCGAAGACTTTTTATTACTTGCTACTCTACTATACACTATTACTATTGAATATTATCAATATTGAACGTCAACAAACACAACACAAATTTAATTTTTAATTCCTAACGTACCTAATTATAATTATTAATATACAAAGTCCGAAGAAAGCTAGTAAAGTTACAAACAACCGCGCTACTGGTCTTACCAACCTTATGTCTATAACAAACTGATTTGAATAATTTGCTTTTTTTAGTCAAAATAACTCAAAACTCGGTAAAAAAAGACCGGCAGTCGGCGGCGTCAGCAACCTATGTAAAAACGAAAAAATGCAAATATCATGGACACGAAGACTTTATACTCCGCCGGCCGCGCGGTATTTGATTTTTTGTAATCACAATCATGCAGCACGCTTACCGGTAGGCGGGCAGGGGCGGATTTATTTGGAGTACGTGCTTTTGTTTAAAATTTTAAGTTTAATTGTTCGGAAACCACAACCGACTTGCGGCAAATGACTTGCTCTTTGCGTTTTGGCGCCCCCCAGGATCCAGCGCCCCAGGCGACCGCCTGGCTCGTCTGCCCATCGTGCCGGCCCTGTCTCAGATGAGTACATGTTATTTATTTTAGTAATTTGTTTGCATTTTATTAGGTAAATCATTTTAGAACTAAACCACTGAAGCCATGACTTCCAACTTCTTTAAATAATTTGCAATCCATGATCTCAAAGGCATCTTTAAGATCTAGGGTAACTTATTTGATTCTCGGTTTCTAGACAATAACGATGAGTTTTTTTTTTCACAAAGAGTAAGAGATTCAAAAACTAGATATACCATGATAAACAAAAAAAAATCGTTCATACCAATGTCTTCTCCTATTGACACTACAGCGACAGCTAGAGTGGCCATTGCTTGGGCCATAGAGTAGTCCCATTCCGGTTTCTTCGGTAACTTAATTCTAGTAAAACTGTCCTTCTTCTCTTTTTTCTCTGGCTTTTCCTTTTTATCTTTTTTGGGTATTTCAACTTTCTCGCCGACAATATGCAGCAGTTCTTGAATGATCAAAACATCACCGGTACCTGCATAGGCACACATCAACAGGACAGTTTGTATAGTGGTCTTAAAAGGCTCTTCCAGGACATTCATTGCTTCTGTTGGGACTTCTATAGCATCACGAGCACCAAAATAACATAGTGACATGCCTAAGCTAGTTAATCTCATATAAGGTGATTTTAAAGCGTCTGTATTGTTCAGCTCGATAATTTTATTTAGAATTGTATTGGATACTTCATTGTCACGTCTTCCTAAGGAAATTAGACCACATGCCAAGCTGGCTATTCCTATTATCTCAGAGTTATTTGAAGTAGTTATTATAGGTAGAAGTAGGTCGAGTACATCTTCTCGATTAGTACCTAGAAACATAAAAATTTACAATTTTATGATAGGTTATAGGTTAGAAGAATTTTCTATAAAAGTAGCAAATTATGTAACAATTGAGGTACCTGGCATTTTTTCCCCTATTTTAACCCTGGTAAATACGAAAATGATGAATGGCACATCAAATTTTCCACCAGAAGCTTGATATGTAATGTTCGCACTTTTTCCAAAAATGCTTGTAAAAAATATAATAGGTATGGAAAAAATACAACAGAACAAATTTGTAAAGCATAAAAAACTGTATTAAACCAAAAAATTGTACAACTCATAGGTCATAAGGCACACTGTGACATTTTTTAAATAACACTAGTCAAATTCTTTCCCGATATAGTCGGTTGTGCCTTCGAAGCGAACGGTTGGGTGCCTGAAACACTCCCACTATAAACGCAAAATTGCCGTGAAAAACTCCGTCAAATTTGATAAAAATTAGGTAAATTATAGCCCAGGAATTTACCCGCAAATTGATACCTCATATCAAAAGAACAAAGTTGAAATAGAATTAATATTGGAAAACAACTAATACAGTTTTGTGACCAGTGCTGTGTATTAAGAAACGAAAAGAGCGTAATTAAACAAACAACCCAAGACAGGCAAAAGCAAGATAAGTACCTCCTTTTTCATTTTTAAGTACCTTCCCAGACAAGTATATTTATATACAATTGAAGGGTTTAGGCCCATCACCCTTGAAGAGTCGACATTGTCGACAAGTTTATGGCAATAAATTAAAGCATGGCATGATATCCCTCTGTAAACCTGTAAATTATTTTTTTAATCATAAAAATATTCAAATGAATTTGATCTGTCTGTAAAGTATGGTCATATAAATTTCTTTTGTTAACCTTCAAATAATCTTTTTTCATAATTATTAAAAATACTGCAAATTTAATATAAACTGAACCCGTAATAATCAAACGTATATGGTCATAATATTCTCTTAGGTAAAATATCAAGTGAGGGTTCTCAGGTCGAAATTACGCTCATTGTCAAGTGTAATAACTTAAAAATAAGTCAATAAACAATCCTTTCTAGCAAATTTACATATGAGTCTGGCCAGGGGCGTGCCCCATCGGGGTGACAGTGCACCGTGTGGAATTGAAGCAATTTAAGAATATAATGGGAATTTGGATGGAATTGGAGGCCATTGACTTGGTTTCGGTGCCATTGGAATTTGGAAAGCCTTATCCATGCTATGGAAACATACAAATTGTTTATGCTTCTGGTGCGGCTAGGGTGGGACTGAGAAAGTTTATTAAAAAGTTTAAAAAGGTTAGGACCGTAATAGTGACAAGCAGGGGGTAAACGGGAGGTAGTAGCTCTCCGGAAAGCACAAGAATGATGTATCTACTGCGGAGCGAGGACACATTGGCTACTGGTGCGAGGGATCGACGGCGACAGGAATTGTCTGTGTGGAGCGCTAGGCCATCGTTGGAAGGAGAAAACAGAAAACACATTCCTTTTTGTGCGCCATCACTTGGTCTGGATACAGAGTGCGAAGGATACAGTTTTGAGTTAGGTGAGGGATGAGTGTTTGAGGGGTGATGCATACCTCGGGACGTGCGATTGACGATTTTGTGAGTGGTGATTGGTTTTGTATATGATCCAGAGCTAGGTGCAATGTTTTTGGTGTGGTGCGGAAGAGCGGATCAAAAGGAGAGGGGAATGGAGGGGAGGAGAGGTATCACAGAGAAGTGTTGTTGATCCTGACTTTTTGTTGGTGTCTAGTTTAATAGGAGTGTGTTTTGTGGTATTGCATATTTCTTGACGTTGTGGGTGTTACAATATAGTGTTGTGAATCTGATTACATATTTTTCTTAAGTAAATTATCAAATGAGGTTTTCAGGTCAAAATTACGCTCGTTGATAAGTGAAAAGTTCTACATTAAATTCTACACTAAAAACAGGGAGACAAGGTTACAAGGGGTAATCACAAAAAGGATAGAAATGTACGCAATGAAGTACTGGGGACACGTCCAAAGAAGGGAACCAACACACCTACTGAAGAAAGCACTAACACTGAACAGCAGGAAACTTAAAATGGGGAGACCATGTTACACGTGGAAAACAACAATCGAGAGGATCATGAACAAACTGGGAAAGGACCAAACATACTGGGAAAGAAAAGCGAGGAAAAAATGAATTTCACAAAGCAATCGGAGCGATATATACAATACAATACAATACAGAAATCAGAAATCAGAAATCTTTATTCATCACAAAATTGATACAATGTACAGCATCAATTATCGGACTAGTCAAACAAAAGCTTAAAACTAAAAGACAAATCACTAACAAAATATACATTAAATTTAAAATTGAAATTCAAGACATACAAGATAAAAGATATGGTAAAATACATAAGATGTGAATAAAATACATAAAAACGTGAATAAATAAATTACATACAAAAATATATTATTTTTCTTTAGAAAAATTTTGTTTAAGGAATTCATCCACAGAATAGAATGACTCATTTACTAGAAAAGCGTGTAATTCTTTTTTAAATAAATTTACATTATCAAAGTCTAAGATACTTTTTATCCTGTTGTAACATATAACCCCTATATAACTTGGATTACATTGGCTTATTGAGAGTCTAGAATATGGCTGATGTATATTTTCCATATTTCGAGTACAATACAATACAATACAATACTTTATTCAGCTTATAGTACAATACATTGTCACAGCCCCGTCAAAACATATTTAAGCAGTAATAAACACTTTACAAAATATAAAATCTTAAAAGAAGAAAAATACACCAAATATACAGTCTTAATAATAGATAAAACCTTAAAAAATATATAAAAATAGATAAAACATCTTAATCTAGCAGATTATATTATGTCACTGTAAATAATTGTTACAGTAAGTCGTTTTCATTAAAATATTCATTCATGCTATAATATGCCTTGTCTAGAAAATATGAAAGTAAAGCTGCTTTAAAGGGAGCTAACTGTTGTATGGTCTTCACTCTATCTGGCAGGGCATTATATAATCGCACTGCAGTAATAAGAGGTCCCCTTCTGTATAATTCAAGTCTGGCCCTGGTGGTTGCTAATAGTGGGTTCCGTATATAATAATGTGCCGCAACCTCATTTACATTAAAGTTTTGAATATTAAGTTTTACATACATTATTGCACGATACATATATATACATGGCACAGTTAGTATTTTGTATTTTCTATAATAGGGTTTGCAAGAAATATTCCTCCTTAATTTAAACAAAATTCGTATGCAACTCTTTTGTCTTATTAATAATGGTTCTAACTGTCCTGAACACCCCCAAACCAAAATTGAATATTTAAAATGTGGATACATCATTGAATAATAATACGTTCGACATATTTCAAAATCACAGTTGTATGAGAGGTGTCTTAGTACATACTCCTGTTTACTTATTTTATTACAGATATTCGTAATATATTTAGACCAATTCAAGTTTTCAGTAATGGTTAAACCCAAACATTTAATTTCATTAACTTCTTCTAAATGCTTATTATCTATATAAATACTAAGATTAGAATTGTTGCAGTTTTTAGTTTTAAAATATAAGTAATTAGTTTTACTTTCATTTAATATCAAAGCATTTGATTCACACCATTTGTTTACTATATTAATTTCCTTGTTAGCTAGCTCCTCCAAGTTCTCCTCAGTCTGAGAGGCAGTTATTAGACTTGTATCGTCAGCGTACATGACTGTGCTGGTACCTGCGTCTATCTGGTGTACTAGGTCGTTATTATATAATGTAAACAGTATTGGCCCCAACACAGATCCCTGTGGTACACCTTTTGTTAGTGAACTGGTTGTAGATCTACCTTTACCATGTTTAGTAGTGACCTCTACGATCTGTGACCGATTTTCAAGATAGGACACGATCTAGTTACCTGCCATTCCTCTTATGCCGTATGAATTTAATTTTCTCACTAAAATCTTATGGTACACTAGATCGAAAGCCTTGCTCAAGTCACAAAATAATCCCACAACTTTTAGTTTACTATCGATAGAAGTCAGTATGTTTTCCACGAGAGATAATAGAGCAGTTTCAGTCGATCTGCCTGTACGAAATCCATGTTGGCTATCTGCTATAATTTTATATTTATTTAAAAAGGAGACTAATCTCTTTGCAAAAAGTTTTTCTATGATTTTTGATATTATTGGCAGAATAGATACAGGCCTATAGTTCTGACAATCATCTTTGCTTCCTTTCTTGAAAATGGGACACACTTTTGCAATTTTTAAAGAATCTGGAAAAGTTTCTGTCATAAAACTTAAATTGACAATATGAGCAATAGGGGAAGCAATATCCTTAGCAACCAGTTTTATTAGCTCACAAGGAAAATCATCAATGCCACATGAGCCAGTGTTCTTTAGTGCCATAATAGTGTTATATACCTCAATTTCATCTGTTAATTCTAAGTACATGGTGTTACAATTTAAATGATCAGATACTGTACAGTTTATATTATTTATATCGACACTGGGTATATTTACAAAATGGTTGTTTAAATTCTCTGCTATATCTATAGGATTTGAAACTACAACACCGTCTCTACATATACTTTTAATGATTGAATTTGGTTTTTTAATATTTGTTTCTTTGTGAATGATATTCCATATCCCTTTTGCCTTATTTTCAACAGTATTAATATAATTGGTATAGTACAATTCTTTTGCTTTTCTTATTAGTTTTTTATATATTTTCCTGTATGTAATGTAGTATTGTTTAAACTCATCTGTTTTTAGGATTTTACTTAAATTATAAAGTTCTTTTAATTTATTTCTACTTGTGAATAATCCTATCGTCATAAATTTGCAACTATTGTCCTTTCTGCTACCAATCTTACAATATTTCATTGGAAAACATTTGTCTAAGTAGTATTTTAATATGTTTTTAAAATTTTCTAAACATTTATTCACAGAGATGGTCTCAGCATAAATGTCATTCCAGCTTACATTTGCCATTAGTTGACAAAATAGTTGTTTTGCATTTTGTGAATATATTCTTTTTAATTCAGACTTATGTTTATCATTGTTATTATTAAGTTTACTACTTGAAACCATGAATTCTATATACTGAGCCTTATGATCAGATAACAGAGTATCAATTACACCTGAGTTATACAATTCTCTCCCTAAGTTAGTGACAATATTATCTATAAGTGTTGAAGATCTTGCTGTTACTCTAGTGAAGTCCTCAATAGAGAGTTCCAATCCATAAGAGGAGAATATTTGCTTGATTGTTAGTGTATCATGGGAGTTAAGTGAGAAATCTATGTTGAAGTCTCCACAGAGTATTAATACATCATTTTTTGATTTTTGATTAATTAATAAATTTAATGTATCTTGTAATTTATCCAAAAACGTTCTAACACTTGAGTTCGGCGTTCTATATATAACACAGATAATCACCTTTTCCTCATTCTGAGTCCACTTTATTGCAGCACACTCAAAGACACCTTCAGAGCACAGATTTTGAATACCCTCAATAGGAGTTGTTTCCAAGTTGTCCTTGGCAAAAAGACACACACCTCCATGTGAGCTTCCTTTTCTGCAGAATTGATTTTGAAGTTTATAATTTTCTAGCTTGACTAGTTCAATTTCATGTTCACTTAGTTTATGTTCAGATAGGCATAAAAATTGAGGTTTCTCTTCCTGAAGTATTATATTTAGTTCTTCACATTTACTTCTCATTGACCGTATGTTGAGGTGAATAATTTTCACCTTGTCCTTGTCGTTGTCCTCGAAAAAACTTATTCTTGAGTCTGTCTATAATCACCTCACTGCTCCAGTTGTCTGGATCCATTAAGGTATCACAATACTGCATGTCGATACCAATTTTGTAGCAAATGCTGCCATAGTATGTGTTCAATTTTTCACAAATAAAATCTTCATGTCCTACAATATCTTTCACATCTGCTATTAAATCATCTCTAGTTAAATTTCTGTTAAGGTTCCCAATGAAAATCCATGCCTTCTTTGCATCTGCAGATATCCTTGAATTTCTTGTATTTTTCCCTGTCCCAATTACTCTACAGCTACTACTTTTTTTACCTTCAACCCTTCTCACAGTAGTTTGACCATTTTCGCCACTATTTGTTCTACGTTTGTAAGTTACAGTTTGAAATCCATCTCTGTTTCTAATTTCAGATGTACCAGCTACCAGGCGAGTATTATTATTGTTATTATTAATACTTTCTACAATTGTGTGTGAAACATTGGTAGAAGTTTGTTTCTTGCTATCATTTGTCCTATTATGTTTAGATACTGCCATTTTCTGGGATTTAGATTTATCAGTTTGTGTGTCATTAGATTTATTATACTCTACCAGAATCAGAAACGGAGGAATCAGAAGCCTCAGAAGAAGAAGGAGACCTGTAGAAACAGAAGTACAAAAATAGGAGCACAGATAGCAGCGACACAATGCGGCAACATATCTCACAAGAAGACCCAGAATAGGCAGAAGCCCAGAACCAAAAATCCAAAAAAGGAGGCTTAAACGCTCCCCCACGCCATAATGCGGTAACGCATCTCACAAATACCTACACCTTGGGAGTGGCAGTAATGCCTACCGCACGCTGGTAAATCAATCAATCAATCAACACTAGTCAAATTCTTTCCCGCTGCTCAGCTTTACCAAATGCAGTTGTTCGGGGCAGATGGAGGTAGCAAATAACCACGTCACAGAAGTTTTAAATTCAAAATTATCTTAGTTATCTGTCCAAAATGCAGTTAACTAATACATGATGATTTAATTCGATAACAGTTTGGCGAAAGAAAGCAACAGTTTATGAAATATAGTATTGTACTATAGATAGACATTAACCCATGAACGCCCATGGTTGCGTTAACGCAACGTCGTCAAAAATAGTTTTTTTCCTATTAAAAAAACATTTTTTCTGATGCACGGTCAGTGGTATTGCATTTACAAATATTTGAACAGGCCTCTAAAAAAAATTCTAAAGGTGTATCATAATTTCAGTTTAAATAAAGACAGAAGAAACTATCAACATTTCTAGAAAAAAAAAACTTGCATAATTTAGATAGTCATTGTATAAAATATGATTCACCTGTTTCATTATGCGCAAGAGGTTTCTTATAAAACATACTTACATTTTTGAAAAAAAAAAAAAATATTTTCTTTCAGGAAATATTTTTCAAACTGTTTGAAATATAACGATGCAAAATCGCAACATTGGGACAATCAGTGAAATAGTAATAGTGAGTAAAATACTCCTGTGTGAACTCGAGTTTTGTACTACTAGTTTTGTGCCTATTATTTAGTGGCGCCGCAGTGTCCTCCCCCGCCCATCAATTACAAGACCTGGAAAAAAACCTTCCAATAGTCCTGGAAAACTTGTAAAAATCAGGGATTTTAAGTTTGAAAAATTGCTATGAACCCTGCTTATGGTGGAAAAATTCCCAAAGTTATCAAAAGAGAAGTTGGTCTAGGAGGAGAAGTTATTATCAATCTTTTGAAATACCACGGCCCATAAGATGCATTTTGATAACATTTTTACAAGTTACAGTCTGCTATCTAAAAAATAAAGATTATTTTGCCACTGGAACTGTGCGTGAGAACAGATTTCTGAAATGTCCATTACAGACAATTAAGTCTATGAAAAAAGAATCACACGGTACAATGGATTCCCGTTATGATCATATAAATGAAATAAGTGTGGTACTTTGAAATGTCAATTCAGTGGTTACAGTGGCAACCAATTATTGTGAGTCTATACAACCTACTGTGCCTGTGAAATGATACAATCACAAAGAAAAAAAAAGACGTTATCTGTACAGCCAGGCATGACTGCTAAATATAACAAATACATGGAAGGGGTTGATTTACTTGACAACACAGTTGCAAATTATAGAATGAAAATACGGGGAAAAAATGGTGGCCATTATTCATAAATATGTTAGATTGTGCAGTGGTAAATACTTGGAAACTCCATAGCTGGATTTTAGGCCTGAACTTGTATGGAGCCCAACAAATGTAAAAAACAATATATTCGAGGATGTTATTCAACTGCGTCTTTATCGTCCTCTGTACATTTCGATAATGTGGGCCACATAATTGAGATAAATCATGAAAACTGGAGGAGACATTGCAGAGTATGCAAAAAACAACTGCATTCATGTGTAACAAATGTTGAATCCTATTACATTCACATTACTTCAAAGACTACCCTCGAGACTACCACAATTAAATTTTTTTTATGCATATTTATGCACCCATTACTTCCCAATGTTGCGTTAACGTTACGTAAAAAAAAAATTGAAAAAATATATATATGTTTTTTTTAACCTTCAAGGATGTTTATAAATGCCGAAATAAATATATTTCATTAAAAAAAATTGCATTTTTCCTGATATTTCTAGTGGCGGTCCTTAATAGGTTAACCACAATGAAGGACATGTAAAATATCAAGCTAATCCGAGCATACCCAACTGCAGAGTAGGTTAAGCTAGGGAAGATAGGGGAGGTAACTTTGGTATGTCACTAACGGACTACAAGCCCATTGTAATTTTTAAGGTGACCCAGCATGAATTATATTCAATACGATGCTGGTATGTAAAACCATAACTTTAGGCACTGTGCCGTCACTTTTGAGCGGTACAGGTGAGTACAAAATAATGGGACCGAAAGCCAGAAGAATTTTTGATTTTCCGAAAATTTTTCCAGGCATATTAATACTGTACGGCGTTTGTACAATTAGATTTGTATGCTTTCATAGATTCATTATTCAGCAATGCCGCATGATACTAAGAAATAGAGATAGGCTCTCACGCATACCTCCCCTTACTGCAGTTCCCGCTGTTACGTCACGTAAAAGTCAACTAGTTCAGTGGTCAATTTTTAATTTAGATGTAAACTAAAATTACCTTAACCGAAGTGTTTAGAAGCTTATCCTTCGATAAAATAACAAATTACGATTCTTTTGGTTGTTCGAGACGAAAGATAGAGCCAAAAATGTGAGAAAATTGTAAAATAATAGATACAATTATTTCTTCGTTTAACTCGCTCTAACTAAAAAACGGGACAACGAATTATTATCAAATTTTTACCGTGTGAGGAATTTATATTTTTTAACAAAATGTGTTAATATGAAGGTCAAGTTTTAATAAGTGTAGAAAATATGATTTTTTTTCTAAGTCTATGTCGATAAAATGTGAAAATTTACAGGTGGGAATACAACAAACGAGAAACTTTTTTGTCTTTCGAAATAGATACCAAGTATATCGAGGGCATATGAAGATAAAGGATGGAGCTAACTTTTTTATTTGAAACTTTTTTTTCTAGGATTAACAGTTTTCGAGAAAATTGCAATTAAGTATACGGAACCCCCTCGCGAACGATACAGCGCAGAGAATGTGGTGTGAGAACTAATGTACGTTAGTGTTGTTTAATGAAATCGAATTCAGATTTTCTTGAGATGTTTCAGCAAATCAATGGAGGTTATTAAATATTTGTAATAATTAGCATGAGAGAACACATTGATATATCCCGCGCTATTGAATTAAGTCATATTGCGAAAACGCTATTTTGCAGATGCAAAATGTTTTTCATAATAAAAACATTAAAGAATCCGGCAATTTATCTCTAAATAACAGAATAAATAATATTTCTCATTCTTGACTGTTTGTCTAGTTTCCTGAATAACGTTAGATAAATGCACTGTTTCATAATTAAACTAATTAAAGTAGTATATTATTTACTACTACTATTTATTGTGTTTAATTAAATGAATTAAAATTTGATATTAAATAAAAACAAAACAAATAGCTTACTTACACGTTGTAAAATCAACAGTGCAAAAGATCATATGTGCTTGCACCAATTATTTCGGAGGTGTTTTCACAAACATTTAAACCCACAATGGCCTTATGCGAAATGAAAAGTGCTGTCAAAAGCAGTCATAGAATTCTATGATATTAAAAAGCGAGTTAAAAAGTAAAATTGCCTGCAATCAGCTTTCTAAGTCTTATATTACGGGTTTCGATGTATTTTTAGGTGTATTTTTAGGTAGATGGTCGCCGGCGCGGGCTCGATTTGAAGTTGCGCTATGCGCACAGTAGGTCGAAAGCTGGTACTCGTACCGAGCGTATCTTATATTTCATAGTATCATGGCAATGCCGTACATATTTGGTGGTTACAGAGTGAGAAATCCCGGGCGCAACCCCTTCCCTAGACCCATAGGGTGCAAGATCATTTGAAAATGCAGGGCATCGATTCTAAAATATTGTTCAACACCTACAATAATTTTTAACAATTGTACCGTCTAAAAATTATGGTAACTATAAATATAAATAAACAATTATCTGGGGCGTTTGGGGGTTGAATCTCATTTTTTGGCAATAAGATCATAAATTCCTGTACGGCAACCAATTTTTTGACATGGTAACTAAATATTATCGTTGTACATTATAGCCGGTTCTAATTAATGAAACCAAATGAAAATATGAATTAAATAAAACTCTCAAAATTTAAAAGATTTTAAAATGAAATAAAATTCACTTTATCACAGTACATGGCGGTTTTATGCCATTAATCCTTAACTTTGTTTGTCATGTATGATTTAATATTATATAAAAATGGTTTATTTTATTGGGAAAAATGTTTTATGTTGCCAGCAATTAGGAAGTTTCCATTTTTCTCATTTTCTCGTAATAAATAGTCGTAAAAATTTAAAAAACATCTAATTTTTTTTTTAAATTATCTCTATAAATAAAAAAGTTATGGTCCTTCCAAGTTTAAAATGCTGCAATCATCTGGGCTGAGGCTCGATTACGTCACAAGACATGATTCCGCCAACAGGGAGCGGGCGTGGGCACCTTTATACTCGCTGGCAGGCACCGGCAGTTTATAACCAGCTTGCATTTGAGAGCCGAAAAAATTGCTAAAACATGCAATTTTGGCACGTTCATATTTTTCGAAAAACACCATAGGGACGGCCGTATGATGTCGCGACGTAAAGAGGAACTGTTCCAGATAAACCTGATCGTAAATTGCACGGCGAAATTCGAAAATTCGGCTCGGCACGAACGAATCAAAAGTGACATTTTGTGACATTTCAGAAAATCGAGCACATACACTAAATAAAAGGAACATACGACGCGCCGCCGGCAAGTCAGCTCGTTGTGTATTGTGACGTCACGGTGGACTTCAGCCGAGGCGAAGTATTCAAATAAGAAATTGAATAAGTTCGTGAGTTTTTCAGATATCGAGATAATTTTTTTTTTTTTGTTTGACTAGTTATCTGAAAGACTACTAAATGAGGTTGAATGTACATGATATTTCTAAAATAGAAAACTTCCTAATTAATTGGGTATTTATATTTAATTATTATGAAAATAAACATGTCGCACATATTAAATAGAACAGGAAAGAATGCGTTTGATTCAAAATTGTCTTTTTATTTGCTAGATATGTATTACATATTTTTGTAAGAACCATTACCGTTTTTAGGTTAAATACCAAAAATACATTGTAGCTGACAATAATGAATATTTCACCACTTCGTCATTTTTCTGATTGTTTCAGTGTTTGCAATATGATATTCTGTGTATATGAGAGCTGTCTCTCGGCCTTTGGGGATAGAAGAGAAGTAGTAGGGATTTCTCACCTCTGTAACCAGCAAATATGTACGGCATTGCTAAATAACAGATTCATTAAAATGTAAAAATTGAATTGTACAAAAGCTGTACAGTATTAAATCACCTTTATGAAGTAGAAAATAGTTGCAAAAATAAAATAAAATCTTAGAGGTGACAAAATACTTTTCCAGCCATCCGAAACCATTCTTTTTGTACAGCATTTAGTTTATATTGATTATTGTTTAAACAAACTATGCTAATGCCGTAAACAAATTTTTCACCGTAAAATTGCTCTTTTCAGAGGGAAATAAATTTTCCTGACGCAGCCATGTGTTCCATGAAAAATGTATGGCACGGCAAAAAATGTCTTCGTTTCGTGAAAAAGCATTAAGATCATTGAATTTGATATTGGTTCAAATCACCACCACTATATTAGTTGGGGGTAGGGGGTTGCGCCCTGTAACCACCAAATATTATGGCATTGGTGAATAATGAATCTATGAAAGCATACAAATCTAATTGTACAAACGCTGTACAGTATTAAATTATCTATATGCCCGGAAAAATTTTCGGAAAATCACAAATTCTTCTGGATTTCGGTCCCATTATTTTTGCACGGCAATAAGTTCTAGGTGATTATTTTTTTATGAACTATCAACATGAGGAATGCCATACAAGAATATTTTGTCTGAAGAGCGCATTTTCGGATGGAAAATTCAATTTACCTGTGTACTCCCGAAAGTGACGACATAGTGCCTAAATTTATGGTTTCATATACCGGCATCATACTGAATATAATCCATGTAGCGTCACTTGACCCCTTAAAAATTACCATGGGCTTGTAGTCTATAAGGCAGTGAAAAGAATGACTGGACAGTGGGGACGCTGAAAAGAATTTGACTACTATAATTATCCGTTTCCATTGTTAAACTTTTAGATTTTGACATATTTTGAAATAGTTCCATTAGATTTAAGATTGATTTTTAACTAGAAAATATAATTTGCTGGACAGCCTATTGTACTATTACCTCAATTCACCAAGAGATACAGTACAGTCGAATTGATTTAATTCAATTTCTTTTAGCTACAACATTCCACTAGAAATTTTATTGTTGATTCTTATGCATTATGAACTTTTGATTACAAAAAAAATATTGGCGCCCAAAAATTTCTGGTGTTTCAAAGGTTATATGGACTTTTTGACGCGCTTTCACGCTTTCTACTTATCTGCTTAATATGTCTTGTACCAGTAATCGAATGGGAATTTTAAATATACTGGCTTATTTGAAATAGAATTCTTAATAAAAAACATAGTCCTGTCTGACATGCCGCCATCTTGAAAAAAAATAGGAAACACCAAAAATGGCCAAAAAAAAAACAAAATTTAATATCTTTTCGATAAGAAGGAGTAATTTCACCAAAGTTGGCAAAAATAAAACTCATTACCAATTTTTGATAGATAACACATAGCAAGCATCAGAGTCGATGCTTTGCTGTTTGATGCCTTTCATTTCATCCAAGATTATTTACACTTTACATTATCACTACAGTGGCGGTGATATGTATAAGCGGGTATAAGCAAAGCTTAGGGGCCCCGAAAGCTTAGATAGCCAGATAGTACTTGAAATGAGTTGGAAGTTTTGTCCTGTGCCGTACCCAGTCGATCAGTTCAATGTTTGCTTAGGGGCTCTTGCACCGCCACTGTATCACTACACTACTTGTGTCCCATGCACTTAATATTATTACACGCAACACTAAATATCTAATAGCCCCTTTTAAAACTCAAAACCTGTAGAAAATAAATATGATGATTCCAAATATATTTTATTGAGCCAACATTTTGATGGTATCTAGAATCAAGCCTATCCACAATCAGTTGTACCACACTACAGGCTGCAAACACTAGTAGATTGTGATATAAACTTAGGATTCCCCATAATAGACTATCCATTTAATGTGGGAAACTCGGTACGATATTACGAAATGATAAAAATATCAGTCCATAAAAGACATTCGGTTTGTCATGTCAAAAAAAAATAGGGGGTGGTGCATTTCAGTGTAAATAGAAATATTTGTTGACATATTATGTACTATGCATAAATATGTATTTATCTTCACTTAATTGCACCCAATAACGGTGTGGAAAATAGAATTTTACGCACTGTTCTAGAAAAACTTTCATATCCAATTTATCAAATAATTAATTTTTAATTCCATTTTACTGCCCCTAAATTGTCAGATTGGTTTACATTTTATATTTAATTGAACAATGTGTTATATAAGATATAAAAAATGTTTTATCTGACTACCTTTATATTGGGTATACAATGTTTCACAAAATTCCACATGGTTGATAAAATAAAATACAGTCGCCATGCCACTTATTACAATACGTCTTTTAATAATATAGTATGAAGCCGATACTCTTCCTAATAAAACTACTTTAAAAAATGCAAACATCTTGAGTTTAAATAAGGAAAAGGTAAACTATACAGTAAGTCAAAAGAATGTTATTATTTCCCCTTTGAGTGGTACAATTTTTTAGGTTAATATGCTTTTCGATGCATTTTTTTGATCTCTTGTATTTTTCCGTATCATATTTAGGAGAGTTAAAATAGGGAGAAAATGTAGTACACGGAGATTAGGCAAATTTATATGGAATAGAAGAAAAAAATTATAATAAGCTGAAATGTCTATAATAGTTAGTTTATGTGTGTAAGAATAGTAAGCAAGTAAGTAAATAAGTTTTTATTCCGTAGTATCATACATATTACATTAAATATGCATAAAACAGGTCATTAAAGGACAAATAGTAGGTGAAACTACAAAAAAAATACAAATAATTAAAAAGTCACATTAGAATACAGTAATTAAAATATAAAATACGATAATTAAATTAGAGGGTGTAAAGATAAAATTTAAAAATAGTCATGATTATTAAAAATCAAGAAATTCCTGAACTGAATATGGTTCTATATTACAGATATATTGGAAAATTTGTTCTCTGAAGTCCTTCAAGAGGATTTTATTTTTAATAAAAACAGGACGTACATTGAAGAATTTAATTGCTGAATAAAATGGTCCTCTCTCGGTGAGAGTTAAGTGGTGCATCGGAAATGCATAATTGCCTTTGTGTCGAGTATCATAGGTATGGTTTAGGTTTAACATTTGGAAATCAGCTTGACGATTTTTTAGGTATACTAAGCAGGAGTATACGTATAGTCCTGGTATTGTAAGCATTTTATTCTCTCTAAAGTGCCCCTGGCAAGATTCGTTGAACTTCAATCTGTATATTATTCTAAATGCCCTTTTTTGGGTTTTAAATACTTTGTAGAGGTCAGAGGAACCACCCCATACCTCAATTGCATACTTAGCGGTGGAATAGAAGTTTGCATAATAGACCATTTTAAGTGTCGAAGTGTCGAAGGAAAGTGACAAAACTCTAAGTGCAAAGCAAGACTTGTTAAGTTTTTTGGTGATTTCGTCAATATGCAGAAACCACTTAATATTACTGTCCAAAGTTATGCCTAATAATTTAGTGGAATTTATGTAATACTGGTACTTTATCAGTTAGCAATTCTGGCACTTTTAATAATGAACGATCCGTTTTGAATATTACACAGTTTGACTTGGCCTCATTTAAGATAAGCTCATTAGTGTAAAACCAATCTTTAATTTTTTGCCATAGTTGAGATAGAGTGTTCACAACTTCCTCAAGCGTGTGACCCTGTATTAAAAGGTTTGTATCATCGGCATAGTTGATGATTGTTGATTTGATATTTTGATCTGTAACGTTCATCAGATCGTTTTCAAAAATGACAGAAAGGAGTGGCCCCAGAACGCTGCCTTGAGGAACTCCATAATTAATATTTAGAATATCAGATTCATGTTTTTTTCCCATTAATTGTTATTGATGTTTTCTGCCGTCTATTTTGTAAGTATGAACTGAACCACTGAAGAGTGGTCCCTCGAACCCCCGATTTCTCCAGTTTGTTAAGCAAGTGATTATGATTTAATATATCAAATGCCCTGGAATACATATAAAAAAAGTTCCCACCCTTAAGGGGTAAGCTTCATCCCTATCTCACCCCCTTTAGGGACACCGCACTGGTTTTTTTACAATATCTTTTAAACGCTTTATCTTAGAGAAAAAACATAAGTATAGGAAAAGGTTTGTCACAAAATTCTCTACAAAAAAGGTTGTGTGTTATGTATCGATATTTCTATTACTTTTTATGTTATTAAATCGTAGACTATAGGGTTAAACAAAAATGAAAGTCGGATTATATTGAATACGGTACTTAATCGAACATAACGCAGCCTGATA
Organism: Rutpela maculata; assembly: GCA_936432065.2. Lineage (NCBI taxonomy): Eukaryota > Metazoa > Arthropoda > Insecta > Coleoptera > Cerambycidae > Rutpela > Rutpela maculata. The sequence goes on along the minus strand of OW386290.2, from coordinate 99,054,289 downwards.
ATATTTCAAATGATCCAACACAATTCTAACCGCAAGAGTTTGTAGCTCTAAATATTTACAGTTGTCAAATGTCCTTAAGAACTCAACAAAAACAGTTCTTTTTGCTCATGCATTTAGTGGTAGTAACACAACGTCTGCTTTTTACAAATTTACAAGAAGTTGTTAAAACCTTTAACAAACCAAATGCTACTGCTACAAAACAGGATATTACTGAAGCTGGGGAAATATTTGCTCTTGTACTAAAGCACAAAAAAATGAAACGTCAATAAATCATCAGAGGTATGTTCTGTTTAACACCTCAGTTGACAATTCTAGTCAAACGGTTACTTTGGCGTTCGCAGCTTTGCTTCGACGTTCGCAGCTTTGCAACAACATTCGTTGCGGGTTTACCACCAAATTCCGGCTTGGCATGGAAATGTTTTAGAGCCAGAAGAATGGGGATGGAAGAAATCAGGTGATATTTTAATGCCTGTTTTGACTACTGAATCAGCAGCTCCCTCATCAATTTTAGAGTTAATTTCGTGTGCCTGCAAAAAAGGGCTGCGGAAAGCGATGCAGATGTTTAAAGGTTGGTTTAAAATGTTCGGCTGTGTGTATGAACTGTCACGGACAAGCATGCTTTAATGCAGAACGGACCGGCGAAATTGAATTTAAGCAAGAATAAAGCCTTTAGTGAATTTAATTTAATTCAATTCTATATAATTTATAAGAAGTTGTTGAAACCGAATACTACAAAACAGAATATTACAAGGCTGGATAAATATTGTGTTTCCATCCAAATAATCTGCAAACGACCTATAAGACATGTTTTATAGAAAATTTAATTCTCAATATTTTTCAATACCTCTAGTTTTGTCGTAAAATATCACATTTCCAAAATATTATTGAAAAACCAGCACAGTGAAAAAGGATGGGAACTTTTTGATCCTGTATTCCTACCTCCATCAACTGTCGATTCAGAAAATATCAGCTTATTATAATTTTTTTCTTCTATTTTTACTAATTTCCGTGTACTAACAATAGATTGTTACATTTCGTAGTCTTAGAATGTCCGATATCAGAAAATGTTACTAGTGTATAATAAACTGGTTGAAACTAATAAGGTAAACTAGGAAAATGCTAAAGTAGAATATCTTCAAAATAAAATGGCATATTTAAGATGCGATTTACGAGATTTTCTTGAAAATTTCATTTGGAAAAACTCGCTTAAATCACCGAACAATTTTGTAAAATATTGATTCTGAAAATGTACAAAAATAATTAGCAGGTTTTTATCTGCCATATTAGGATGATCTATGAACAAATTAGAAAAAACATTTTGGCAGTTTTTTTATATCTCTCATATTTCTAGATTAATTTTTTTTACAATTTCTGAAGAAATATGTCCTGTAATATTTATTATTATTTTTTTTAATTTGTATATACCCAGTATCACAAATGAGATTGAAACAAACCTTTCAAAAAATTGAGATAGCGAATATATACCTGCATAGGCTAAACCAATGCCTAAAATGGCGCCAATCTGCAGTGTTTCGTTGTCCATGTTTACATAATCGCCCAGAAGTGCCAGAGCTGGATCGCATTCATTTCTAACCCTACAATTAACTATACCCAGTGCCAGTAAAGCACCTGATTTTATGTAGTCATCTGATGTGTACAAATATTTATCGATTGGAGTTAGTCCACCATCTACATCCCAAAGATGTAACAATCCTAAAGCTGCTGTGGCACATAACATGCCATGTTCTTTGTTACGATAAATCCATTTGTTCCCTCCTTCGGTAGTCAGGAGTTTGTCACAGCCAAATCCAGCATTCACAAAACCATTTACAAATGATGAAGCTAAGTTCTGCCTTGCACTATCCATATTTTCTCCTAATATAGTGATTCGAGGTGGCAATGGCTCTAGCCAGGCTTTATAGACTTCCTCTGGAGATTTTGGTTCCATAATATCAAGCTAGAATTTAACATGAATATATAATACATATTAAGATTAAGTAATTGTGATATATTACACTCATCAAGCAATCTGACTTAATTTTCACTCGTACATTTTGTAAATAGAATCGAAAAATCGATGATGTAATAATCTCGGACACCCAAACGATCCTCGGATGAATTTGCAAAATATTTCTGTAATGTAGCAAGCGAAAAATTATCTGAGCATTTTAAGACTATCCCAACAGAATGTACAAATGGCTCACAAATTAGTGACACTATGTTTTTATACCCCACTGAACCCAAAGAGGTTGAGGAAATAATAAGAAATTTAAAAGATAAGACATCTGTTGGTATAGACGGTATATCTACCAAAGCTCTTAAATTCGTCGCGGAGATTATTGCAGTTCCTCTCTCTTATTTAGTAAACAAATGTTTTGAACTGGGATATTTTCCTTCAGTATTCAAAGTGGCAATTGTTTTACCCGTACATAAGAAAGGTGACGAACAAGATAAAGAAAACTATCGCCCGATATCCATTCTTTGTATTTTGTCAAAAGTAATTGAACGATTAATTTTCAACAGAGTCATAAATTTCTTAAATAAGTATAGTGTTCTAACTGAATATCAACATGGCTTTCAGTGCAATAAATCTGTTGAGACAGCAACTTGCCAGCTCTTGCAGTTTATATGTGATGAAATTGACAAGAGAAAACATGTTATTGGTCTATTTTTTGATCTAAGCAGAGCCTTCGATACACTTAATGTTGATTTCATTGTATGTAAGCTGCAGAGTTCTGGTATCAGAGGGTCTGCGCTGAATCTGATCAAATCTTTTTTAACTGATCGAAAAATACGTGTGAAAGTATCTAACTCTGTTTCAAATGATTATGACATAAATATTGGTGTTCCACAGGGATCTGTGCTTGGACCACTAATATTTCTGTTATTCGTCAATGATCTTCCATCGGCTATTAAAAATGCCCTAACTATTATGTTTGCAGACGATACCTCCATTGTGATCTCAGCTCCAGATCCTGAGGAACTTAACACCAAAGTTTTGGAAATTTTGACAATCTACAAGGAATGGTGTGCCAAAAATACTCTTATCTTGAATATTGATAAAACAGAATGCCTATACTTTTCTAAACGGAGGACACCTCCTAGTGATCTGAATAACATCATTCCTACAGGACAATTTTCACCATTTACAAAATTTTTAGGAACTATAGTAGACGAAAATCTATGTTGGGAACAACATATTGATTACTTATGTAAAAAGGTTAACTCTGCGTACTTTGCTATAAAACAAGTAAAAAATTTATTCGATACAAAATACCTGGTAAATATATACTATGCATTGGCATACTCCCATCTTTCATACAATATTATAGTCTGGGGACATGCGACAAATATAAATAGAGTATTCATACTGCAAAAAAGACTCATCAGATTAATATTTAACCTGGGCCCTAGAGAAACTTGTAAAGCTTGCTTTAGGGAAAACAGAATCTTAACAGTTCATTGTATCTATATTTTAAAGACTATAATGTTTATTAAAAAAAACCTTTATAAATTCAATGTAAATGCTAATATCCACTCACATGATACTAGATACTGTAGCTTACTCAGAACGACTAATCATAAGTCATCAACATATGAAAAATCACCTCACTATGCTGGAATTAAATTATATAATAAGCTACCTGCAGAAATAAAAAACATAACATCAATAAATAAATTTAATAATGAACTAAAGAAGTTTCTCATCATAAATAGTTTTTATTCCGTTGATGAATATTTCGAGTGTAACAGTGATGTTTAATCATCTGTGATAAAGTTATAATGTATGTAGTTGCATTACAATTTGTCTGTATAATTTTTTTATCTTATGTTTTTTTAAATTGTACTTTGTGTATTTTAAATTGTATTTTCTGCATTTTTAAATTGTTTTTTGTGTATTTTACTATGTATGACGTTCATATATGTACCCGGTACATCTAGATGACAAAATATAAATAAAATAAAAAAAAATAAAATAAAAAAAAATAAAACTAAGTTTTTTTTAAAGATTGTTTAGGCGGGGGGGAATTTTTTTGTGGAAATGCAATTTGTATGTTATCAGGATGCCACAGTAAAGTTTTGTCCAATTTGGGAGTGAAGCGTTTTTGGAAATTAAGTTTTAATTTTGAAGAACGTGCTTTTGTCTTGTTTTTCTTTAATATGTTGGGTTCTGTTCATCGGATCAGACCAAGCAAAAAATCAAAATATTTGTCAATAAGTTGTGAATAAAACTGCGAGGGTCTAAATCTGATCTGTCGTTTTGTTTTTTTGTAAAAAAATAAAAACTACGAAAATTTCTAATTTCACATCAACCGAAATTACTAAAGAAATAATTAATCTTTTTTAATGAAACTTAGTAAATTTATAGGTCATGTAGGTAAACTGTTATGGAAAATTACAAATAAAAATATTTATTTTCAGTAAAAAACGAGATTTTTAATTATATCACAGAGTACAGTAACTACACAGGTGAAAGCTTTGGTGATTCCTTTGAGTTTTGATGGCTCGTTTTCTGTGACCTTGTGTACCAGTTGCGTCTACACCACGCTGTATTAAATAGGTGGTCCAACATACGGCACTTTCCTATTATAATAATGGCTTCATAAGTGCATGGTTTCTATTTACTTTAGTAGATGGCGCGAGCAATAAGGTCCTACAATTACCTGGGCATGTGCATCGTATAACTAACATAACCTCAAATTTTAAGGTTTTTTTCGTTTATTCTCATTTTTAATGTTTGTATAGGCATTTTTATTAATAAAAATAGACTGCTAATTATAGGTTAGATTCCTAACCTGCAAAAAGTGTCTTATTTTATTGTAACAAACTATTTAAAACTTCATACCCATTATGTTGAACTTGATTTTGGTTGAAAGTACAGGAACCAGGCAGAAATTTTAATAATAGCTACGTAATACTTGTAAATCTTAAGAAATATATATTTTTGAGGTTAGCTGTGGCGACACAAGCAATGCTGCATGTAGTGTTGCATATATTCTGCCAATGTTTTAATTTAGCTACTTAATGTCAGATATCACTGGACTCTCGTTTCACTAAATACAAACAAAATGCCGGGAATGTAGGCAACACTGTATGCACCTATGAACAGAACCTGTAAAATTATCTATCTATGCGTAAGTAATGAGAGAACTTATTGGTCCTGCCATCTATTACATTATGTACAAAGTAAGCACTTATGAAGCCACTGTGAGGGTTGTCGCATCACCTATTTAATACACCCTGGTCTACACTGAGAGAAATATGTTGTTAACTTATTTCTTTTAATAGGTTAGATTTCTAACCTGCAAAATGCGTTTTATTTTATTGTGACAAACTATTTAATACTTTATAAACATTACATTGAACTAGATTTTGGTCGAAAGTACGGGAACCAGGCAGAAATTTTACTAATAGCTATGTAATACTTGTGAATTTCAAGAAATATATATTTTTGAGGTTAGCTATGACGTCACGTGCAGATCCCCATTTAAGGATACACTGAAAAAACAGTGTATTGCGAGTTGTACACTAGGTTTTATTTATGAGAATTGTAATTCTCGGTTAATGTTTTCAACCTCTCAAAATGAGTGGAAATAAAATTCACAAATCCAAACTTAACACGATAAACGTCAACAGTGTCAACATAAAAATGGCGATGAGTATACAAATTTGATTTTGGCAGGAAGGTTTGCCTTGGCCTCTGTATAGTTACTGTACTCTGTGATTATATTTGAAACTTCATTAAAAAATGCCATTTGGTCGCTTTTTTTTCCTTAAATTGTAGCTTCTTGAACGAGCTTGGCAATGATGATAAAAGTTTATTTTTTATATTATTTTAAAGCGTCATTATTTGTACGTTCCTGCTGGACCTATTTTCGATTTGGAGTATGCAGTTTACGATGAGCTTAAAACGCCATTCTTGCTGTTTCGATATCGATATCGTACGGCCTTCCCACTCATGTGTTAACGAAGATCGCGATCTGATCGTTTAAAAATTACGTGTTTTACTTTTTCTGCCATAATTCGTCGAATGCACAAATGTTTCAAGGCTATAGCGCAATGGTAAAAGTGAGGATTCCCATGCGGAAATCTGTGGTTCAAATTCTGAACATATAATTTTTTTTAATTTCTAAAATAATTTCAAAAATTAATTTTTAGGACCATTGCAAAGCTCATTAAAAACACTGCAATTAAAGATTAAAAAACTTTAGTGTGGCCAAAAAAAATGAGTTTTTATGAAGCTTCAAAATTTTTTTAAAAATCTCGTTTTTTAGGAAAAATAATAAATATTTTTATTTGTAATTTTCCATAACATATTGCACCTACAAGATCCATAATTTCACTAAGTTTCATTAGAAAAGATCAATTCTTTTTTTAGTAATTTCAGTTTATGTGAAATTTTCGTAGCTTTTATTTATCTGCAAAAAAACAAAATGGCAGATCGGATTTGCCTCCATGCAGTTTTATTCATAATTTATTTACAAACATTTTGATTTCTGTGTTTATTGATTTCTTAAACACAATACTTATTACTATATTGGTTAATATATAAATTACCTCTCTTGCTAATGTAAGAAAGTGCGAACTTAGATGGCTATTACTTAAGATGTTGTTAATTTCATCATAGTACTCGGAATTCTGGTCTATATCCACTGTGTATAGATGACGAGCGCAGATAAATCCAAGTTGATACAGTGTAGTCCTAAAATAAAAAAAAAAAACATAAAAAGTTTGACTTATTATCGGTTACAGCTAACTGCTGCTGGTGGGTCCAGTACAGGAGTACATGTCCATCAACGCAATTTTATGACAACAGCAATTAAATGATACAAAGTTACAAAGATTTCGTGGATCTAATGGTGAAACATGTTTTCAGCATGACAGGGCAACTGCTTATACTGCTAGTGTATTGCATAAATATGAGAGCAGTGTTTCCTGAAAAAATCATATCTCGGTTTGAGAACATCAATTGGCCAGCTAGATCACCTGACCTCGGTCCTATGGACTTTTTTTTGTGGGGATACCTCAAATAAAAAGTGTGTGTCAAGACTCCTGCAACATTGAACGAATTAAAAGACAAGATAAGAGAGAAAAATGTGTTTACCTACGATCACTACTGTAAATAGTAAAAAACACACTACCTGCGATCTATGTAAGTTGAATTTTACATATTGTAAACAAATCGCACGGTAAACAAAATGCACGGTAAACAAAATGCACGGGATACGCAAAAATAGGTGGCTTAGTTCGCTGATGCGGGGTTTAAAAAAACAAATGCGCCTACGTAATTTTCAAATGCTGTCAAAACTGACAATATTTGTTGAATAATATTGTTGACTAGTACACTAAATTCAGATTTTACTAAATAAAAAAATAAATATGATCGTAGGTAAAGTCTAGTACATAATTCAAATTGTAAAGTAATTACGCACTCATGGAAATACGCACTCGTAATATGCTTCTTACAACACTCCATTACGTAATATACTATTAACAGTTTTCCACAAATCGAGGTCTGCATTAGAAGAGTGTCTGGAGCGAAACGGAAGACATCTGGACAATATAATTTTTATGAAGTATAATCCGCACATTTCCTCCATACTTAGAGCAGAAAAATTTTTTTTAGAAATATTTCATGCCTTTTCAATATGTTTTTAAAAACTGAAATCCATTATGGAACATCCTGTGTTATTTATTTATAACAATATCCAAACAGGCCTGATCGGCCTAATTACAAGAATAGTATTTTTAGATAATAATTGAGTAAGTAAATTACTCATTACATAATATAGAAAAATAATACATTATTCATATACATACAAATTACATAGATGTATGATCACAATGCTATAGTACTTCTTAAAGTCTAAATCTATGAGTATTAATGTTGTTAGCCAGTCGAAGCATGGTCACGAGAGAGATGGGGGTGGAGTTAATTATAAGTTATGTAAGGAGATAAAGAGAACGGAGGGTGACCAAAAATCCTCCTAGTTGAGTCTAACTCCAGGTAAAAGAGTTACAAAAAACTTCATGAACTATTTGCAAAAAAGAGCAAAGAGCAAAGCTATTCGGTCTCAGCAATAAATCAGAATTAAGACCAGTGGCGTCCTGGCAAATTTTATTTGGGTCTGCGATTTGGGCTTAGGGGCCCCATTTTTTTTATTGTACTGAAGAGAATTTTAAAATTCAAACTGATATTTTTCGTATCATCTGCCGTATTTCTTTCAGGCAGGTGAGTAAAGTTAGGGGAGTGCAAGCTATTTACTTGTACTGTCCTCATGATGCTCATGCCAGTTAATAATATTTATTGTTAAAATATGTCATATTACTGAGAAAATTAAAATACCTAATTCATTGCCTTGTTTTATTGATCGGATGGGGGGCCATACGGGATCAGGGCCCAGTCCACATTTGCGGACCCGCAGACCTAGCCAGGACGCCACGGATTAAGACTAATAAGCTGTTTCAGAAGACATTGCTTATTGATATACCATCTCAAAAAAGGGTCAAGCTGAGGATGAAATGTGGTTCTTTTGTATGGAGAAGACTGAGACTGCACAACATATACTTTGCCTATGCAAGGTCCTGGTCTGCCAAATACTGCAACATTTGGAACAAGTAATTTTGACACCTTCAGAAGTAGGAAAGATGGCTACCAGAGAAATTCTAGGAGTCTTCAGAAATGTGTGTGCAGTGATGCTGGGCTGCCCGGGATCATTAAGTGCGGGCTCCTGGCAGTAGTACGTCGGGTACACCAAAGAAAGCTGCACTTTTTGATTGGAATGTGCCACTATCTGTGGTCCTTGTTGATGCCAAAAGGTAACTTTTCAGATAGGGAGCTACTTGAGAATCCGTGTAGGACATCAAAATGGCGACCATTAGCCGCACAAATTTTTATTGTATCTCAGCTCCTAATGGTCCGATTTCGATTTTCTTTTTTTTTTTTTTGCTTGAAAACTCTTGTAAAGGAGACACCTTTTTTGTCCCTATACATTTATTTCTACACCTTGGGGGTTCTGCGAAATTTTCAAAAACCTGGAAATTTCACTTTTCTCACGAATTTCGTTAATAATTTTTTAATTGTTTTGATTTGTTTTCTTAACCGCTTCTCAAGTCACCGAAGTAACTCCTTGAAAATCTAGAATGAATTTGTGTTAGGTAAAGAGAAACGAGGCCCTACAGCTTATAGTGGAGTCCGAACCACTTCTTGGGGATAATTTTATAATTAGGAAGTTTCCTATTTTAGAAATATCATGTACATTCAACCTCATTTAGTAGTCTTTCAGATAACTAGTCAAACAAAAAAAAAATTATCTCGATATCTGAAAAACTCACGAACTTATTCAATTTCTTATTCGAATACTTCGCCTCGGCTGAAGTCCACCGTGACGTCACAATACACAACGCGCTGACTTGCCATGCCGGTGGCCCGCCGTATGTTCCCTTTATTTAGTGTATGTGCTCCAGGTTTATCTGGAAGACTTCCTCTTTACGTCGCGACATCATATGGCCGTCCCAATGGTGTTTTTCGAAAAATATGAACGTGCCAAAATTGCATGTTTTGTCAATTTTTTCGGCTCTCAAATGCAAGCTGGCTATAAACTGCCGGTGCCTGCCAGCGAGTATAAAGGTGCCCACACCCGCTCGCTGTTGGCGGAATCATGTATTGTGACGTAATCGAGCCTCAACCCAGATGATCGCAGCATTTTAAACTTGGAAGGACCGTAACTTTTTTATTTATAGAGATAATTAAAAAAAAAATTACAGATATTTTTTAGAGTTTTACGACTATTTATAATGAGAAAATGAGAAAAATGGAAACTTCCTAATTAAAATTATGTCGCGATGAGCAGGAATTGAACCTGCTTCGCTAGGTACGCCAGTATGCAAGCTAGACGCGCCTGTCTTTCCCCACAAAGAAGGGTCTATGTATATAGGGTTCCATATATATCAAGAAAGACTTAATAATACAGTGATTTTAATTATTTTGGAAAAATTTATTACATTAAGGAAACAAATTTTTACAAACAAAAAACAAGTAAATACTAAAAAATACTCAAATGAACTGCTTCTATACAGCTCTTATGACTCTAGTTCATGCAATCATCTTCTTCATCTTCCAATTCATCCCTGGAATAGAGTAATTATATATTATTATTATTATTATTATTATTATAATAAGGCATTGGATTAAAAAAGCAATATTATACTCTTGAAACGAATTTAAAAATAGTCGATTAAACGCATACCTTCTATTGAACCTTGGCCTTTGAACGGGAGCATCGTGTACGACATACGGAGCAACTACACTTAAGTAATTCTCTGCAGGTTACCATAATAGAAGAAAGAGAAGATCAGACAGGTGTCTACTCCCCAGCAACCATGTTCCATCTCCATCCTTCTGGTCATGGAATGTTGTCCATCACTGAGCACGCACGACTCCAAACTTGCCCTGCTTGATATGCTGAATGAAGACAATGGTGCCTTAGTGCCTCTTTTGTTGGGGGCATACTTTGTAGACTGCGATTTTTTGAGGTAAAGAGAAGCTTTCTGACATGATTGACTGAGAAGTCTTCTGCATCTTTGTAGTAAAGAAAAACAGTAAACTTCTCCAGAACTTGAAAAGTCCTGTCAGAAATAGATTATTGTGGTAGAGAGATAGCTTGGAAGGCTTCAGCAGCTTCAATAAATGATTTCCACACTTTCCAGGAAGCCTGTTTCCTTTTCATCGTAAATAATGACGTTACATCTGATCGAGTGAATTCATGGAAACCTCACAATGCAACGTTCACCCATACTTTCAAACATGGCATTAATGCTCATTTATCTCTGACCTTTCCCAGCACCAAAGAGAATCGACATCTCCTGAAGTACCGCAGTTTTGAGAATGCGAAAGAAAGAGATTGTCAAAACAACTACATCAGTATCTACTGTAGAAATATTTTTTTTTGCTCCATGTTCAACACTATCTTTAGCGTTGAGAAAAATCCTGCCATCTGCTTCTTCCTGTTGCCTGCATATTGTACTCCATCAATTGAAATTTCATCCGGTAGGGTTGAGTGAATGATGCCATCAACCTTAGTGCTGATGTGAGCCCAATCAAATTTCAAAAATACATGTTCTAAGTAACCTGAAGAGTCCTGTCTTATTCTGATCGCAGCAGATGAAGTCATTCCAATTTTTTGGTAGCATATTTTTGCTATTTAGCGACGAAGACCAACTCTTATCTCCCACTCGTTTCTTCAGACAAGTTTTTGAGTAAGTATCCCAAGAAATATGTATTCTGTTTGCATGGAATCTCTCGGCATCATTCAAAATTCTGTTTTTGAATTTCGTATCACAATAAACTCCGTGAAAGTTAATTGTTTTTTGAAAATTGTGCACTGTGCAGAACCCTTAAGGTGTAGAGATAAATGTATAGGGAAAGGTATAGAGGTATAGTGTTCTCTTCGAAAGAGCTTTCAAACAAAAAAAATAAAATCGAAATGGACCATTAGGAGCTGAGATACACAAGAGAACTTAGTGTGGCTAATTAAAGATGGCCGCCATTTTGGTGTACTGCACGGATGTTCAAGTGGTTCCTTATATCTGAAAAGTTACCTTTTGGCATCAACTATCACCACAGAAAGTGACACATTCCAATAAACAATTTCAGCTTTTTGGCTTTTTTAGCGATGTACCCGACGTACTACAGGTATTGGCTTGGCATTGCAGAAACAGACCTATATATCAAATCAAATCATTTTATTGGTGCTGTTAACATGAAGATGTTTTGCACAAGTCCATACAGTTATAAATACAAATATATAAAAAATATATTCATGATCTTCACATGAATACACTTATTCTTACTACAATATATATCCATTATAAAACTCTTTTTACCATTTGCAATATGAAATCTGAATGCAGCAGCACAATTTGAAACAGCATTCTGGCTCTTGGTTTGGGAGTCCTTTTGTTTCTATGGTGTGCTTTATGTTTACATATACTTACTTATCTTTACATGTGGCGAATATCTTGTTGACCATCCTACGATCATTCATTTGAATAGCGGTAATTAGGGATCTCGAAAATTCATTAAATCTTAAGTACTGCTCACACGTTAGCTTCATGATCTTAGATCTTTCCATTTCATCTACATACTTAGAGCAAGAACTTAAATACATACACATTCTTTGGTAAGTATTTTTTGCCATATATTCAGGTAACATGGGCAGTAGATCAATTTCCATTAAAAGATCGCAGGCTTGAATTTCGGCGTGGTGATTGCAGTTGAATTCTATAATATCATTGATTAAAGGCATTAACATTTTTGTACTAGATTCACAGTTAAATGACCACTGTTGAACTATTTCTTTTTCCAGTTGACGAATATATTCATGGCCCCAGTCACCAATATTCTCCATGGTACCTACATAAATAATAAAAATAAATAAATAACAACAAACGCACGTTAAAATTGGATTATTAAAGAGAGTTTGAAGTTGGCCCACCAGGCTCCTTTGGCGAAACTGGCTATCAACATAATCATACCATAAATACACCACACCACACACCGGCTATTTCTCAAAAGTCATACACGTATATATATATATATATATATATATATCAGCCCATTTATGAAACGAACTCTCAGATGAAATAAAAGTGAAAAATATAAAAAAATTTCAACATACACAGTGTGCTCCCGGATGGACCTAACTATACTTGTAATTTTCTTTATTTCGCATTTTAAGAGAAAAAGTCATTCTTCATAAAAAGTTTTGCTTATCGTGAAAAGTCATTAGCCATACTCAGACTTTCAAAATAACATAGAGGGTAGTTAGCAAATAAGGAAACGTGAATTGGTGCCAAGAGTAGTATTAGTTTTTTGAGAGGAATATAAAAATGTTACCGAAAGAAGTTGTTTCTAATGTTAATAGTAGTCCAGATATGAAGTTTGCACGTTGTATCTCAAAGTTGATATTTTTGCGAAAATTATGATTAAAATAATTTTATAAATTTAACGAAAGCTCATAATTTATTGAATAAAATGATAACAAAACTATTCTATGTGTTGCATCCCTGACAACATACACTGACATTTATTTATAAAAAAGTCAAGTCCTTGTCAGAGAACTTTTTAAGTAATGTTGACTCTAGAATAACGAATTTATTTACTTAAATTTTACGGTATTGGTGAAGCAACATACAAATATGCAATTGAACTTTTCAGTAGAAAATATCCCGAGGATACAATTCATTTAGTTTATGAAAAATTTAGAAAAAATATTGAAAAACGTGTAGCAGTAGGAGGTCAACATATAGAAGTTTTGTTATCATTTTATTCAATAAATTGTGCTTTCGTTAAATTCATAAAATTATTTTAATCATAATTTTCGCAAAAATATAAACTTTGAGATATGATGTTCAAATTTCATATCTGGACTACTATTAACATTAGAAACAACTTCTTTTAGTAACATTTTTATATCCCTCTCAAAAAACTTTACTCTTGGCACAAATTCACGTTTCCTTATTTGCTAACCACCCTGTATGTTATTTTGGAAGTCTGAGTATGGCTTTTCACAATAAGCAAAACTTTTTATGAAGAATGACTTTTTCTCTTAAAATGCGAAATAAGGAAAATTACAAGTATAAATACACTCTATACCGGGTGCCACAGGCTAGTGGCTCCCCCCTATATTTTTTTTATTTTTTAATTCATCCATTTGAAATTTGGGGTGCATAAACTACCTGTAAAAATGGATTTTTGGACATAAGAAATGGTATGAGACCATTTCCGGTTTTCCCAGAAATGACCGCAACTTTCGATTTTTAAATGTGGGATTTCCGCGGATTTTTGAGTCGATGTTCATTTTTTTAAGCATTTTAAGACATTTGTCTAGAGTGCTTTGGAATACCAAAATTTGTTCTACGGCAGGTAAAGTCCAAGGGAGAAATATAATTTTTCGTTTAATTTCACTAATAACTATTTATGAAGCCTCCAAAATTGAACAAATAACTTTTTTATTGAAAATTCTTTTTTTCAAATGGGAAGGTGGTGGCTCATACTGTTCAATAAATTATAGTTCTTTTTCTGAATTCATTGATATCCATTTCAAATCTATGCTATTTGTTTTTCTGTTTTATTGAATTTATTTAAAGATAAAAAATCACTTTCAATATAATTTTTCTTGAACTGTAACGTAGTTGCCTTTTCAAAAATCATATGTCTAATATAATGAAATGTGAATAACGACCTTTTTGTCACGGTCAATAAACGATACGGTTGCATCAATCAGCAGCTTTAGGACGAGAGAGACGCGGGGGCGGGAAATCGAATGAAAGAGATAGACATATCTGATTTCCGTGCAAAAGACAGAGACAAAGATGCTTGTAGTGTCTACAGGTGACGTAGGCTGTAGACCCTACCGGAATCTTTGTCTCTGTCTTCTGCACGGAAATCAGATATATCTGTCTCTTTCATTCGATTTCCCGCCCCCCGCGTCTCTCTCGTCCTAAAGCTGCTGATTGATGCAACCGTATCGTTTATTGACCGTGCCTTTTTGTGAATAATAGCCTTTTGGCTCTACCTTTTGTTTCTTAATGGTTATAAGTACTAGTGCAAAGTATAAGGATCAATAAAAATTATTTTGAGTGATTTTTTATTTTTAACTAAATTTAATAAAGTAGAAAAACAAATAGCAGAGATTTGAAATGGATATCAATGAATTCAGAAAAAAATCTATAATTTATTGAACACTAGGAGCCACTACCTTACCTGCCGTAGAACAAATTTTGGTATTCCAGAGCACTCTAGACGAATGTCTTAATGCTTCAAAAAAACTGAACATCGACTCAAAAATTCACGAAAATTTCACGGTATACTCAGAATATAGTTTTGAATAAAAATATGTAAAAATATACAGGGTGATCCATTTAAAAATCGAAAGTTGTGGTCATTTCCGGGTAAACCGGAAATGGTCTCATACCGTTTTTTATGTCCCAAAATCCATGTTTACAGGTAGTTTATGCACCACAAATTTCAAATGGATAAGTTAAAAAATAAAGGAAATATAGGGGGAAGCCACTAGCCCGTGGCACCCAGTGTATAAACTTAGTTATTCCTAATCCAACGTCAATAGTTCTGTGATGCTCCCTGTATTTTCAGTTGTTTATGGTTACGTAGGATATTGATCAGAGACTTTTGTGCGGACTTTCGCGCATACACCCCCATTAGCTTGTGGTACATTATTGTCATGAAAATAGATATTTTAGTTTTAGTTTTAATTTAGGTTTAGCTAGTAGTACTAGACAAATGGAAGAGGGCAGACAATCCCCAAATTCAAAGATGTCCAGAAGTGGGTTACACATTTGGAAAAACGCAGACATACACCAATCCCCACCCATATTGTCAGTGTTGGGGCTGGAGTGAAAATTCTGGAAGAAATCTAACTTGCAATATGAAATATAAGAGTACTCTTAACAGTTGGCAAAATTTTGTCGGCTGGAGAAAAGTTGCATACTCGGACATCAATATAGCAGGTCATTTGGAATTGTATTATAGAGAATCTGGGCATTTTAGACATGGCGAGAACAACAATATCCATCTGCAAACAATAACTGCCTTAATATAGTAGGATCTCTGAAGAAATAACTCAATCAGTCCTCAGATACAGAACTGTCGGTGATCGGATAATTTCTCTATGGATCAACGCTAAACCAACAAAAGTGAATTTCCTGTGAGTATGTGCATCTACAACTACCGGTGAAGAGGATAGTTGGAAGTGTTCTACGAAGAACCAGAAACCCAGTTCACACTATTCAACACAGTGAAATTATCATTGCTATCAATGATTTTAAGCTGGTTCCACACTGGAAGATATGATCACTTGGGAGCTGTTAGTAAATTTGGTATTGGATAACAAAATGAAAGGGGAGAAAGTCCAATTCAGTTCTGCCTAGACAATAATATACAATACTACATTCCAACATCTATGGCGTCTTTACACTTGGCTATCTTGTGGCGATAAATTCCAAAATCATACTGATTATATTATGGTAGGAACTCAGAAGATATCGTCAATAAAGCTTTGTAAAACTGGTGCTGACTGTGGTTCAGATCACCCAGTACTTATGTGCACTTTTTCGTTGAAGCTGAAAACATGTCAAAGGCAAATATAAAAAGTTTGCCCATCATAACTGATGATCCAGCTTTCTAAAATAAGTTAAAGGAATATGTAAGTGAAGTGAAAACATCATAAAGGTATGAATGCCTTGTGGAATTTCTTAAAAGAGAACATCACATGAACAGCAACGGCAACATGAAGTCTCTGTCGGAGAGATAAGATGTGTGTAAAGAAAAGAACTATAGAGTCACATGCTGATCTAATAGCAAGGACGTTTTCCAAATAATACCTGTAACTGCAAATATGGGATTCGACAAAGAATATTGATGGCAACTTCCCAGCAAACACACTATAGCAATAGGCCATTATTAGATTTATAACTGGTAAAGTGTTGGCAACTTTTGCCAATACTAAAAAGTGAATACAAAGTACTGAATTTAGAATTTTTGCTTCTTTTTCTACTTATCTAACGAAACTGAGTATTTTGAAAGAATTTCCTGCACTAAAGAATAACTTTTTGTTGCAAGTTCTAATATCAATTTCAATGCCGCCCCCCCAAATAAGGGTTGTTTTTTTACTGTCTTTCCGATGTTTTTAGCCAATTCAGCTGACAGATTCGTATTCAGCACCCCAAAATTAGTAAAGAAAGATGGTTTCCACACTTTATGGATGGGCCAAAAAAGCCCTGTTTTTAAACATTAATTGGTTCTTTGTAGGATGATTCTACACTCTGTCAACAAATTATGAGATTCTAATCAAGGGTAATCGTAATGCAATTGAGGTTCCCCATAAATGAATGCAAATTGGAGGAGATTGAAACAAAAAATAGTATTTAATGTCTCTGTTCAGGGCTAAGCTAAGTAAAATTACATTTGTTGGTTTGGAGCAATATCAGTAACACATAATTCTGGTGATCAATTCGCTAATCATCGTAAAGATAAAAAATTTAAAACTACAAACTCATCGATGATGTTTGTAGAAAGGAATAAAGGTTAAAGGCATATTGCTTATATAGTTTTGATTTGGACTAAGTAAATCAGAAAAATTTTCTTTGAATTGGTATAGAAGAGCAGATGGGAATATTAATTTAAATGCCAGGGTGTAAGTAAAGGAAAAAAAGTAATTATTGCAGATAGTCAAACTCAGCATAGCCATTTAAATGGAAAATTTAATGTAGATAAAGTGACAATTGACTTTTTATTACACCTTTTGTATTTTTATTCGTTTGAATTATTACTACCTATTACATATACAGCCTTTAGTTTAAAGGTCCTCTTTTCACGTCCTTCTTGAATAACTCGAAAACTACGACCTCTAGCGAAAAAGTAAAAGCTGTAAGTAACAAGAAATTTTGTAAAAAACAGTTAATACACCTGCAAATAAACTCTGAAAGAGTATTGTTGCACAGCTCCCTTGGTGGGTGGCAGAGTGGGTAGATCAGGTTTTGGCTTGGTGGATGATTTTAGGAATGCAGCATATCGGTGTTTATTAAAGTCTCGCTCATCTGCAGTCGCTTGGTAGATCGCTAAAAACATCTTCTCATTCCATTTTACATGATTTTTAAAAATTTGCGATTTTTCCACCCTCTACCTATATCTCGTAAAGTATTGATCTTACATAAAAAATGATCAGGAACTTATTTTGTAGAAAACTTTATCTAGTTTAATTTTGCGTAAGGATACTTTTTCGCTAGAGGTCATAGTTTTCGAGTTATTCAAGAAAGACGTGAAAAGGGGACCTTTAAACTACTCCCCGCTCACCCCGGTCAGAACTTTCAGTATGCTGTTGTACAAAAATTGGAAACTACACGAATTATTTCCCCTAATCGGCCTTCATTTAACATCAAACTTTCATTTTATACCATTAAAATATGATTTTTAAAAATTTGCGATTTTTCCATCCCCTATATCTCGTAAAGTATTGATCCTACATAAAAAATGAATAGGAACTTATTTGTAGAAAATTTTATCTACTTTAATTTTGTACAAGGATACTGTTTTGCTAGAGAGGTCGTAGTTTTCGAGTTATTCAAGAAAGACGTGAAAAGGGGACCTTTAAACTACCCCCCACCCTCCGCTCACCCCCCACCAGTCAGGACTTTTAGTATATTATTCAGGAACCCCCCCCAACAACTGTACAAAAATTGGCTACTACACGAATTATTTCCCATAACCGGCCTTTTTTGAACTTCGTTGACTGAGTTAACAGCAGAGAAAAATATTCCTGTTGGACATACTTTTTTACTAGGCACCTATGTCACCATAGGCACTTTTTGCCCTTTGTGGCGGGGTTCAACGGCCCAGGAGTCATCACGTGGACAGCTACACGGAAAGAAAATTGAAAAGTTATAAGGTTTGAGCAAAATAATTAATATGTATTAATTTCGAGAAATATCCAATAAGCCGGTTTGCTTATTAAACAACTGTGGAGCAGGTCTTACCTTCAGGCCTATAGCTAGGGGTGGGCCAGGATGGGCGTAGCCCGACCTGGCATAATTTTTGCCCATCCTACGGCAACCGCAGACAATAATGAGGGAGCGACCGACTACGAATCATATAGTTTCTTCATTTATTGTTCGGTTTATTAGAAACCAGTAACAAACTTTTACAATTTAATTGTAACAATGAGCCTCCAAATACTGCTTAGACCTTTACTGAATATACATAGGAACTCTTTGCACATTAAATAATAATATAAAAGTTGGTATTTAGTAGATATTTTTATTCAATAAGCGGTACATATTTTATGGTATTAAATAGAGTTGATACGCCCATAATATGATCCGATCTCAGAGTTCGGCGTCGCGACGTCTTCAAAATGTCAAACAATTGCAGAAACGTTAAAAAGCAAAAATTTTAAAAGTACTCTTAATAGCAAACATTTTTTGTTTAAAGTGTTATTTTGATGTTTCCTATAGTTTCCGAGATATAAGCACCGTTTTTGTGCAAAATACTAGATTTCAAATATTTCTTACTCGTTTCAAATTTTAATGTAATAATTAACTTACTTTTTGTTCCTCATGTTTCGAAATCTCCCATATTATGTAGTCTTAGGAAAACAACGTTTCTGCTCTTTATGATCACTATCCATTTTATTTTTTCATACGAATTTTAAATAAAAATCTAGGCTTACAGTTTCATTCTTTGTTAAAAAATAAAATTGATCTCAGAAACTATAGGAAATACCAAGACAAGAAATGTTTGCTATTAAGAATACTTTCAAAATCTTTTAATTTCAACGTTCTTGCAATTGTTTTATATTTTGAAGGCGGAATATATATTTTTACAAGGTTTTCTGTCAGTGGAAAAAACGATAAAATTTTTTTGGCCCACGGGCCCCCTCTGAAAAATTGTTTATCCCCCCTTAAAGCACTTTCTAGCTACAGGCCTGCTTACCTTGTAGGCAATATTTCAGGCAGTCACAATTTTTCTTTGCTTCTTCACCACCAGCAGTTCCCATGCCTAATATGGAAATTACATCAGCAAGGGTCTTTTTGGTAGGATTACTGTTAGACATTTTTTTATGTGTTTCTTTTAAAACGTCATAAAATGGAGCCATATACTTTAAAGGTTTTGGTACAGAAGTCATCGAAGTTGTAGATGTACGTATTAAATATTTTAACATCTCTAAAGCAGGGGGAATTAATGTTTGATCATTTCCCTAAAAATAAGTGAATGTGATAATTTCAGTAAAATTAATTAACACTTATAAGAATTTTATACGCACTGTCACTTTATCAACCAAGAGTTTCAATTCAAGTTGTAGTTCTTTATCTTCTTCGGACTGAAATTTTATATTAAAACAAGTTAATGGATATTTTTATTAGACATTCGTATTTACCTCTTCATCCTTTACAACATTTTTAGGTGGATCAACTTTGGAAGTCATAATTTATCTACGCTTTTATTTGGACACACTTTCTGCCAAACAATTTCACACAATTTTGGTTTGTGAAATAAAAGATGACATGCGATTTTCTCAATTTGGTGCAATTGTTTCACAATTTTTCGCCTGAATTATTTACAACGTATGGATTCAAGAATTGTTTAAATTATGCACTTTACTACTTTAGTTACTTGTAGGTCTTAAAATAATAAAAAAAATATCTTTTCCTCCCAGAAAAATTTTGAAATGTGTTGCCAACCTAACGAATAATAACCAATGAAACAAGAATAACCTATTTTTAACGAGAAAGTTGCTAACCGGCTCTTTGACAGCTTTGTGTTCTAACTACATGAATTATAAAGGTGGGTAGTACTCGTATGATTCGTATCATTGGTACGAATCCTTGCAGTGGTACGAATCCCACAAAAAGAAAAAATTCGTACATTTCGTATCGCCGATACGATTGATACATTTCGTATCACCGATACGATTGGTACCAATATGGAATTTCGGTACCGGTATTGTGATGCGATACTGATGGGCGAGCTGTATATAAGGTTAAACTTCAAACGGTGGATGGGGACCGCTAGTTTAAACTGGAGATTTCAGATTTTAAAATACTCATAATCTTATAATTGAAAAAATTTCCTGTTTTTATATGTAATATGATGAATATATTCGAAATATTTGATTATTACTATATAATTATTATCAAAATGTACCTACTGCAAGATAGCATTCATTTTATACAACGTACTGATTACAAAATCTGTGATATATTACCCTTTTTTTTACTTTTTTGTTACTGTTTTTTTACTTTTTGTTTAGTTGACTTGCTACAAATGTACAAATATGTATATAATATGGTTAAATAAACGCTATCTATCTATCTCTTTACTGATACCGATGTCTAATGACGACGAAATTATTAATGTAATAGAAGGTGCTCGAAGTCCTAAAAGTTTAAACTGTACTTACGGTTAATATAACATTATAATACTCTGACCTTAACTAACACCACATATAATATTCTATAATCTATGCTGAACACTAGAGTGGAAGTGTGGGTACGAATGGTACGAATCAGTACATGATACTGATACTGTTTCGTATCATGGAATCAGTGGTACGAAACATACGAATAGTACGAATGGTACGAATCAGTACATGATACTGTTTAGTATCATGGAATCAGTGATACGAAGTGGTACGAATCGTACGAATCTCTCGATACGAATCTTTTCTTGATACGGATTCATTTGGCACGAATCCTTAAAAAGAGTCGAATCGCCCAACTCTAATGAATTAGGCAATCCAAACCACGTGACATCCGTGTTTGCCAACGACGCCAAATTTTGACTGGTCGTTGGATTCCCTAATATGCGAATTTAGTAGTTCATATAGCTCATTTTTTTTAAATGTATTTGGTGTTAAAGTAATTTAAAAAATATGTAACAAGTAATATTTAATGATTTTGTGTTAGCTTCTCACACTGCATTTTCATGTAGCACAGAACATAAACAGATTAAAGTAAAAACTGAGTAACTAAAATATTTTTAAGTGACCATTTTACTTTTACCCTCACATTATATAGAGACACTGTTGTAGATACTAGCTTTTACTAAAATGGATCAAAATAAAAGTAAATATACATAACCATATACTATTTAATAAACTTTATAAATACATGAGTACAGGACACTCATCACTTGGTCGCCGCGGCCGATCTTTTCGTCAACAAATAAATTTATTTAGCTGATAAAATTTCCTTGGATACATGGTTGTTTCTGGGTTATTTCCGTTAAATGTATTCAGCATTCAGCAGATAAAAATTCCTTAGATACATATGGTTTTCTGCCAATATAATTAGATCACTGAACTACAATGTAGTTCAGTGAATTACAAGAAATCATCCATTACAAGGTCGCCAATGACACTATGTGAGGGCGTGAGGGCTCCGGAGCTGCAACCCCCATGCGGCGGAGAATACGAATATGCAAATAACGTATAGGCACAGTCTACCAAACGATTGTTTGGTAGGCTGTGGTATAGGTACACTGAATGTATTCAAAGTCCAAATAAGTAGGTATAGGAACTGTTATCCAAACATCATGGATCATAATATGCTCTTAATCTGTCTTTTTCAGTTTTTGCGGTCTCAAGAAACATATCTCAGAATGACCCAAGATAGAATGAATAAGGTAGCGGAAATGGACTGAGGCTAAATAAAAAGGAAAAAAATAGTTATTAAGAATATATTTATTTCACATTCGTATTGTCATACACAGAAGCTCATTAAATTCTTACAATATAGTTAACTTCTATTTTTAATTCGATTTATCAAACATTTCTGAGGTTAATGAATACAACTGAATTGGCTGTTATTTACCGGACAATTATTATACCTACATTTTAAATCTGCTAGCACTTTTATGGTCGGTCTAGTTATATAAAAGTCAACTTTCAAATCTGGTGTCGCGGCAAGAAACTAAAACTGTTTAAATTTAGTGAAAAATATATTTGTTGTTGGTCAAACTGCGCGATTAGTCAGTTGAATTTCTTTGCGCATTGTGGTTTGTGATCGAAACTGTCGCGGACGTCGTAGCGCTTCTCGTTTAGTAAATACGTGGTAAATTCTAGTTTTAGTGGATATTGTGTTATATTTAACTTCGTTTAATTTATTGTAAGTACAAATACTCATATATCTTGTTAGTGATTAAGAAATACAGTCAAAATTGTTTTGTCTGCTACAGATGACATCGTCCTCAGCAAAATGGCCGATATTGATTTTATCATAAATGCTTAAAAATCACTTTGAAATTGAACAGTTTTACGAATTCTTAATGCGTAATATTAGGAGAACAATACAAAAGTGAAAAATTAATATATTTAGATCACTGAACCTCGGTAGTGTTTGACTATTTTAGTATGTATCAATAGAAAACGATCTTGATCTGACAGTAGGTAACGTTTTTTATTCGTTATGATTAATTTTCGTATTAACTAGTAATATATGTTTTATTAGAAGTAACTGTTAGTATGCGTAATTAATTATACTTTACATTGGCGATCATTTCAATAATTTGTTATTCAATCATATCATGACTAAGTCTAAGTGTCAAAATCAAAATAAAGATAATACTCTAGTGTCACCTACCTTCATAAGATTGTAGCCAAACAGGTTTGATTTGAATTTTTTTCTTTATGAAGTATTTTCCGTAGAATTTAAGGACACTTCAAACGATTTATTGTTGAGATTTTTATTGATCGATTATAATATATAATAAATACTCTTAGTAGAGACTTGGCTAAAAATAAACAAATCAAGTTAAACTTAGGTAGGGTAGGTATTAAAAACAGAGTAAAAACTATTAGTACCTACATAATACAGCTTCTACATTTCTAAATTTTATTATAAATGAGATTAAAAAAAATGGATATTTTGTTCGATCATTCATTTTATAAGGATGACCAATTGTCCGAAAAGAAAATCCAGAACATTTTAGTAATATCTAATATATTTAGGTACATAATATATGTATAATTTATTAATTTATAGTTTCTTAAATCCATATTTTCCTTGAGAATAAAAAAAATAGAAATTTTCAATTCTTATTTGTTTTGAAATTCAATACATGCAGGTACCTAAATCAGTTAGCAGGGTTGTCAGCTTGGGTGTTTTATATCGCAAATTGAGAAATTAATCTTATTGTATTAATTCATTTCTTTTGGTACAAAAACAAGTTAAGTTAGGACCACAACAGTATATAAAAATCAGAACCCTCGTCAGAACCTTTGCTGCCCTCGATTTATTACTTAACGTAGGGCTTAAAAACTATAGTTCTGGTTAAACCAAAACAATTATCCACCTTAAGGTGTTATATTTTGCAAATTTTCGAGGCATTTAATTTACCTAAGTACCTACAATTTAACCTGTTGCGATTTATTGACTATGTATCATGTTAATTATCTTTCATTTAGGTAATCTTATTAAATCCCTTATCTATTCTGTTAAATATATCTATTATCAAGATTGTTATATTAGTAATGCTAATTATAATAGGTATTCTGTTTAGATATATTTTGTGAAAAATGGTAAAATATGAAATGAACCTTAAATCTAGGTCTAAACAAATTTTTTTCAATAAACCTTTGAGAGTAACTTCGGAATTATATTAATTCACTACTATGCCCCTCTCATTTTAAAATTAATTTTATGACGAAGGAACTTAACCTGAACCTGAGACAACCGCTAACGATAGTCACAAAGTAAAATTTCCTGTCCTGCATTATGAGATATGTCATTAGTTCACGTTAAATAAATTGAATGCATCCTATTAGGTATGCTAAAAAGTACATATTTTAATATACAGAATCGGAAAGTCCTGCGTTTGGCATTGCGCTACATAATAAAGACTCTAGCAGAGACAAACAGTGACATGCCCCTTCAAGAGAAATATGTACATCATTGCTTGCTTCGCTCTCGCTTGCTCTTTCTTATTGCCGTACTAAAATTAAAACTTTCCGACACTGTGGGTCGATATTGGTACTACGTATTATGTATATTTAGATGCCTTTTTTTTTTTTCGTTGTGTGGTTGGTCTTCCGAGTAATCTTCATTTCAAACCTTCTACTCCATCTATAATTTATATCGTGCATATTTATGTATAGTACACCAAACGATATTTGACTTTATAAAAAATGCAAAAAAACTATAATGCTCCACAAAGATGTGCCGATAGAATTACTAATAAGGCTTTAATGTGTAGGGCAGGGAAGTTCTAATGTACATTCGCAATTTTCGCATGTTAATATATTGATCTACATTAATATTTGCATAGGTGTGATGTTATCATTAGTTATTTTTATTAAAAACCTGCCAGTTAGGATGAAATTAGAGGATTTTTTTGTATGTTTCAAATAAATAAAACGCCTAGATAAAATAAAAATTCATAAGCCTTTTAAATAGTCCAATGCAATTAGGTTTATACCTCGGAACCGGAACACAGCTATAGTGAATGGATTTGAATGATTTTTTTTTGTTGGATTCCTAATGCCATAGACTAAAAAGTTTACCCATTGAAAATTACCGCAATTTCGAAAATCCGTAAATTAAAAAAAAATTAAAATTTTTAGAAATCTCAACAAAAAATACAATTATCGGATTTTTTAAATATTTCTTTTAAGAAAATAATGATTGTTATAGTTTTCGAGGTTGTTTATAAAGAATTTGTAAAGAAAAGAAACTTTAATCTGTAATTTTTAAAATCTATATTGTCGCATTACCAGCATTTTATTTTTAAGGTGGAAACCACTTAAAAACTGAAATATGAATTACTTCTTCTAATTTTACGAATAAATTAACGAAAATCCATAGACTTATGTTTTTGAGGTCGCTGAATATGACTGTGAGATCAAAACTTACAAGACGAAAATATTAAAGGTTGAAATCACCCTTAAATATTGAAAAATTAATAATTCTTCTAATGTTACAAATAAATTCACGAAAAGCCATATAACTTATGATTTTTAAGTCGCTGAATATGATTTTGAGGTCTAAATTTATAAAAAAAAAATTGTGGATTAAAAGTGGTCACAAAAGGGTATAAGTACTTAATAATATGTCTAATTTTATTAAAAATACAGATTGTTATAAATAAATCAAATTAATACAGTTAAGTAAACTAATTAAATAACATTTTTAATCTGCACTCCAAACATGCTAAACTGCAATGCAATCCGCTTTTTCTCTACCTACTATAGACATTTAAAATGCGCGTACAAACTGAAAAGTTTCAACATTATTTCAAACTGTCATATCTCTGGAACAGTTTGTCGTAGGAAAAAAAAATAAAAACCCAAACTCTTTATTTTTTTATAAGCCTCATTTCATTCTTATAGGTATCATGATTTTATCAATCTTATAGTTTTTGAGATATTTCAATTTTAAATACGTACTTAATTTTCTTGCGTATGCTCTCAAGCGCCATCTTTAAACCTTTATAACTCTGGAACGGTTTGTCGTAGGAAAGTAAAAAAAAACAAACTATTCGTTTTTTTATAAGCTTCATTTTTGTACTCTTACCATTTCTTATAAAAAAATATTTTCTGAGTAATTTCCAATAACCAGATTTTTTTCAAAAAATTATGAAAATTTTTGTTATTAAAAATGGGTACAGAATGAAAAATAATTATTTTAAAAATCCTAAAAAAATTGAGCATGTTAGAACATGCATTAACAATATATAGAAGGATTTTAAAAAAAATCGAATTAAAATAAGAAATTAGAGCAATAAGACTAAAAAAAATGGCGCCTAAATGTTTAAATGCGCTACTTTTTTGTTTGTTACTTTTTTAGTGTTTAGTATAAAAGGTCGTAAGTAATAAGTACGTCTCAATCGAAAGAAAATTTTAATACTTTTAATTTTTATAAGAATAACAATTTTTCTCATAGTTATAGATTTTGAGTAATTTTAAATTTTAACGTTGTATATTTTTCCTGAACGTTTTGGCGCCATTTTGAAAATGCCAAATAGAAATCCGAAAAAAATGTTTCCGCCTCATCCAGCGGAATGCTATTAGAAATCTGAAAAATTTTATCACCTCAATTTGGCGCCCCGGGCAGCCGTCCGGGTTGCCCGGCTCTTAAGCCGCCCCTGGCTTCTGCCATCCTCAAATTAATTTTAAAAAGTTTAATTCTTTTACAAATTCTTTATAAACAACCTCGAAAACTATAACAATCATTATTTTCTTAAAAAAACTATAAAAAAATTCCAATAATTGTATTTTTCGTTGAGATTTCTAAAAATTTTATTTATTTATTTTCGAGTTTATTTCTTAATTTATGTATTTTCGAAATTACGGTAATTTTCAACGGGTAAACTTTTTAGTATATGGCATTAGAAATCCAACAAAAAAAAATCATTCAAATCCATTCACTAGAGCTGGGTTCCATCATTTTTCATTTATAATGGCTGTAACTGGAATTTACTGTAAATAAATAGAAATAATATTTGTTTTATTCACACAGCCAGCACAGCTAGCTCATAGGAAAATTCTCCTTGGCTATCACTATGTAAAGGACCCCGCACCAAATGCATGGGTAATTTGTTGTCGACGGAATCGCAAATTCAAGGCATAGAATCCTTAGGTCATTCTCAATGAAAGCTGTTATGGATAAAGTTCCAAAATGTCTTTATTTTAAAAATACAGCAGGTTGAAGCTCCTGAAGCTCCAAAATTCAAAATTTAAAAAATCCGATTTTACGTATTTTTTATCGAAACTGTAAAATACTTTTAATATTTAATTTGCTCTAAGAATATAATACTGATGTACAGTGTAACATAAGAAAATACATTATTCTAATATTCATGTAAACAAATACAAACGAGATCGTTGATTCGTTTTCCTGATAATGTATTTATAAAAATTACTAAAAATTATACAAGAGTATTATAATAATGTTTTTTCCTGTATTCTACTGTATATCAGTAAGTATTTTATTCTTAATGCAAACTAAATAATAAAAGTAAAAGTAAGCTTTTGCATACTAATAACTTTTGCGCCTATTGTATCCTACTGGATATAATTATATAAATAAGGGCAAAAGTAATTATATATATATTTTCATAAGTACACAATATATTATTATTATTCATGTAACTGCTTCATATAAATCAATACATAAGTCCGTTTCGATACAAAAAAAATACGTAAAATCGCGTTTTTAAAATGGTCTCGCCGGTTAAGTACTATATTAAATTGGGCCCAGAGGCTTATTGGGCTATTCATTCACATGAATGTTGCTTATGGCTAGGAATGCTCAATAAAATATATAATAAACTTCTAACCCCTATATTACCAGAGTTATGGGGGTAACAACCTTCAACTTCAAAATTGTTTTTTTTTTTTTAAACTATTGAAGATAATTAATTGAAATTAATAGGAGACGTTGATATAAAATAGCTTTATTTTTGTTACATTTTTTTACAATCCTGTTACGTCATTTAGTATATAAAAAAATAATGTAATTTTTGAGGTTGATTTTATATAAACCCCTACTCACCTACCAAATAAATCTATATTATTTAACACTAACATAATTATCGTGTGTAAAAATTACTTCAAGGTCAAATTGGGGGAAGATGCTTAAAAATATAAATATAGGTAATGAACACAGGCGCGCGCGCGCGCGCGCGCACGCCACACACACACACACACACACACACACACACACACACACACACACACACACACACACACACACACACACACACACACACACACACACACACACACACACACACACACACACACACACACACACACACACACACACACACACACACACACACACACACACACACACACACACACACACACACACACACACACACACACACACACACACACACACACACACACACACACACACACACACACACACACACACACACACACACACACACACACACACACACACACACACACACACACACACACACACACACACACACACACACACACACACACACACACACACACACACACACACACACACACACACACACACACACACACACACACACACACACACACACACACACACACACACACACACACACACACACACACACACACACACACACACACACACACACACACACACACACACACACACACACACACACACACACACACACACACACACACACACACACACACACACACACACACACACACACACACACACACACACACACACACACACACACACACACACACACACACACACACACACACACACACACACACACACACACACACACACACACACACACACACACACACACACACACACACACACACACACACACACACACACACACACACACACACACACACACACACACACACACACACACACACACACACACACACACACACACACACACACACACACACACACACACACACACACACACACAAAATAAGTGCGACCTAGACCACTTAATTCCTACTCATTTGGAAGCTAACAATCAATAAAATATACCGCTACTTTTAGCTTGGCTCTCAATTATTTTTTTTTGCTAAAGAAATATTGATTTTATTAGACAATATGGTTAGGCCATTTTAATTATTCCACAGTAATATCTCCTCAGGAAAGGACACTAGCGAAAAATGTTTCAGACAAAAGTTGTTCCGTTCAGAGTTCAGAGTTTTTTTTGGGAGAACAATTTTCCACCTCCCACCCCTGATGAGCGGGGGGGCTAGCTTTTGAATTTTTAATGGCACTCTCCACTTTTGATCGCGTATTCTGATTCTACGAAAAAAATACATAACTTTTGTACCAAACATTTTTTCTTCCTGAGGAGATATTACTGTGGATTAATTAAAATAGCCTAACCGTATTGTCTAATAAAATCAATACTTAAGCATAAAAAATAATTGAGAGCAAAGCTAAAAGTAGTAGTATATTTTTTTTATTATTAGCTTCCAAACGAGTAGGAATTAAGTCTAGGTCTTCGCTCTTAATTTTTTTTTGTGTGCCTGTGTTCATTATCTAGATTTGTATTTTTAAGCATCTTCCCCCAATTTGACCTTGAAGTAATTTTTACACACGATTATTTCACTCATTAACGCTGTAGCCAATGAGAGCCCGTTTTTTCACAACATTGCACCAATCAAATGTCATTATTAGTGATAATTCAAGCTAGATCGGCTTTTGACAGTACCAACATGCAAAATTTATCGATCTAATTTTTTATGTCGCTGCAGCGGCAAATACTGCGATAATTTTTTGACGTTTTGTTTCATGAAATATTTTCGGCAAATAGGGCAACTCACGCTTTTAAATTTTGCCTATAAATATTTTCTCTAGCTTATTACTAGGGATGGGACGGATATCCGGTCCGGCTACAAAATCCGGCCAATCCGGCTTCCAAACCGGATATTCGGCTCCGACCGGATATGAAAAAATATCCGATCAACATCCGGCCAAATAAAAACTGTCCAAAATACATGAAACTTAAATGTTATTTATTAATTGTCAGTTATATATCATAATATTTATATCGAATCGAACTGCACCACACTACCACAGCCTGTAAACTAAACTAATAATTACTCGATCGTCGATCCCCGACTAATTGTAAGCATAAGGTAAATTCGGGTTCTGAAAATTACCGTCCAAGAACTGTCAGGAGTTTGCGCAGTTGCTTTTGATGCGGTCGGATTTGGAACTGCGCAAACTCCTGACAGTTCTCTGATAGTTCTGGGACGGTTATTTTCAGAACCCGAATTTACCTATAGTTTCACCTCGCTCTGGACAGGGACCCTCTCAGGGCGCAAGAATAGTAGATTGTAATACAAGTGTGGCAAGGACTTCATTGCAAAACGATGTATGAAAGTAGGAACACGAGCGCAGCGAGTGTTCCTATCATACGAGTTTTGCAATGAAGCTTGCCACATGTGTGTTACATACTATTTTTTCTACGGTTGTGAAGTTATTTCCCTTTATTTAAAGTCTTTCCAAAATTTTAAATTTACTGCCTGTCAGATTTTATTTAAAGTGACATTTTCCGCTGTCGTTCTGAAGTTAGAAAATTTAACTTTGTAATTGCAATTCATGAGTAATTAATGTACATTTATAGAATTTAATTGTTGTTACCAGTTAGTAATATAAAATTCTTTAAGGTAAACACACTATTTTATTCCGGTGTGTGAAGATGTAACCAAGGCGTGTGACAAATTCTTTGCCGCACGGCGTGCGGCAAAGTGATATTTTCTGCAGTCATTTTGAAGTTAGAAAATATGACTTTCAGCACAATCGTAGAAAAAATATATTACTGACCTAATACCGATTTTTTGCGAATACAATAGTGGTGGTATTGGTATGTATAGTTATTTTTCTCCATTGTATTGCTAATGACAAAAACAGCAACTACTAACGATCGCGAGAAATTACTTTTTAATTTGATGTGTAATTACACAAAATGCATGTAATTTCAAGGCAGATGCCGGTTGCTGGTCCTTCTGAGAATGAAGTTCCTTAGAAAATCATATTATTAACAAATACAAAAACACCATAACTGTGGATAGAACCAAGTACACACATATAAATATTTATTATTAATTATTATTAGTTCTGTTTTGGTGTACCATGCGCATTTCATATAATTACAACTACTTGCAGTAATGTGCAAGATTGGCAGGACAGGACAATACGGGTGCGACTTGAATTTAATTGTAAATATCGCGGCCTGGTCGTAGATAAAGCGACTGCTTGAAAAGGCAAGATATCTGGCCGGATTATCCGGCCGGACCGGATTTTGAACTGGCCGGATATACTGTATCCGGTTATCCGGCCGGTTATCCGGCCAAAAGCACATCCGTCCCATCCCTACTTATTACTAATTGTTAACTTACCTTGTAAATTGTAATATTGTATTACTTATGTACTAGCAAACATAAACATACCACATATATAGTAAACAATCGTCAGTTCCAAAGAGAAGCCTGTCTGAAATATATAGGCTATAACCCTTGCCTATCTGTAACTATTTAAATTTGCCTACTTTTCAATCAGGTAACAATAATATACAAAGGTTGTACTTAATATACTAGCTCATAATACAGGAACAAGTCAAGCACAGCTTTCAATAGCTCAATAACGTAGTTACAAAGTTAAGCAAATCATTTATTATAAATGTCAAGTAAACACATTCGCTCTGGTAACAAACTAAAAATGTACCTACTTACATACGGTAATCTATCAAAAAGTAACTAGTTGAATCAAAGCTGTGCAATATTTTAATTTGTTGTATTTAAAATTCACTCTGCCTAACGAAGCAAACCTCAACATAATTTGTAAACTTGGTAAGTTAAAAATAAGAATTAAATACGTAAATATGAATCAATGAACAATTATTATGGAATATAACTCTCGTAGCGGTAGCGCTAGATGGCGCTCTCTATGTCAATATCGGAACCATGAGTGTATAGTAATAAATAGGCGGGACATCGGGAATAAAGTAGTGCTCGCAGATTAAAGATGTAGTGCTCTCTCTATCGTTCCTCGTCATATTGCACCTCAAAAACGCCTAAAAGGTGTTAAGGCAGTCTATATATTATAATATCTAAGGTTTCAACTCGTTTTATTTACTAGTTGCCATAGAAGCGTCACTAGATTATTTTAAAATATAGGGAATCTCCATTGTTTCTACTGCGTTTGTTTCAGATTTGCTGTTTTGACAATATGAGTCGGTTTGGAAATATTTCTGTATATCAAATTAATGAGGTAAACTCTAAAAAGTGACAAGACGTCTGAAGGCAATTAATGAGAAAACATAATATTGAACATGTACTTAATGAATTATTTATTCGTGAAATATTCTCCTCAAATACCACTCGTGCTTTAAATTTTATCTAAAAATTTTTTCTCAAGCTAAGTTGCCCCTAGTTAATATAACTCGTGCAAATTGGCAGTTTATTATCAAAGATTAAATCCCTCCCGCTAAAGCGGTCGGGATTTAATCAGATAATAAACTGCCAATTTGCACTCTTTATATTACCAGGCAACACGCTTTCGAAAAAATTTTCGATAAAATTTTAAGCACTAGTGATATTACATACGATAATTATGTTAGTGTTAAATAATATAGATTTATTTGGTAGGTGCAACTCAAGGGGTTGATATAACACCAACACCCTCAAAAATTAAATTATTATTTTTTATATACTAAATGACGTAATAGGAATGTAAAAAAAATGTAAAATATAAAGCTATTTTATATCAACGTCTCCTATTAATTTCAATTAATTATCTTCAATAGTTCTGAAAAAAATTAATTTTAAAGTTGAGGTTGTTACCCCCATAACTCTGGTAATATAGGGGATAGAGGTTTATTATACAGGGTGTTTCGAAAAGATTGGGACAACGCTTAGCCGTAGATTCTTGACATCAGAACAAGTCAATTTAACTCAAAAAGTAGTGGTCTAACTCTTATCGTTTTCAAGATACAGGGTGGCAAAGTAAAAAAATTGTATTCGTAATTTGTCTCTACCTTAGAGACTATTATACGTATCTACTTCAAAGTTGGTAACGTCATGTTTTTCAGGTCGCTAATTACAATGGTGCTATTACCCATGCCATATTTTATAAATGGCGCTAGTTACAGGACTTTTACGTGACACTTTAAGCCATAACTTTTTTGAGGTTAGGTTTTGGACATCGTCTTCTACTATAATCGAAACGTAATTTGGTTTCCTAAAGAAAAGTGTACCTGTTTAAACGCGATAAAATGCACCCTTTCAGAGAAATACGCGATTTACAACTTTATCACACACCAGTTCGAGGAGATTCAATTATACCTAAAAGCAGTTTTCTTATCTAGTAGGTGTACGTCAAGTATGATGTCTTCAAGTCGTCAATAGTGCTTGTTGTAGATAAGTATAATATTCTCCAAGATAGAAACAAAATATGAAAACATTTTTTTTCCTATACCACTCTGTATCTTAAAAACGAAAAGAGTGAGACTGCTACTTTTTGGTTCAAATCAACTTGTTTTTATGTCAAGAATCTACGCTAAGCGTTGTCTCAATATTTTTAAAACACCCGGAGTGTTGAATTTCTTCGAACTGGTGTGTGACAAAGTTGTAAATCGCTTTTTTCTCTGAAAGGGTATGCACCCTTTCAGTACACCTTTTCTTTAGGAAACAAAATTGCGTTTCGATTATAGAAACCTAACCTCAAAAAAGTTATGGCTTAAAGTGTCACGTAAAAGTCCTGTAACTAGCGCCATCTATAAAATATGGCATCGGCATCATTGTAATTAACGACCTGAAAAACATGTCGTTACCAACTTTGAAGTAGATACGTATAATAGTCTCCAAGATAGAGACAAATTACGAATACGATTTTTTTACTTTGCCACTCTGTATGTTGAAAACGAAAAGAGTTAGACCACTACTTTTTGAGTTAAATCGACTTGTTTTGATGTCAAGTATCTACGGCTAAACGTTGTTCCAATCTTTTCGAAACACCCTGTACATTTTTTTAAGCATTCCTTGTCATAGGCAACATTCATGTGAATGAGTAGTCCAATATGCTGCTGGGCCCAATTCTATATACTTAACCGGTGAGACCCTTTTGAATTTTGCTGTATTTTTAAAATAAAGACATTTTTGGAACTTTATCCATAGTAGTTTTTATTGACCTAAGGATTCCATGCCTTGAATTTGCAACAAATTACCCATGCATTTGGTGCGGGGTCCTTTATTATAACTTGGTTACTGTCCTTGCGAAAATGACACAATTAAAAATAACACCAGCACACAAAAAAAGAAGTTGTGAACCTGAAATAAAACCTGTCAAAATGTATGTATTTTTGTGCGCTAAATCCGAATCATCAGATTTGGCCTATGTCATCGGATTCAGCGCAAAAAAGTACATGCATTTTGACAGATTTTGTTTCAGGTTTACCAATTTTTTTTGTGCTGGTGTACTTGACTATTTTCTATTTTAATAAAATGATGAATTATTTTTGCCGCGTCTCAGCCGTAATATGTTTTTCTCGTTTCAAAGTTCGACCACTTTGACACTAAACTTAGGACGGTACCGTTTCATCGCACTCCCTTTTTGGGTGACCTCGAAATCAGCCCTGTAGGCAACCTTAAAATCACATGTCAAATTTTTTTAGTCAGTCATGAACTTTTTAAAAAGTTCTCTACTCTAGTTAGTTCCTCATCAAAATCAACACGAAATTATTTATTACTGTGTTAATATAAACTATAATATCTGTTTTAAGCACTAACAAATCTTAGCAGAAAATCTTAAAATACAAATTTTATTAAACTCTATAGGGTCTTCTCGACTTTTAAAAAAATTTAAGCTTTTTAACTTAAAAATAAAATTCTTTTAAAAATTAAATAGAGACAGTCTTTTTCTCATCCGACCCTTCATTCTAGCTTTCAATTAAAAAACTAATGATTATGCTACCTTTGTACGCCACAGCTCGTACTGACACATACCATACCAGTAGTGTGGTATAATGAATTTATATTGTTTTATGTGTGTGTTTGAGGATGCCTTGTAAAAACGTGTTATGTCATTGTAGATTGTAGATTGTTTAAAAGGTCGCTTGGCCCTAGGTTGGCCTTTCTTCACCTCGACCTAAAAGGTCTTTTGTGAATTACCCTACAACTAGTTGTTGCCCAGGATTCCAAGACTTTGCAAAGTTTGCGATTTTCCTGGGAGCTAATTTCCCTATGTCTTCAGGCGTTAATTCCGCCTGTTCTAGGTACTTTGGCCTAATGCGGATTAGTACCTTGCATTCACAAAGCATATGTTCCGCAGTTTCAGTTGCAGCCTCACAGTATCTGCATTTGTCATCTTCTGCCATGCCCATGTTCTTGAAATGATATCTCAAGGGGCAATGGCCAGTTATAAAGCCTGTGATCAGCCTTAGGTCGGACTTTTCAAGTTCGAGAAGCCTTGTGGCATTCTTTGTTGAATTGATTATAAACTTTTTCGCTTGTCTTTGGCCTGGAGTATTCCTCCAGTAGGACTTCTTTTGTTCCTTTTCTCATTTTAGGACCTCCTCTGTTATGTGTCTCTTAGATAAGCCACAGAACGGTTCGGGTCCAAAAAATGGAGCTTCGGCCCTTTTTCTTGCGAGGCTATCAGCCAATTCGTTGCCTTCTATTCCCTCATGCCCTGGCACCGTCATCAAGGTAACCTCGTTGTTTTTTGCCAGTTGCTTGTCTGCATTCCCAAGCAATTTTTGACTCGAAGGTATAGGACCAGAGAGCCTTTAATGCTGCCTGACTGTCTGAAAGTATCTTTGCCCTTTGAGTGCCTCTGTTTAGGCATTCCTGGGCACATTGATCTATAGCATAGATTTCTGCCTGGAAGATGGTTGGGGTGTTACCAAGGGCTTTAGATAGCCTGCAGTTAGGCCCTGCTAAGCCCACACCAACCTCTTCGTTCATCTTGGATCCATCTGCGTACCAGATGTATGACTCTTTCTCCAATCGCAGTACCTCGACCCTGCTCGCTTGACGGCTTTCAATCAGCACATCAAACGGGCAGTCAAAGTCATGCTGGATTGGCATTGAGTCAGTGGGTTTGGTCATGGATTCAAATTGGATTAACTCCAGAATCTTTAAGCGACCGACCAGGTCGCCTAGTCTGAATTTAAGTGCCTGATGCAGCCTAAGTGCTGCCTCCTTCCTTACATGCAGATGCAGAGGAAGTAAGTCCAGCATTGCCTCCAATGTGTTATGTCATATGTGTGTTTCTGCGCCATATAAAACAATGTAAATTCATTATACCACACTATTGGTATGGCACGTGTCAGTACGTGCCGTGGTGTACCATGTCATAAGTGTGTTCCTACCTTTAGGACACGGTACGACATTGTTTTAACAAGGCACACCTTCAAACACGCATAAAACAATATAAATTCATTATACCCACTTCTGGTACAGCACGTGTCAGTACGTGCCGTGGCGTACCATGTCATACCGTGTCAAGTGAGTTCCAACCCCAAGTCATATGTGAATCGACAAACCAAGAGAATTGCTATTCTTGAAATTCGTAGGAATCAAATTCCTATGAGAACGACAGTGGTATATATGTCAAATTATATGTTTGCACTAATATTTGCAACAGCCAATGCACAAATTGAATTTTTAGTAATCTTTGTATATCTATTATTGGAAACACTGATGACAATGGTTTTCTTAATGTTTATGTTTTGGTTTGCAGGTTAATATTTTTTGTCTTTGTATAATTAAGTTTATTTTATAAGAATGTGTTACTTACATATGGTTTTTCAGTTGATTTTTTATTACTAATGCAGATATGAAATTTAAATTTCTTTAATTAAGGACAGGATTTTGCAGAGTGAAAGGGAAATATACTTTTATTTTCGATTTACTAGGTATAAATATTTAAAAAATCATAAATGGTGTTATTCTTTAAAATAGTTTCAGATACTTCCCATTGCTCTAAGGAATATAACCTTTAACAGTTTTTATCATAAATGTTGTATATATAACCCAGTCATTTTATACAATAAAAGGCCAAGCCTCTAAAAAAAAATCCAACTGAAGATTTTCCAGCGAGATTCTCTTATTTGGCGGCACAAATAATTTCTCAAAGTCCATAAAGCCAACTGGACGGCTACAAAAGTTACAGAAGGTCATAGGTCACGAAAATCAGTTTTTCTCAAATATCTCGTAAATTATCGGTTTTACCGAGGAGTTTACGTTAATTTTGGTTATTATAAAATTTGTTTGTGAAATAAATCTCCATAAAAAAGGTTCTATACAAAATTTATGTGGAACCAATAATAGTTTTCGAGATATTGCACAGTGGGCCAGAATCAGAAAAACCTTGCCAAAAGTCGAAAAATGGAGTAATGGTTTTGAAAATTTTCACTTGGGGGTTTTTGAGGTCACTGATTACGAATTTGGTAATAGTTTTTTCAAGAACAAAATGGCGGCTCCAATATGGCGACAACGACAAACGTTTAAGAAAAGTTAGTCATTTCAATTGGAAATTGGTATTCGGGGGTTTTCGTGGTCGCTGATTACGAATTTGATAATAGGTTCTCCAAGAACAAAATGGCGGCTCCAGTATGGCGACAAATGTTTGAGAAAAGTAAGGCATTTTAATTGGAAATTGGTATTCGGGGGTTTTCGAGGTCGCTGAATACGAATTTGGTAATAGTTTTTTCAAAAGCAAAATGGCGGCTGCAATATGGCGACAAACATTTGAGAAAAGTTAATCATTTCAATTGAAAATTGGTATTCGGGGGGTTTTCGATTACGAATTCAATTCAAATTTAAAAAATTAAATTAACTAATTAATTTAAGTTCAATTTTACATACTTTTAGGCATTTTATAAATTCCAACCAAAAAATAAATAATTTTTCAATAATTAAGTATGTTTGACATAACAAAATGCTTTAATTTTTTCAAAAATTGTTTATAACACATACATATTATAAAATGTTACGTTTAAATAGAATTTTTATGCTAAAACAACACTATAAACCAAAGTCAAGGGATCGCTGTATTTTGCACCGTGTCAGAAAAACGATCACAAAAACAACAGTGGCTCCTAGAGGCAGCCAATTTTTACATATTTTTTACAAGAATGTTCAACGGACAACTTAAAAAAACCCCATTGAACGAGTGTGAACGAAACATAAACTTTTTTCTTGATAAAAAAAAAAATGTTTTCTATATTCTATGAAAAAACCATCTCCTATTGAATGTTAATAATTTTTTATAAATTAATAATTACGAAATTTCACCTTCGGCATTTAATTATACATACCTTGTGGAGGAGAATCCATTTTAATGTATTTTAATGCCACTATTTTCTAAATTTTTACAGCACTTTCTGTAACTACAACAACATGCGTGAAATAAACAGCTCGGTGCGCTTCGTGAGACTGTCTCATTTGGAATGAAGTTACAAAGAGCTCGGGGGATGTCGGCTCCTAGGGACCGGTTTATATTATACCTGGGGTCATCAACTTAACGTTCTGTGACAAAAAAGTCCTAAATTCGAAACTCGTTTTTCGACATTTGGCCAGCTTTTTCGGATTCTGGCCCACTGTGCGACGGGGAAGACCAAGATTAAGATGGAAGGATCAGATAGATGAAGATGCAAGAAAAATTGGACCAGCAAATTGGCAAACAGCAGCACTAGATCGTGACGGCTGAGGAAGTAAACTTTTAAAAGTCAAGCCCCCCTAGGGCTGTAGTACCATTGATGATGAATAATTATTTTTAACTTTTTAGAACGCTACTCATAAAAGCGTATTTTTTAGTTTTTTAAACTATAATTTATTTTACTGCTTTTTAGTTTTATGTTCATTGCGTCGCCCTTACTTAAAAGCTAAAACCAATTAAGAAGTTTCCATGACCACCTCCCTCCTCCATCATCAGGGCCCTCCTGGTCATAATATGTGACCAAAGCCACACAGCTGAAATACTGCAGCAAAAATTAAATTATTGTACAGTAGTAGCAATACATATTATTTAACTTTAAGAAAATGGCGGATGCGCTAGGATAATGATGATAGTCCAAATATAAAAACCGCTGCTCAAGGAATCACTACTTCCACATCCAGATTCTCTTCACTCACAACGAAAAAACTTTGTATGTGAAAATAATTGTTTATGGAACTTTAATAATATAATATTTGAAATCCTCTACCCCAAAAACCCATAAAACGATACCCCACATCGGTAGTGGGGTGGGGGTGGTGATAGGGGGGTGGTAGTGGGGGGTGGATGAAGTAAAAAAATATTTTGAGGTTTCTGGTTCCTGTACATACACTAAATCACAATTTTTTTTTTCATCCCCTTTAATAAGGAGGTGGGGGTGGTAATGGGGGTGGCTAATGCCAAAAATTTTTTTGAGACCTTAGCTTCTCTTGTATATACTATATACCAATTTCATGGACTCTTACCTGCTTAATTTACCCATTTACCCCAAATTTACCCCCCAACCCTTCGACGGAACAAGATGAAAATATAATCTAGTTCTTGAACTCGTTAAAGTACATATGTGTACCAAATTTCAAGTCAATATCTTATACGGTTCCAGAGTAAACGTGCGCACAAAAAAAAGTTACAGACAGACCGACAGACAGACAGACAGAAATTTTTTTTTCGCTCAAACTTAAAATCTCGACGTTTCATGACATTTTAAGCCTATTTGGATAATAAAAATTTTTAAAAATTTTTTTGTTACTATACTTCCACTGGACGTGGAAGTAATTATAGTAAAACTGATAATAAAAGATTTAATAAGATATTTAAGGATACTAATCGATGTTTTTTTTAAAGGGAGCTAAAAAGCTAAGATAAGACTGCACAGATCGAGAGATTAGTTGTCAGAATATAGTGTTGTTTTATATAAAAACTGACTTGAATTTGTGGGTTTTTTGAAATGAGTACTATCCGCCATTTGTGCCCAGTAGTAATGGTTATAGGGTATGTATTTAATGCATCTCGTTCAGCGCTTGACAAAAAAAAACATATTTCCACTAACGTATATACTTAGACATCATGATATAAACAGTATTAGACCGTGGGATAGTGACAGATTTTTTTAAACGTTTGGTTCCTATCTGGCCTTTTGGGAGCCTTTTGTGCCTGATTTGTACTAACCATTTTCGTGTTTATCAAACGGTTATCCAGGGCCCCTCAGCGGAAAACAGAAAAGAAAATTTCATGAAAATAAGGAATTTCAAACGTTTTGTTCCTATCTGGCGTCAAGTTAGACTTACGTTTTAAAGAAAAACATCCGACGGAAGCTTATCGCCAGACAAATTCCGTGGGCCGGAAGGCCCGAAATTTCAATGCGAAGTTGTAAGAAAAAATGGTCAAAATCAAACGATTTGGTTCTTATCTGGGAGTTGTATATATAGGTAAATAGATTATAATTATCGCGATATAACAAACGCCAGACAAATTCCGAGGGCCCAACAGTGAAAAAATTATTGTTCAAGTTGTCAACTATTTCGCGAAAATCAAACGATTGGTTCTCATGTGAAATGATTTTTTCTGTAAAAATTAACCCAAACGAAAATGTATTGTATCATTCACAGACATTTTTAGTGGGCCAAACATATTTTAAACCTTAAAAGAAGTGCACGAAAAAAAGCCATTTTTTCAAACGATTTATTCCTGTCTGGCATTTGGATCTTAAAGAGATATGGTAATAACTAAACCATATTTCAAGTCCCAGACAAAAAGCGTGGGCCAAACATATTTTAAATCTTAAAAGAAGTGCACGAAAAAAAAACCATTTTTTCAAACGATTTATTCCTGTCTGGCATTTTGATTTTAAAAAGATATGGTAATAAATAAACCATATTTCAAGTCCCAGACCAAAAGCGTGGGCCAAACATATTTTAAATCTTAAAAAAAGTGCACGAAAAAAAGCCATTTTTTCAAACGATTTATTCCTGTCTGGCATTTGGATTTTAAAAAGATATGGCAATAAATAAACCATATTTCAAGTCCCAGACAAAAAGCTTGGGCCCAACCGTAGATATGTTGAGTGAAAGTATCGAAAAATCAAAAAACAGTCGTGTAAAAATCGATGCATTTTCAAACGATTCACACTCGTCTGGCATTTCATTAGCTTGTCATTGTAAAAGGGTATTATACACATTTAAACAAATTTGTTTCGCGTCACTACTTAAATGCCGCAAGCGCGGATTTATGGGGGGTAACGGGGTAACAAGATTCCGTAAACAATCAACTTTCATTTTAAAATTTCATAATTTGTATTATTTTATTTTATATTTTTGAATATATATTCTATTTAGTTGTGTTTATAATTTTTTTTTTTGAGATTTTTTTCCCCCCGCTCATCAATTTTAATTTTCGAGGGAAAACATTTTTGTTATTTTCAACACGCGGCTATGTTACCCCCCCCCCCCCCCCCCAAGCTCAAGGTCCAGATCCGCCCTTGAAATGCCGTTTTTTTTCTCACTTGAAACTCATTTGGAATTTGATTTTCTTTATCACTGGATTCAATATAACTGTCACTTTCACATTCATAATCCCTCAATCGAATAATATTTATAATAAATAAGTTACATACTAGCAAAAGGACAAATATAAATTATTACATATTAATATATAATTTACAACTCT
Source organism: Rutpela maculata (assembly GCA_936432065.2). NCBI lineage: Eukaryota > Metazoa > Arthropoda > Insecta > Coleoptera > Cerambycidae > Rutpela > Rutpela maculata. Next base: position 99,012,598 of record OW386290.2, on the reverse strand, counting down.
GCACTACACCATAGAAACTTAGAGTCCTCGTAAATCCGTACCTGTTTCATTCTCCCTTGGCGTAGGTAGTCAACTACACAAAAGTGATTTCTTCTCTCATTTTAATGCACGCGACATAATACACTAAGATGTGATGTGGTAGAAACATATATGGTATGCATTGCTTGCGAACGACGGTGCTTTTTATACTCCCCGCTCGTCCCGGGGTGATTTTTATTTATCGTTTGCTAATGGGGAACTTGCCCATTTTTTTTTTATTTCACTAAAGTGTGTGTTTATGTATAAAAACACGTCACATCGAATATCAGCTCTTAAATCGCAGTACTTACTTTGCAATAAATAATTAAAGTTGAAATCCTCGCTATACTCCTAACGAAAAACACTGTGACGTCAGATCGAGAAACTAGTCTCGCGTCTTCACCCTAATTAATAGACTGGGTGGCGGTTGGCTTTGAGACGTCCGCATATTTGGTCTTTTGCTCTTTATGTTAGAGAAAAAATAAAAAAAGTGTCGGAAAGCTCAATCAATTCTCTTTACATAAGCTATCTACAAATTTTTCGAAAAAAACAATATTTATCGAGATATTCGAGGAAATGTAGGAAATTACACGTTTTCCTATAATGTATGTAAATCTAAAAAAATAATTTTTCTCTGAAACCTTTGTTTCGAAGGACCGAGATTAACGGAACGTCAAAGTAGTACAGATGTTAAGTGAACATCATATATGAGATCGATTTCAATTAATTACCGATTAATTACGGTGACAAAATGGAGAAATTTTACCGAAAAAAAAAAAGTCCCAAATCCCGCGTCCCTGTAATTCCTTCATTTTTGTCGGAATTCAAAAATTAAAAAAAGAGTTTTAGCAAATTTTATTCTATTTAAATTAGCTAGAGTAGTCTTTTGGCGTAGGAGCCAGGATTAAAAAGTTGCCAACTGTAGAACCTCAAAATTTGCGATATATCTACATACAGCTGCGCCCCAGATTTTTGTCTGGCACTTGAAATATGGTTTGTTTATTAACATATCTTTTTAAAAAAACAAATCCCAGACGAGTGTAAATCGTTTGAAAATGCATCGATTTTTACACGACTGTTTTTTGATTTTTCGATACTTTCGCTCAACATATCTACGTCTGGGCCCAAGCTTTTTATCTGGGACTAGAAATATGGCTTATTTATTAGCATATCTTTTTAAAATCCAAATGCCAGACAGGAATAAATCGTTTGAAAAATGGCATTTTTTTCGCGCTTTTCTTTTTGTCTGGCTATCCAGGGGGCCCAGCCAATTCGTCTGGGAATCTTAAATTGAAACTACTTATTGCCTAATATTAACAAAAAAACAAATGCCAGACGAATGTAAATCGTTTGATTTTCGCGGAATAGTTGACAACTTGAACAATAATTTTTTCACTGTTGGGCCCTCAGAATTTGTCTGGCGTTTGTTATATCGCGATAATTATAATCTATTTACCTATATATACAACTCCCAGATAAGAACCAAATCGTTTGATTTTGACCATTTTTTCTTACAACTTCGGATTGAAATTTCGGGCCTTCCGGCCCATGGAATTTGTCTGGCGATAAGCTTCCGTCGGATGTTTTTCTTTAAAACGTAAGTCTAACTTGACGCCAGATAGGAACAAAACGTTTGAAATTCCTTATTTTCATGAAATTTTCTTTTCTGTTTTCCGCTGAGGGGCCCTGGATAACCGTTTGATAAACACGAAAATGGTTAGTACAAATCAGGCACAAAAGGCTCCCAAACGGCCAGATAGGAACCAAACGTTTAAAAAAATCTGTCACTATCCCACGGTCTAATATAGTAGGCATGTATTTCACACATTAAAAACGGTCAAGGGAAGTCTGGGAAAGTAACGGAACTTCAGTATTACCGACACCCTTGAAACTTGTCGTTTTTTATGTAAAAAATGTTTTTAATATAATTTAAGTTATTGTTGTTAAATTGTATCCCAAAACAATTTTCCATACATTTTTTATGATAATTTTTTTGTACTTTCAGGTGATGCAATAGAGGTATATTAACGTGAGCTTCGGAACATTAACATGAAAATGGTTTTATCTCAACGCCAGCGAGAAGAGCTGTAAGTAGTAATACAATATTTTTGCTTTGCATTCTAATTTCAATTTATCAAATAACCCAAAGTAGGCGTTTGATTTGCATGTGAAAATTTTTTTGTAAGGAATTGAAGTTGAATTGAAGAATATCCTTTACCTATATATTTCTCGCTTAAAATGTACCGTTTCCAGTTGCTAGAAAATCTTCTCTGGCCTGATCCGATGATGAAAAAATATGAGAATGATGTTGAATTCTAACCAGTCAGTTGTGTAATCGGTTTAATAGGATAGGTACACAACCTAATTTTTACTGCGCTATTTTATCATATTTCTAATCTGCTAATCTTTACAAGAAATATATCGGAGAATGTTAAATTTTGTCAAAAGAAACCAGAAAAAAGAGAGAAAATGATACGTTGACAACATTGTCAACCTAACATGATATAATACCCATTTATTTGGTTTCTTAATTAGCATAGATCCATATGCCTTTCACAGTCGATAGTGTCAAATTACACCATTATGGCTTCACTTAATTAAAGTAAATTACGATGCTCATTAATGATGATTGTTTAATAAATATTGTGGAAGTATACAACAACATTAAATGCATGTTATCTCTCTAAAGTGACTAGTGTAACATGTTTATTTAGTAACGTTAACTCAGATTTCCATGATAATTAATAACCGATAATGATAAATCAAGTGATAAACAGAAGGCAAATAAGTTATGATAATTGATTTACTTGTAAAGTACCTATCCCTTGCGAAAAGAATTGCCATTGCCTTTGTTTATTTTGACTAAATTAAGTCAGAGGTTTTTAATGTTTACATAACAAATGTTGTAACTAGAAGAAACATTGTTGCAATGTTTACTTAAAAACTTTATGACATAATACTACTGCTACCATTGTATATGGTCCAGGAAAGGAAGACGATTTTCTTATGATAAGTTGACTCATTCCTTCACTGTCAATACTTCACGAACGATGTATAATTCATTATTTATATACAGGGTGCGGCAGAATGATCTCCCCGATTTGGGAAGCTAATAGAAATCAAACCAAGCAAGATACAAAAAGTATATATATATATATATATATATATATATATATATATATATATATATATATATATATATATATATATATATATATATATATTTCTGAAAAGTACATTTAGTGTGGTTTTAGATCAACCTGTTTTAAAAATGACATCACTTAAGTGGCGACCTCCATTGTCTATATACTGATTCAGTGCCGCAGGGCCAGGGACTGGATGGGGGTATAGTAGTGACAAGGGCGTCAAAGTCTGGTGTCACATCATGGCTTGGTCGGGAGTTTCTTCAAAACGGCGGTTCGCCGATATCGACGCAGCGTGCCTTTCGTATCCTCTTCGCGCTTGCTCCACGCGATCCCGTTCCCGATAAAAAAAACAATTCACCTTTGGGTCTCGAACTTCAGACAAACAGGTTCGGCATTGAAAAAGAAATCAACTGGTCGGCCTCGGACCGCAACAGGACCGGAAAATGTGGCCGCTGTGAGAGCTTATATTGAGCAATCTCCACAACGTTCTGCACGGAAACACGCAACTTCCCTACAGTTATCTGATCGAAGCGTTCGGAGAATTCTGCACCTACATCTCAAAATGCACCCTTACAAAATTGCAATTATGCAACAACTTTATGAAAGAGATTGGGAAACCCGTGCAACTGTGTGCCAAGAACTTCGGAACCTTCTCCGCAGAAATATTTTGCTCTTTTTGGACGAAGCACATTTTCACTTTTCAGGCATGGTCAACAAACAAAATTTTCGTTATTGGGCTCCAAATAACCCTCGGGAACTTCACGAACGACCACTCCGCAGCATTAAGGTTACAGTGTGGTGTGCATTTTTTGAGTTTAGTGTGTGGGGCCCGTACTTTTTTGAAAAGATCAGTGTTACTGTATCGGTGAACTCCGATCGGTATTGTGCATTGCTCGAGAACTTTCTCCGGCCTAGATTGGGTGATCTTTTTAATGAACATGGACGCGAAAATGTGTGGCTTCAACAAGATGGTACAACACCCCACACATCTCGTCGTTCACTTGGAAATTTGAGAAGAATGTTTCCTGGGCATTTTATCTCCTTGCGTGGTGACATCGACAAATAATGAATAAGAACAAAAATATAAAAATGACGTTGGCAAAATACGTCATTTTTATATTTTTGTTCTTATTCATTATTTGTCAAAAACCACCCTCTAACTGATCCTTTGACGTAAAAGTCACAGGCGTAGAGGTTATTTTCCAGTAAAATACTGGTTAATTGTATTATTTTGTAGATTTCAGACATTGTTTAGAAGAAAATACATGTGGCAGAGCATCCCAATAAGAAACAGAAAAATTGTATTGGCTACTTTGCCTTCGCATTTTGACCAAACTATAGATGCCGCGCCGGGCCGTGAATAAATTTTTTGTAATGAAAAATATTTTTCGATCACAATTCAAATATAAATTCAATGCAAATTCGAATTGTTAAAATAAAGAGCCATACTTCAAATTTTTGCAATTGCTGACCTATTTCCATCATATAATTGTTTACAAAAGTTTTTGGAATTCTAAAAAAATAGACTCGAGATATTTTGAGTCGATAAATTACTGAATCGATGTCCATACGGCTAATAGATAGAGTACAGAGAGTATGAATAATAGAGTACAGTGCGCCAGTTTAGATAATATTAATTCAGATTTAGAACGTATTAAACATGAAATGCCTCAAGGCTCTGTACTTGGGCCTATATTATTCATTGTCCGTGTTAATAATTTTCACTATACCTGGTGACAACGGATTCGTTTTACAAGGCGCCATTTATTTGTCTTTTAAGGTACAGACTTGAAATTTGGTTTGTAGATATTGCTCATTGGGGCTCATATTTTCCATGAAAAAACAGTTGAATACCACTTCCATTTTTTTTCCGGAAATTGGTCTAAGTCAAGAATTTTAAATGGAACCCTGTATACTTTTTTATATAGTTGGATATAGATTAGAATTCCCTTTTGAACGACATGTCACATGTTGCCATTTTTTTTTCAAAATGGCAGCGTATTAACCATTTATTCTAAATGTAATATGGTGGCAGACTGGGGCGTTATTAATGAAACTGGATACTAATAAAATAACAAACGAAATGTTATTGGTTTTTAATTAAATTTGCCAAACTTTTAATTTGTCACAAAATGAGATACATTTCAGATATTGTTTAAAATGTCAATATTTTCCGTAAATTTTCTCGAAAATTTTTAATGGGAACCACTCACTACCTATTAAATGTTAACATTAATGTGTGTCTTATAACCTACAGAAAAATTTATAGTACAGTACAATACACTTTGGTTTTTGGTTTTAGTTTTTAAAGATTTTTTTTATTTCAAACAATAATATTGGCAGAGCTGCCTTACAGAAAAACCGTTACCCGGGGGGTTCACGAGCTCTTAGACTATTAAGTATATCTTGTGTTCTCGATGCTTTACTTTTACATACGCTTTAGTTACTATTGCTGTATGTTTTATAATTCAATATAATTTGTCATAAACGATTATAAATATAAATGGTAAATTAAACAAAAAAAAGTTAGAAAATCTTGAATTAGTAAAAAATGTATTCATTTACACTACAGCCACATAAAGGTACACAAGTAAATATTATTTTTTTACAATGGCATGCTTTTGGTTTTGCAAGTCTTTAAACATTTGCACTGAAAAATAAGATTATCAGGTACTGAATTTTTTAACTTAAATCTAGGTAACGATACAGCTGTTTCATGCAGGATGTATCAAAAATCTTCAAAATTTAAAGTTTCATTATAAGTTTCAGTCGGCAGTAGCGAGTGCGCGCGCCCGGCCAAAAACGTCTATTTAACAATTAAAAATTTAAACATTAGGATGAAATAATCTGCACTTTTCAGGATTTTGTTAATGGATGTTCAAAGATTATATAAAAATAGAGAAGTTACATGATTTTTTTTTTATAATGAAAATCGATACAGCATCAAAAAAGTTATAAAAACGTAAAATTTACGATTTTTTGAATATTGTATTTGGTTAATGAGCTAGTGAACAACATTATTATGACTTATGAATTACAAATATTGCGCCTAAATGTAAAACTAAGAGTATCACTACAAATATGGTAATTTTACATTCAAGATTCTCCAAAATTAGTTCGTAGACAGACGTCAGCAAGAGGTTAGGACACTGCGTCTACTTTGGACAAAACGGATGTCGTCATTGACTTCACGCCAATAAGAAACCGTTTGCAGTCACATGGTTTTGTTTATAAATTACGGCATAATCTAAATATTAATTTTACGGAAAATACATTTTATTTTGAATTTCTTTTGTTATAATCGTTTTCTGCGTAATGGAAATTAAGAGCAAATCGCTTTTTCAAGAAGTTTAAAATTTCATGCATCTTCCCTTCATTTTTTAATATTGTGTTTCAACCTTGAAAATGTCCGTTTTTGCGTTTTTTCAAACATTAAATTGTTTACAAGTTGGAAACGGTGAACTCTACGAAAAAATGACAAGAGACCTTTTTTGTTTAAAATGACCAGAAAAATCTAAAAAAGCAATTTATTTAAAAAAAAATAGTTTAAACAAATTGGGACCAGATTTTCGTCCGCCAAACTCTTGATCCTTATTCAGGGGCATGTCCCGAACGTGAATGTGCAAAAAAATCGTATGGGACATTTTTTTCATACGAAGGCGAGGTTTTCGCCGTGTCTAGTGTGCCTATTTTATTAATCGATAATGTTACATTATAACATTTTATTTTCAACTTTAGCCTGTTTTTAATGATTCTTTTAAGAAGAAATGTTATTGTTAACACAAGTTCTACCAAAATATTGACTTAATACAACAGATTCAGTCGGCTTTTGTATCCGGTAAGTTATCATGCGGTAACTTCCTAATTTCTACATAGTTTTTTATATTAGGAAGATGCAAGTTCAAGATATTTTTTATGTACATAGTTGTTTGTTTAGAAAATAATCCTTCAAAACTTTGTTAGGTAATATTTTATTTATTCTTCTCATGCGTGTTGGTACACAATCAACCTGAATATATGTACAGTATCGTAATTATCTAGGTATTATAAAAATAAGAAAGTTATTTTTTTCATAAAATATAATTTTAATGTTTGTATGTTTATATTATAATTTACTAGATTGTTAACCTCCACAGCCTCGCTTGTATCTATAACTTACGTTTTGTCCGTTATTGAACATTCATTACAAAATATTGCCCAACCAGCTAATTGTTTAAAGATATTTTACGCATTGTATAAGACGTTAACCGAATAAATTAAAAATAATAATATTAATAGCTAAAATAGCTAAAAACCTACAAATAATTCACAAAAACATATATAAAAATAGTAAGTAAGGTATTTACTTAGTTATTAGTTTCTTTTCAATCTGTACATACAACAATAACTATAAAATAATTACAGTTCATTTAACTTACCTTAATATCATCTAACCTAACCGTGAATAATCAGAATTCTTTTTTAAATAACATAAACATATAAAATAACATTCTAATTTTTGGAATTTCTGCTATACTTTTTGATGCTAGCCTCGATGCTAGCGATTTGGATTTTGCTGTGTTCAGGTTAGGCAAACTTCTACAGACGATCCAACCATCGGACCAACCAACCTTCTCGGTACACTTTGAAGATTGACATAACAGCTCGCAAAAGTGAGCTGGTCTGCTGGAATTCCAGCGTCTTCAAAGCGTACCGACAATGTTGGCTCCAGCAGACCAGCTCACTTTTACCAGTTCGCATGGCATTCTTCAAAGTGTACCGAGAAGGTCGGTTGGTTGGTTGGATTTTTAAGAGGTCTACACACGATCCAGCGGCAGGGAGTTAGCCTTGTCGGCATGCTTTGAACTCATTCGTAAAAGTGAACTGGTCCGCTGGAATTCCAATTATCTTCAAAGCGTACCGACAATGTTGGGTCCCGGCAGCTGGATCGTCTGTAGACCTCTTTACCCCTTTACCCTTTTATACTAACTGGGTAATAATAAATCGCGTCCTGTCAAAGTTTCACTGCCCGTCGCAAATTATGGTCACCAAATTTTAAGAAGCAACAACGAAATTAAAGCTATATAAAAGTACAAAGATATTTCTGTTAAACCAGATCAAACTGTCCGCCAACGTAATTATTTTTTGAAACTTAATCAAGAACTCAATGATCGCACAGCTGCCGGAGAAACTAACTTATTCATCAAATATGTCAACGGTATAACTGTAATTAAGTCAAAAACTATGTAGATACATCCAGCCAACTCCTCCATTATTTTTGTTTGTTATCAGGATTGCAGAGGTCTTAACACCAAGACCCATATGTTCCTAAAAATTCGCTAGCGCACAACCATACAATAATTGCTGTAACTGAATGTTGGATAAGAGATGGAATATTCAACAATGAATTATTTCCAGATAACTATGTTCTTTATAGAAAGGATAAAAGTTATGGAAATTTTGGAGGTGGTGTCTTTATCGGCAATCAATCACGAATTGTTTTCAACCAATCGTGTTTATGCCTGACTAGTCCGTATTGCTGCAGAAACAGACCTGATACTGGCGCACAGTATTTGACAATCTATTCTTTTTATTTCAAATAACTGGAACTGTGAATCTCATTCAAAAGTTAATACATTTTGTATTTTTCATAGGGAATTAAATTTTCAATAACGTGTTTATTTTTATCGTATTTATCATTATTTCAGATATATTTAGTCTTAAAACCTTGAACGCATAATTTTGTGTCTTCATTATTGATTATTATGTAAATAAATTATTAGAAACATTTTCCATAATCAACGAAATAATTTATATTTAATCTAGCGCACAGAAAATCCTTCAAAATTCGAAGGTGGAATGTGGAATTCTGCCTACTAAATAGCGAACATAAATGGGTAGTAATTCTTCAAAGTTGCTAAAGAATCAATCACAATTCAGATTGGACGATTTTTTTCTCGACATAATTATATGCTGTTTTGAATAATTGCAAGAATGATAGATTAGTAGTGGGGAAGGTGGGTGGCAGGCGCACCAGCATATGCTCAAAAGGTGAATATGTCGAAGATCGCGCATCAGTATTATTATTCATAATATATCACTACAATGTTATGACATTCTTCACAATTGAATGTCCTTCAAAAATATATCGACTCAAATTGAAATTTTTATAGTTTAAAAGATATAGAACTTGTTTCTTGGACCTGTCGTCCATGTAAGGGATGTTTATCACCATCTGTCTGTCGGTATTCTAACTGGAATTTTATTCTGCCATTGTAGATATCTATAGACTACGTTTTACTATCCCTAATGCTCACAATAGAGTAGACAGATTACTAGTTTTGTAATTCACATACCTAAAACATCAAAATTAATATTTTGTAGTATACAAAATTAAAAAAAATCACCAACTCCTAAACTGACTATAACAGCGTGAATTTTGGTAAGCTTCACCATAAGTACCTAACTGCTGCATATGAAAACACAATATCTTGAATAATCAAATTGTTATTGATATTATAGTCCATGCAAATTAGATATTTTAGTAGAAATAATTTATAAAGTAATAATATTTGAGATGCGTACTCTAGATAGGGTTAGAAATAGATACCCGAAAAGTCCCCCCCCCCATTTAGGGGTGGAACGTCCCTTTTTTTGCAAAACACCACCCCTAATGGGGATTTAAAGCTGGTTTTTCACTTTTATCTTGTAAACCGTTCGTCGGAAAAGAAAAAAGTATAGGGAATAAAAAAATTGTCATTAAATTCTGCATTAAAAATGTCGTATTAACCTTGTAGTTTATCATCACCTATTCCGTGCTGACAGCCTCCGAACAAATAAAAATCACGTTCAGCAAATTTCTGCTACTTTGAACATCTACATAGTGATCTAGAGGAAGAGGCGGGAATAGTTTACTCTTCTTCCGCTAGGTGGCGCCACGCAGTTCAAAGCTAGACTAAAAAACCCCCGCCCCACACAAGCCCGTGCAATGACATTGCGTCAAAACCCGCTATACATGCATCTTATAGAGAGAATTCCGCTCTATGAATTCATTCCTGAGCATTTTTCTCGTTAAAGTATCCGGCTTTAAGATATTCCACTGTGAAACTTCGAATAGGATTGATTTTCACTTGTGCGTTCCAAACTACCCCCCTGTTCGGACGCTGTTATCACGAAATAGGTGAGGGTAAGTTAATAGAACATTTTTTATGTAGAATTTAATGACGATTTTTTTATTTCCTATGCTTTTTTCTCTTCCAACGAACGGTTTACAAGATAAAAGTGAAAAACCAGTTTTAAGTTCCCGTTGAGGTGCTTTTTTGCAAAAAAAGGACGTTCCACCCTAAATGGGGGGGGGACTTTTCGGGTATCTATTTCTAACCCTAATAGAGTACGCATCTCAAACGTTATTACTTTATACATTATTTCTTCTATTTACTGTTTTTTAATCATATTTGCGTGTACTATTATGCCATTCTTCAATTCCACAAGGTTAAATTTGTTATTAAGATATTAAGTAATGATTTCTTCTGTTGACTATTTAAACTAATGTACCTAATTTAGTTATTCCATTAACATTTCACTTTATGCTAAATATTATGGTGTGAACACTAATTGATGAATAAATAATGAACGGGAACGTAAAATTTACATACGCACCTACTACTATTTGTTCAAGTAACTAAAATTTAAACATGAAAATACGGCAGTAAATAGTTATACTCTGACAAAGCGTACATCTATATACGAGTCATTCCCAAAATTGACCTCACTTTCAGATTTCAGAGTTTTGCACGTTTTGTTTTTTTTATATAGTTTTTCGGCAAAAAATGCAAAATGATTTGTGTCCACTGCGTTAGCAAACTTTAAAATTGTATATTGTCAATTACAAATACATTTATAAAATAGAAGTTATTGATAACTGATACTATATAAAAGATCCCGCACCATTAGCATTGGAAAAACCATTTCGATGGAATTTTCTTCAAACTTTGAGAATAGGTAGTTCAAAGGCTTCCGAACAAAAAATGTCATATGAAAAAATTGATTTAAAGCCTTCCCTGCAGAATTACAGTGACTGAAAGTTAAAAATATTTGAAAAAATCATGTTGCGAATATATTCATAATCATATACGAATACTTATATATAAGTATTAGTATGTGATTATGCATATATTTATAATTTTGGTGATGATAGTCTATGTAATGAAGCATTATAAGACGACTTTTTTGTAAATATTTAGTGCAAAGACGAGATTACCTCCCCCCCTTCCGTTTTCGAGGGTGCTGAACACGACGGAAGTGATGGGAGAAGTTTTTGACCGCCGCAATCCCCTGAAACGGCCAAAAACCACCTCTTTTATGGATCCCTTCATGTTTTCATATATAAACGGGTCTGGGGAGTGATTTATCGACAGGTTATACTTAAAATAACATGGAAGGGGGTTATAGAGTAAGTGGAATCCAGACAGCAGGCCTAAGGTAGGTTGATTAAACCCCCCCGAGGGGTGGAAAATCACATTTTTTTCAAATGATTCGGTTCAAACGCGTATCCCTCCGTTTTCGGTGTCGCTGATCACGAGAAAAATATTTTCACTTTTTTTAATTTTTCGGCCCAAATCTCCTGCTCGAATATTATATTACCTACATTCAAATAAAATGATAGGTAAATTCAACCAAAAAGAGCATATGAAATCGCGCCTATCTAGTTTCATAGTTAAATCAATCAGAAAAGAATAGTCATACAACTTTATTTATTTTCGTAAACAAATAGTAATTTAATAATCATATCTTCTTGTAACAAATTAAATAGTACAATGACATTTTTTTATGTTCACTAACCATTTTCAATTTGGTCTACAATTAAATAGTACAACGACTTTGTTTTTTGTTCACCAACTAATTTTTAGGTTGATCTACACTTTATTGTATGATGAAGTTTTTTTTGGTTAGCCAAAATCTCAGTATTGAGACATCAGACCACCCAAACCAAAGATTAGAGATCGTTTATAAGATCCATTCAAATATATCGATGATCCCTGAGAGAATTTGAACATTGCAATCATGTTGTTAATTTTCTATAAATTCATAAGAGTATAAGATAATGCATGATTGATTATTGTCAGTGATTTGTATGTGGCGTCATCTGGGAATAATTTCTGTAATAGACTACGTGGTAAGCAAGCAAATTTTATGGTAATTCTTTTAGAACTTCTAGAAGACGACAATAATATTGGTTTGTCTATCAAGTACAATAATACAGCGAACTAAAACTGGGTTAGAATTACAATTCGATAATAGTTAAAAATAAAATATACTATTATCTAGTTTAATTTGACAGAATTCAACAAAATAATAGTCAGACGAAAAAAATAATAGTCTTATTCATCTATTTTTTAAGTTAATGTTTGTTTTGTTGTACGACAACTTTTTATTAATTAAAATAACAATCACCTCTTGTTTAAAAATACCATCAATATAATTTAGTTTAACAAAATTAACGATATTGTTAGTTAACCATTTTTTTTTTTTGTAGAATTTACCCATACTATTTCTTTGAGTGTATAATTCACGTCTATAAATGTTTGTTCGACTAATATAAAATAAAATATTAAAAAAATTAAAAAATATATTAAAATAAATAAATATTAAATTTACTTACAGATTTCTTTGGAGATTCATTCGTTTATCACAAATTTGAAGATTTGCACATTGTTTCACGGAAAAGTATTATTAAATCGGCATTAAATCAATTTAAATCAAGTTTCCGTCCATTATAGGAGTTGAGGAGAGTCTGAGATGAAGGTAAATATTTTTATCGTGATCAGCGCCTGCAAAAACGAGGGAGGGCGTATTAACGATCCAAAGTGTAATTAATGAATTTTACATCCCTTGGAAGGGTTGAAGCTACACCCGAGGTCGCTACCACCTTCTCTTCAGTCAAAAATGAACGGATATGCACAGGAATAACGATCATGTGTCGAAAAACCTGTAAATCCTGAATAGCATGCTTTCTGGTGAGTCTGCCCGTTTGAGGGATGAGGAGGTGTTGGAGCTAAAAATGAATATTTCTCCCGTGATCAGCGACACCGAAAACGGGGGGACACTAGTTTGAACCCAATAATTTGAAAAAAAAAAGATTTTCCGCCCCTCGGGAGGGTTTAATCAACCCACTAGGCCTGCTGTCTGGATTCGATTTCACTATAACCCCCTTCCATTTATTTCAAGTCGATAAATCACTCCCTGACCCGTTTGTATATGAAAACATAAAGGGGTCCATAAAAGGGGTGGTTTTTGGCCGTTTCAGGGGGTTGCAGCCGTCAAAAACTTCTCCCACCACTTCCATCATGTTCAACACCCTCGAAAAAGGGGGAGGAAGTTAATCTCGTCTTTGCGCGAAATATTTACATTATTTTTTCCTTCATGACATAGACTATGAAGCGAATGCTATAAATTAATTGCAATATTTTGTATTTGTCAAAAGTGTTCTACATTTCTCTTTACTTATTTACTAAAGATCTGTTCAGGGAACTACAAACCTGAACTCGGGATGTTTTCAACAATGGCCACTTCCCGACATCGTCTTTAATAGTTTAAAAGCGGCCGTCGAGTGTCAGTGTGACAATGAAAGAAGGAAATAAGCACTGTATCGAGAGTTGCCAAGTACTCCTCATTACCACCGCGCCATTTCAGCGACGCGAGAAATCTGTAGGAATTTTAATAAAGCAAAAATATTCATTAACTTAAAATGTGACTAGTCGGCAGAGCTGGGCACTACTTCAAGTAAAAGTGGTATAAATTGTACTTCAATTACTTTTATTACTTGAAGTATTTTACTTCAAATACCCGAAGAAATGAGTACTTGGTACTTGATACTTGCAGGTATTTTAGAATAGTACTTAGTACTTGTTGAACGAAATTACAGTACTTAAAGTACGTTACAATTTACTTCAAGTATTTAAACTACTTGATCACTACTTCAAGTACCTTAAGTACTGCAAGTAAATTTACAATCCAGTTGAAACCTGCAGAGACTGTTAAGAGCAGTTATTCGTTATTTCTAAAAAGAGCATTTGCCTTTAGTTTGTATTAGACAGACATAATGTGATGTCACATGTTTACACCCTTTTTGTAAACACCCTGTATCGTGGGTTCGGAAATTATAACACCAGGGTAACTCTAAACACTAATTTATTAACTTACTAATTACAACAATTAATTACTTTTTACTAATATTCACTGTGTACTACATACAATTCACTACTTCAGTCCCTTGATCTGTTCTGCTCACTTTCTCAAACTTGACTCGCAGCATAGCTTGACTGTCTGTACTGAACTCTCAACTCAACTGCTCATTCAACTGACCATTAGAACTGTACTGATTTAACTTCCCTCTGGTTTACTCCATGCCTTATATACCTAAAGATGAGGGATTCCGATTTTTCTGTATGACGTCACCATTCTCTAGATAGTTCCAGAATAGATGTCATCACTCTAGAGCTTCTAGTAGGTGCAAATCTCTACATTCAGACAACATCCGAACTAATTGAATTCTGTGTTGCCTACATTCTGGGGGTTGCAATACATTACAGTGATAAACATGTAGTCCTATATTGAGTGTTGATATTATGTGTTAATGTGTTCAGGTATTCTTTGGTACCGAAACTACAAGTTTGAGAAGGTGCCAACATTTTGAAAAGCATTGTTTTTGGCCAAAAGTCCAATTTTTGGCCAAAAATCTGGAAAATAGGCAGGCAGAAAAGGTTGGCATATGGTTTTCAAGCAATGAGCATTGACAACGAAAATTTTTCGCTTGGTCAGATAGTGTTATACTATTACTACGTTCCAATTTTGGCCATAACTGATGTCGCCGGTGCTGCCAATTGCACGGAGAAAAAATGTTGGTATATATTGAATGTTGATAGGCAATATACCCTTTTCAACTAGCACCAAGCCCCAAAGTGTTATACTCTGTTTCACAATTGAATATTCTCTGGGGCGGCTAGTGCCAAAACGGGCAGGGGGGGGGGAGGTCTGACTCACATAAGATAAAATACTCAGAAAAATATTTGCTAAAACATAACAGCAATGCCAATAGGTTATATCCCAGGCCCCATATATCGAGCTATCTCCTAGACCTAGACTATAATATTCAAGAAATTTTGTCAAATCTGAAAAATTATTTAAAAATTTCTACTTTTAGTTATTTTAGAATAATGGAATGTTATGTTTTTTAGGAGCAAAATTTTCTCATTTAGTAAATACATAAACCAACTTCAAAGAACTGTATCATTATTTAAATATACCCTAAATATAAAAAATATGTGTATAGAAATATTTACACATAAAGGTTGGTTTAGATAAAAATAAAAAATTTAAAGTACTTGAAGTAGTTGAATGCACTTGTAAATGTTTTACTTTTAAACAGTACTTGATACTTGATACAACAAGAAAATACCTAAGTATTTAAATGTTTGTTAGAATTAAATGACTAATTGAAGTAGTACAAGTAGTACTTACACCCAAAATTGCAAGTACTACCTCGAAGTACTTGATACTTGAAGTATTGATACTTGATGCAACAAGTACCCTAACTAACTATTTGCTACTTGATACTTGAGGTAGTTTAAATAAGTACTTTTCCCAGCTCTGCTAGTCGGATCATTGAATTTTCTATATGTTTTTAAGTTAAATAATTTTAATCGTCTCCTGATGATGCCATCTTGATTGACGAAACGTTTGTCAGTATAGTAAGCAGTATTTTTGGGTTTGTAGAATTCGAATGAAAGAATATAACTCTTCAGGTGCATTATTTCCTTAAAATGTTCCATAACTTAAAAAAAAAAAGAATGGGCTACTTCCTCTAGCTAATATTAACTTATTGTCCAAATTTTAAAACCATCGGTATTTTCTGGTTTGAGTGATCGTGTTTATAAGAAACGTGACAAATGGACAGATAGACAGACAAACGGGCATTTTGTATGATTCGTTTAGAATTTGATGACTATCACAATGATATGACATTTTTTTTCTTTCTGAGCGATATTTACGGTTTTAAAAATGTGTCAATCGAATTCAATGTACTATTAGTTCGTATTTGCGAAGAGTATAATAATCAGAAATAATTTTCTTTGGGAAATAAGATGTGAGTAAAAATGACTGTCCTGTCCAAAAGTGTACCCCCAAATTGAAGTGATTTTTGGTATTAATAAACCAACCTGAAAAAATCGAAGATTCTAATAAAAGTACGAAAATACCTACTTTCATAAGTTTTATTAATTTACAGATGAAGTTCCCGTATTTAAATTTTTACGCACTGGACTGAGATACCGAATACTATATTAGATTCTTAGGGCGATAAACTAAGCCTACAATAATTAACAGTTATGTATCAGCCTTACTGTCCGGTTTAAAGTTTCATTGACTCTTTGCACCTGTAAATATATAAGTACAAATACCACATAATATGCGTTAGTAACGAATGAAACAATCAATGTTGTTATGGCCATTACATCCACAGCGAATTATAATAACTTTCAATCATAAAACTATTAGATGTACACAACGTATAGACCGGGTGACCACCGTAAAAAAAATCTTATTCGTGCAATCTCTTTATGGAGAACGTAGACATATAGCACCCCATAAAAAATTTGGTCCGCCGAGGCGCATCTTGGAGCGTTTTTTGTAGTGAAGGAAAAATGTCACCCGTTTTGACAACTGAGCTGTATAATAGTGTATAAGTGTATAACATACTGGAGGAAACGATTGTTTTCTTTCACAAAACTGTAGAGAGAGAAGCATGCAAGGTACTGTGTCTCCCTCGCACTTGTAAAACTATGCATTGTGGCAACGGACACAGCGGACCAATGCTACTTATAGTCCTGTCCCTGTACTGGAGTCCCGTAAAAATGTCAGTACTGATTTGTCTAACCAACAGAATCGAGTGAGTCAGAAAAAGTTGGGTATACATCACCATATTTTGGACCAGATGTTTTACATGCCATTTTTCAAAATGGCCGACACCAATTTTATTTTGTATATATTTCTGCTCCTGCGACAGTCACACTCATCATTTAGGTGTCAAATATATGTTTTTAAGGTAAGGAATCGATTAAGATGGTTTCTGAAGTTGCCTGACGCTATTTATTAAAAAAAAATCAGTACTAAAAGTTTTACAGGACTTCTCTATTACCTGGCGAAACCCGCAATTTAAAAACTGCCCCACTTTACTGTAATATTTATGCTGATACATTCTAAAAACTGTAATGTTTATTTCATAAAGATATTTTTATTTTACAGGTAAACTGTCATTGTTGAAAATGAATAATCATCAAAGGATGGGAATGAGACTGACAACTGTTCGCCAAGAAAAACCAAATGTTTTATTTGACGTGGAGAAGGGCGTTATTTGTCAAACTGTAGACAGTAACGAGACAGTTACCACAGTTAATCGAAGAAAAAGAGTACAAGAAGCAGCCACCATAAGAGATAACATATTTGCAAAAAGGCTAAAAAGTGTGGCTTCTGATTTTGTGTTTGTGTATCACGTAACAAACCAGTGCTATAAAACGTATACTTTAAAAAAAAATCTCTTGAAAAAAATAGCATCAGAAAGGGCTAATAGTGACGTATCAGAAAGTGAAGATGACCATGTCAATGACGAAATCTCCAGGAAAACAATATCGTCTGTTGTACCACGACAGCTTCCTTTATCAATTGTCCGCCCAACACATATTCGATGTATCGTATGTGGGCATCAAAGTCATAATGATGTCCGAGACAAGTTTCGTTAAGTGAATCTGAACGAGCAAAAAATTTTTTATCTGCAACAATCTATTTTCAAGATGACGTTTATACTCGTGTGGCAGGAATCTGGAATCAGATACTCAAGTGTTTGGTGCAGATTTAATGTACCACAAAGTTTGTTTGAAAGCATATTTAAGAAAATATGAATATGCTATAAAAAAATGTTAAAGAACAGAAAACCATTTCACCAAATAGTCCTGAGTATCTGATTCCAGATCTGCCACACGAGTATAAACGTCATCTTGAAAATAGATTGTTGCAGATAAAAAATTTTATGCTCCTTCAGATTCACTTATACGAAACTTATCCCGGACACCATTATGACTTTGATGCCCACATACAATACATCGAATATGTGTTGGGCGGACAATTAATAAAGGAGGATGTCGTGGTACAACAGATGATCATGTTTTCCTGGCGATTTCGTCATTGGCATGGTCATTTTCACTACTTCGCTATTAGCCTTTTCTGATGCTAGTTTTTTTAAGAGATTTTTTAAAGTATACGTTTTATAGCACTGGTTTGTCATTTGATACACAAACACAACATCAGAAGCCACACTTTTCAGCCTTTTTGCAAATATGTTATCACTTATGGCGGCTGCTTCTTGTACTCTTTTTCTTCCATTAACTGTGGTAACTATCTCGTTACTGTCTACAGCTTGACAAATAATGCACTTCTCCACGTCAAATAAAACATTTGGTTTTTCTTGGCGAACAGTTGCCAGTCTCATTCCCATCCTTTGATGATCATTCATTTTCATCAATGTTAGTTTACCTGTAAAATAAAAATATCTTTATGAAATGAACATTCCAGGTTTTAGGATGTATCCGCATAAATATTACAGTAAAGTAGAGCAGTTTTTAAATTGCGGATTACGCCAGGTAATAGAGGAGTCCTGTAAAACTTTTAGTACTGATTTTTTTTTAAATAAATAGCGTCAGGCAACTTCAGAAACCATCTTAATCAATTCCTTAAAAACGTATATTTAGACACCTAAATGATGAGTGTGACTGTCGCAGGAGCAGAAATATACAAAATGAAATTGGTGTAGGCCATTTTGAAAAATGGCGTGTAAAACATCCGGTCCAAAATATGGTGATGTCTACCCAACTTTTTCTGACTCTTCTACTTTACTGTAATATTTACTCGATTCTGTCGGTTAGACAAATCAGTACTAAAATGTTTACGGGACTCCAGTACAGGGACTGTATTATTATGGCTTCTCTCTATAGTTTCTGCGAGCCCCCCCCTATAAGCGCACGCTCCAGTGTGTATACAACTCAGTCATAAGTATGCGAACAAAATTAACCATTTGAGACACAGGTCGATTAATGGAGCAAAAAACTGGCCTGTCGAGCCTTATCTTGGAGGGTTCTTAATCCAGTCAAATAGGGAAAATTGGAGGGAAAAACTAGATATTTATGTTTAAATTCTTTCATATTTATTATTTTATTGGTACTACTACTAGTGCGTACCTTTTTTTTCATGTAAGCTACACCTATTTATTTATACTGTTAAAGATATTAACATAAAATAAAATGTTATCTAGAAATTACATTACATATTTATGTCTGCAATAGAAATTTTTAGATCATTATAATGTCTAATATGATCACTATTTGGTCACTAAAATTTTCAGCAATAGGTCACTATATCACTAAAATAAATAGAATTTTGGCTGGAAGCCTTGGTTAGTGTGTGTACAAGAACCAAAGTCCTCAAAATATTTTTTTACTTCATCCACCCCCACCCCACTACCGATCCGGGATATCGTCTTATGGGTTTTTGGGGTAGACGATTTTGAATATTATATTATTAAAGTTCCATAAACAATTATTGCCACATTCAAAAATTTTTTCGTTGCGAGAGACTTGGATAGAGAATTTGGAGATGTGGAATTGTGGAAGTAGCGATTCCATGGGGCGGTTTTTTTAAGATTAAGTACGTATTTAAGAGTCTGGTATTTATGAATCTGTTCGTCTCGCCCCCTTCTTGTACTTCAGATTTCAGTAAAAAAACTCTTCTCACACACATTTTTAATTTCGATTTTTTGCTTTATTTTCACTCCACCTAGAGGTTTCAAGAATAAATTGGGAATGCTTTTTCAAATATTAAAGGGGGTAAGAGCAAATGTAGGGACCATACAGAAACTGAAGAAAAATCGCCCACAAAAAATAATTACCATTACATAGTACATAATAAGTTTTGCATTTTTCACCTCTAGGTACTATACTACCTTAAAATGTTTTTTATAACTATAACCTTTAATAATTCCCGAAAATTTTTTTTGCTGAAAATTTTCTGGAATATTTGAAAAAGAAACCCATTTTGGTTCATATTACCTCATTTTTCATACGAAGCAAGTTATGATTGTTCGAGGCTCATCGATTTTGTGAAAAATAATTACTTTAAGATATGTCTAAGAAAAAATCATTTACGAATTTTGTTGAAATAAATATCAAATTTTACTGTACAATTTTTATATCTCTTTTCTCGTTTTATGTCGCTGATAAGTCTGAAATGAACAGTAGTACCTTATATGTGCTCGATATAATAAAAATCGTCACGTTTTTTCAATATCAAGGTCCACTTCAGTACGTGAGAACTTTGCTGATCTTACCGCCTATCTATCACATTTACTTTTATTTTACTTTATTTTTGAGATAATTACTTAAATATTCATACATTTAAATAATTCAAATGATAATTATTAAAAAATAGAAATTTAACTTTTACTTTTCATGTGAACGACTTGATTGATGCTTCCTGTTTTGAAATAACGGTAACATGTCGCAGAGATACTTTTCTAGAGATTTATGTCTGCTGAAACTTGATTAAAGATAACATCAAATTCATTACACTCATTTGTAAAGAGCGTTTCACATAGGTATACCGTATATTCACATATAAGTTTTTTTATTTATTATGACTGCCATTGTCTATTCTGTAGGCTGAGTCCTAAATTTCACGACAGAATTAAATATGAACAAAGAAGTAATTTAGATTATCCGACCTAATCTTGTGCTACAAGTAGCTGCAAAAATATTGTTTTGTTCATATGTATAAGATGTATCAATGTTGCAAAAAAAACTATATACAAAGTGTCGGAGTTTGCATGAAATGATTAAATCATTTTGATTCAAATCGTGGATTTAATCAAAGTATTTTCTCATTGCACAGTGTCCGGAATTGTCCTTTGTTTGTTTCGTTGTGGACATTGGATCATCAATGCACTCATATTGCAGTGATATCCTGTTTATTTCACCCGCAGGTATATATTATTTTAATAATATTTTTTAATTAATTTTACATTTTTCATCTTTATCCATTAATAAACTTTAAATCGACAGAGTACAAAGGCAAATTCATTTTATAATTAGCTCGTTTGTAAAATGCGTTTTTTTAGGTGGGGCAATGAAGAGGGAAGACTAACGCATATTGCCTACCATGCAGCGTAAATATGTAATTCAATTAGGGAGATTACATGGATGAAAGTTGAATGCACTGTCTTCCCCATACTATAGTAGATTATCCCCAACCCTTCAGGTATATTAGATTGCATACATCACTAGGAAACAGAGTGGTCATCATTCATAAATTACCTGTGACAGTTATGAAGCTCTTTTTGTGTAGAGGAGAAAATGATAATTGAAGGGGTTGGAGCTGAAAGCACCTAAGTAACAAAAAGTTAATTTTGAGATACAAGCCTTTAAAGTTGTTTAAATTTTAAAAATTATTCTGCATTCTTATCTTATATTTGAAAATGTAATGCATTTTGGATTAGGATGGCACCAAAATTAGTATAATCACTTAGGTTGTTTCACAACTAAACAAACCAAACTTTCTACTATCTCTTAAGATGCTTAGGTTATTTTGACCTAAAAATGCGCTTGGGTTGTTTCAGCTCCAACCCCTTCAATTGAATGAAATGTATACGCATTACACACACTTCACTTAATAATTTCATAAAGGTAGTGTAAACTTGGATAGTAGGTAGCACTTTGGGGAAAAATATAAACTTATTCCTACTGAGAAAAATTTGCAGAGATGGGTAAAGGAAACTTTCCATTTGAAAGTTCTCGTAACAAAATCTTAATAAAAACGAAAGTTTTCAATAAAATATTGGAATATTTGAAAGGGAAAGTTTCCTTTGGGAACTTTCGGAATATTCAAATATTTTACTGAAAACTTTAATTTTTATCAAAATTTCGTTCCGGAAACTTTCATATGAAAAATGTCCTTTACCCATCTCTGATTTTTATCAAAATCAATCTATTTAAAAAAATTGAATAAAATTCATTTGCTTTTTGTTTTTTTCAAAAAATTGTTTTTCAATTCAAAGTAGTGATTTTGGCACGAAATAAACTTTTATTGAAATGCGACAATAAAAACCGCTGTCCAAGGAAACACTACTTCCATATCCAGATTTTCTATCCAGGTCACTCACAACGAAAAAAATTTGTATGTGGAAATAATTGCTTGTGGAACTTTAATAATATAGAAATCCTCTACCCCAAAAACTCATAAAA
The DNA here is from genome assembly GCA_936432065.2 of Rutpela maculata. Taxonomy (NCBI): domain Eukaryota; kingdom Metazoa; phylum Arthropoda; class Insecta; order Coleoptera; family Cerambycidae; genus Rutpela; species Rutpela maculata. The sequence continues at coordinate 98,990,115 of OW386290.2, read as the reverse complement.
CGATACCCCACATCAGTAATGGGGTGGGGGGGTAGTAGTAGGATGAAGTAAAAAAATATTTTGAAGTTTCTGATTCTTGTACACACACTAAATCACATTTTTTTTCATCCCCTTTAGAAATGGGGTGGGGGTGGTAATGGGGGTGGCTAATGCCAAAATTTTTCTTGAAACCTTAAACAACAAAAAAATTAAAAAAATTTTTTGTCGTTACTATACTTCCACTGGATGTGGAAGTAAAATTGAGGTGATACATCAGATTCAAGGCCTACTGGGTAAAGGACCCCGCACACAATACATGGGTTTTGCGGCTCCGGTCAAATTTCGTGAAACTCTGGAAAATAGTAGTTCTCAGTGAGTAGAAAAAAAGTCTAAATGGGCGCGAAGCTTCAAACCCCATTGGTTCCGAGATAAGACCAACTGAAACCACCCCTACCAAACCACAAGCGGGCTAATCCATCTAACCCTGGGAACAGCGAGTTTAGTCGCTTATTTTTCCTAAAATTATTGAATTCCATACCACAAGCGGCATTACCCACCTACTCCCTAGAAACCACCCCTTCTAAACCACCTGACCCTGGGAACAGCGAGTTTCATCGCTTACTTTTCTTGAGATAATCGAATTCCACACTACTATAACGCTAAACCACCTAACCACCCACCCCCTAACCCACCTAATCCCTAGAAACCACCCCTACCAAACCATGAGTAGGCCAACCCTCTTGACCCTCGGCGAGTTTAATCGCTTACTTTTTCTTGAAAGAATTAAATTCCACACCACAAGCGGGCTAAACCACCAACCCTCTAACCCACCTAACCCCTAGAAACCACTCCCACCAAACCACCCGCAGGCTAATCCACATGACTCTCGGAATAGTAGTACAAAAGTCTGAATGGGCGCCAAGCTCAAAAATATACTGGTTTTGAGCTAGAGCTGCTTGAATGCTGCGACCAGCTATTGGGTTTCTAGGAATTCAGTTGGTCTTATCACGGAACCAATGGGGTTTGGAGCTTCACGCCCATTTAGACTTTTTTTCTACTCACTGAGAACTACCATCTCCCAGAGTTTCACGAAATTTGACCGGAGCCGCAAATCCCATGTATTGTATGCGGGGTCCTTTTTTGAGAACATAGTCTTGCAGTTGCCAACTTAGTTTTTTCACTTTTTCGAATTTATGAGCCATTTGGAAAAAAATTACCTAGTTATCAAGAAGATATTTTATTTTGCTAATAATATAGAAGGTGTTTTACTTTTAATGACATAAAATCTCATTATAAACTAGTTCCTAATACGTTGAAGAATTACTTGTATTTATTAATATCAATGTGTTCTGTTTCTGTTTTTAAAATTCAATTTAACAAAGGAAAACTCATCTAAATAGCCCTGAGGATGTCAATAAAATCTTATTCTAAGAAAAGTTACTAGTAATAAACATCTCTCAATCTATTTATTTTTACACAATGTTAAGTGTATACCTACCTATATTTAAAAAAGAAATACTTACCACTTATTGTGAGTGACTGACTGACTGACTCATCACTGTTTCCTGTACCTTTACTCCTAGTGAGTTAAAATTTTGCATGGAGGTTGTTTTTAGGACCTACGCAAGAATTTTCTAAAACTCGCCCCCTAAAGGAGTGAAAACAACGTTCTAAACATTGGAATAATTAGTATTTATTACCCACGGTATCTGCACTATTCAGTGTTCGACCGATAGATTTTTTTTGCCGATACCGGTATCGGCCGATATAAGATACCGATATTTATCGGTCATATTTTTTTTTTACCAAAATCAAAATACTTTTATATTTTACTAATACCAGAATTCGTAAATATCGACAGTCAAGACACATTATAGGTTCAAGAATTAGATCGTAACAAACGCGATCATCGTAATTTCTGCGACTGAATCACTGATATGTATGTATTATACAGATCAGTGGACTGAATTCGTGAAAGCCCGAGTCAATAGGTTTGTTTTGGTTTTGAGAAATAACAGTCCTCGGATATCATGCACATGCGCAGTTAGTAAAATGTGTTCTGGTTTGTCTTGGATTAGTTCGGATTTCTCAATCATTTGTTATTAAGCATCTACATTCTGTTTGTTTTTTTATTTCTTGTGCTAGAGGATGTGTTTTTTGTTTTTTTAGTTAATTGTAGTTTGTTGTACTTTTTAAGTTTTTCTTTTAATAAACATGTTAACCTATGTTCAATACATAGTGTTTGTCAATTATACAATTTGTATCAAATTATTTCAATAAAAATATCGGCATTAAATATCGGTATTTTTGCCGATCCGATATATCGGCAGGTTTGCCGATAGCAGATAACCGATATGTATATCGGTATCGGTCGAACACTAGCACTATTCATTATACAAACGGTACTTTTAATCTGCATGACGCATCTGCGGCTTTTAAATACAGACTGTTAGGCATCTAGGCAAGCGGCTACGTCTCCCGATGCGATGGAGGAGTGATTGACGTCACGCAAAATTCTTTTTTTTTTTTCATTTCGCTCTAGAATTGATAGATCTTTCAGAAAATGTAATTAAAAAAATGCTAAATGAGCCCATTCTAACCACATAACAATTGATCAAGTTTTTTCATTATCATCTGAAAGATGTCCCCACCTCTTCAAAAAGTCCGCCGACCACTGATTAATTGCAAAATATACTATAAAGCTAATTCTATGAAATAAAACATGGATTACTTTTAAAAATATATGTCTAGTGTGACATTTCTTGTTCGAGAAAAATAAGTCGTGTGAATGCGGTTGATACAGGTTGGTTGAGATATATGTGTGGGATGATACTCGAGAAGACAAAAATGATTGGGTGAGTGGGCGAAGAATGCAAGAATATATGGGTCATTATCAGAAAACAGGTCTCTTGTGCAATCTTTAATCATTTTATTGTATAAAGTCGCATTTGCAATATCAAAAACTGTGTAGGAATTAATAATCAACATTATTATGTATTAATGATAGCAATCTAAGCATTAACTTGGCTTATTAATGTACTTGATAAGTCTCTAAAATGATAAAAACGCGTCATTTCACTGCTGTACGGACTATCAAGAAATTTTTTTAATGATGCTAGAATCTTTTTAAATATTGTTAATACAGCATTTTGAAATTAACCAGGAGTGCTGCCTATAGTTGACTCTTTTCTATAGTACTTAATTGCAGTACTATGGTAGTAATAAAATATTTTACATCAGAACTGTTTATTATACTCTTCGCAAAAACGAAGAGTATATTGTATTTGATCGGCACATTTCTAAATCAGTAAATATCACTCGTAGAGAAAAAAAATTTATATCGTTATGTTAGTGAACGAATTCTGAGCAACTTTCAAAATGTCCGTCTGTCCGTCCGTCACGTTTCTTGTAAACACGATAACTCAAGAAAGAAAAATCCGATTGTATTGAAATTTGGAGAGTAACTTAGTGTTAGCTAGAGAAAGAACCCTATTGTTTTTCAACAAAATAGATTGGTAAATAAAAAAGTTATTAGTAATTTAAAAAAATATTTTTTACATTTTTTTATGGTTTGTAATAAATAGAAACCTTGCGAAATGTTATTTCCTATCACTATTTTTTTTTTTAATACATTTTACTAATGTGTGTTTCCTAATAATCACAATAAATTTTCTAATGGTATATTTACACTCATTAACAATTTTAGTAATAAGAAATGGTGGTGCAGCGGCAAGAGTTTCGTCTTGCAATCCAAGGGTCCCGGGTTCGATCCCTCACATCGTGATTTTTTTTTCATATATTTTTTTTTCACAACAAAGTTGGTATCACAAAATTTAGAATGTCCAAAAACTAACATTATTTACAAGAAAAATGCGAAGAGTATCCTATAGAATTTGTAACAATTATATAAAAAGCTCAGTAAATCGGCGAAGAGTATAATGCTTCCTCTAGTTTAATTCTTAATCCAGTAACCTTGTCATCAAAAAAAAGTTAAATCAGGTATCCATGCTTTTTTGATATATTGTATAGGATTAAAAATGAATGTTAAATCCAAGTGTACGACCTCGGCAGACCTCCATGTCTTGGTCAAAAATCCAAAAAAAACTGGGAGATTTTTGTTTTTTTTTCAGTTTTGGTAGATTTTGACACCTATGGCCTACTTTTTTGGGAAAAATAATTTAGTATTTTTTAAAGTAGACTAAATTTGCTACAAATTGGTACCAAAGCGGACTCTGTAGATCAAATAGTATCCGAGATACAGCTCTTCAAAGTTTTGCAATTTTTCGTATTTTGACATTTTTAGCGATTTTTCCGGGTTATTTCTTTCCACTAAAAGTCAACTTTACCAATGATCTCCAAAAGTAGCTGTAGTTTTCGACGGTTACCCAACAGACGCTTGAGTACGAAGAGCTCGGAGCGTGTTCGCCGAGTTAAAGCAAATATATCGCCCGACGTCATATTTGACGAAACAGCTATAACACAAATTTCACAAGAAACATTTTTATTTAATGAAAACAATAAAATTCGTTTTATGGACTTACTAAAAACCACATTTGAAGAACAGGAAATTATTGTAATCCAGGCAGAAGAAAATGCAGACAGGCTGATTGTCACCACAGCAATTTCTATGGCTTCTACAAACGATATTGTGGTGATCGCTGGTGAAGACATAGATCTTCTAGTCATTTTCACTGACAACAAAGAAACACACAATCTTTTTCCAAAAATGTGGGAGAGGAAAAAAAACGGACGCGACTTATTCAAAAGCCTCCTCGAAATACAAGTCTTCTGAACTCTTTCTATTTCTGCATGCCTGTTCGGGTGAGGAAAAATGAAATTATTTGCTATAATCAAAAAACATTCAAACCTCGAGGATAAGATTGCTGTATTTTATAAATCAAACGTCACATCTGAGCAAATTTCCGAAGCAGGCGAGGTGATCATAGTTGCGCTATACAGTAGTGGCAGCCAAAGTTCTTGGGTCGATCCCCATAATAAGATAGAGTGAAATATAAAGAGCAAAATAATGTACGCGAAAGAGAGCGATATAATAACAACGATGCCAGGCACTTGTGTATGTTAAGAGTTCCGCCCTCCATCCCCTCTTATTGTCCCTCCTACAGCTTGAGACGTTTATGATGAAACAGCAGTTGTACTTGCCTTTCTGATTTCTCCCCTTTCCAGATCACAGTCATTTTAGGTGGGGTTAATTGAACTGCTTACCAAACCTTTGTGACATTTTTATAAATTGATTTTCAATTTGACATTTGTTGAATTTTAATCTGACATTTGAACATATCATGTGTGCCTTGCCTGATAACACCACGTGTAGTGGTGTTATCGTATGTAATATCACTAGTGCTTAAAATTTTATCGAAAATTTTTTCGAAAGCGTGTTGCCTGGTAATATAAAGAGTGCAAATTGGCAGTTTATTATCTGATTAAATCCCGACCGCTTTAGCGGGAGGGATTTAATCTTTGATAATAAACTGCCAATTTGCACGAGTTAAATTAACTAGGGGCGACTTAGCTTGAGAAAAAATTTTTAGATAAAATTTAAAGCACGAGTGGTATTTGAGGAGAATATTTCACGAATAAATAATTCATTAAGTACATCTTCAATATTATGTTTTCTCATTAACTGCCTTCAAACGTTTTCTTGTCACTTTTTGGAGTTTACTGACCTTTATTTTCAATTTCATCATTAATTTGATATACAGAAATATTTCCAAACCGACTCATATTGTAAAAACAACAAATCTCAAACAAACGCAGTAGAAACAACGGAGATTCGCTATATTTTAAAATAATCTAGTGACGTTTCCATGGCAACTAGTAAATAAAACGAGTTGAAACCTTACATATTATAAAATATAGACTGGCTTAACACCTTTCAGGCGTTTCTGAGGTGCAATACGACGAGGAACGATAGAGAGAGCACTACTTTAGTACCGATGTCTCGCCCAAATAAAATATACACCCATGGTTCCGAGATTGACATAGAGAGCGCCATCTAGCGCTACAAGTTATATTCCATAATAAATAAATGTTCATCGACTCATATTTACGTATTTAAGCATTACTTTTAACTTACGAAGTTTATGAATTATGTTGAGGTTTGCTTTGTTAAGCAAAGAGAATTTTAAATACAACAAATTATAATGTTTGATGCACAGCTTTGATTCAACGAGTTACTTTTTGGTAGATTACCATAATATGTAAGTACTATACATTTTTAGTTTGTTCCAGAGCGAATGTGTTCTTGACATTTATAATAAATGATTTGCTTACCTTTGTAACTACGTTATTGAGCTATTGAAAGCTGTGCTTGACTTGTTCCTGTATTATGAGCTATATTAAGTACAATCTTTGTGTGTAATTGTTACCTGATTGAACACTAGGAAAGCTGAAATAGTTACAGTTACAGCCTATATATTTCAGACAAGATTCGCTTTGGAATTGAGGTGTGTTTTTGTTTGCTACTACATAATACAATATTACAATTTACAAGGTAAGTACGTTAACAATTAATAATAAGCTAGAGAAGATATTTATAGATAAAACTTAAAAGCTCGAGTTGCCCTATTTGCCAAAAATATTTCACGACAAAAACGTCAAAAAATTTTCGCATATTTGCCACTGCAGCGACCTAAAAAATTAGAGCGATAAATTTTGCATGTTGGTCCTGTCAAAAGCCGATCTAGCTTGAATTACCACTAATAATGACGTTTGATTGGTGCAATGTTTTGAAAAAACGGACTCTCATTGGCTATAGCGTTAATGAGTGAAATAATCGCTGTAATCTTTTACTGATTGGATGAATTTTAACACATGACATGAAATGCAAAATTTTGATTGGAATAGATTTAGTAAAAAATGATCGCTCTAATTTTACTTCCACATCCAGTGGAAGTATAGTAACAAAATAATTTAAAAAAAAATTTATTGTTCAAATAGGCTTAAAATGTCATGAAATGTCGAGATTTTAAGTTTGAGCGAAAAAAAAATTCTGTCTGTTGGTCTGTCTGTAACTTTTTTTGTGCGCACGTTTACTCTGGAACCGTTTAAGATATTGACTTGAAATTTGGTACACATATGTATTTTAACGAGTTCTGAAACTAGATTATATTTTCATCTTGTTCCGTCCAAGGGTTGAGGGGTAAATTGGGGTAAATTTGGGGTAAATGGGTAAATCAAGCAGGTAAGAGTTCATAAAATTGGTATTTAGTATACGTAAGAGAAGCTAAGGTCTCAAAAAAATTACAAGTTCTGGCTTCTTTTTAAAACGTAAATATAAGCTCCTTCAACAATAGAATAGCCTCCCCGTAAAGTTCTTAGTGTCAACAAAAGTACCATAGGCTCTTAAATATACAGGAATTTAACACTTTCGGCTAACTTGACTCCGTACCGTGCCTCAGATGTATTGTACCATTATTACCTTTCAGGCTGCGCCTCCTGACGGCCCACACTTTCTGGCGATCATATTTTATTCATTCTAAACATAAAATGTGTACACACAAAAAAAAAATGAGCCTTGTAACGATGCCATGATTTCACTGATTTTTAAACAGTGTTCGTGACGCTCCTGACAGGAGGTGCCCCGCCAGAAGTTGATTTTATGAATCGTTATCATCCATTAAACCATAAAAATATCTCAAAGTTCATAAAACGATGAGCTGCCGAAAAAGCCACCTAGCTCCCGCTCTAATAGAACATAAGGCGAAACATGGTAGTGCTTTCTGTCTATATGATTAATGCGATTGGTCGAAACATGCCTAAGAACTGTTTACAATGAAGACTCAGAGTATCAGAAGTTTTGGATCAGTCACCAACCTTAGGGTACGGACATGTCGAAGATGCTTAGTAGTTCAGTGTGTAGTTCACTACGATAGCCGCCATCAATTTTTAGAACAAACCTGTACATTTAAATGGGACCGCATATGCCGAGGATGCTTGCAGCAGTTCATTCTAGCAGTTTACATGGAAGTCACCGCGGTAGCTGGCCATTCATAATTTTATATATTTGGTGTGAGGTACGGAGATCCCGGAGTTGCCTCGCAGCTAGAAGTTCAGCCCACAAATTCAGTCTATGCATCGACGTCGTCAATTTGTAAAACAAACCTGTACATTTAAATGTGACCGCACATATCGAGGATGCTACCAGAGCAGTTTACTTCCGAAGTCTACCAGCATGTTCACCTCGAAACAAAATAGTTTGTTTTTACATGGTAGTAGAGAGGTAGACTTCGCGGATGGCAAATATTTACCAGATTTTGAATAAATATTTCTATGCATATTTTTTTAAGTTATAGTCAACAACCTTAATTATTGCTTTATAATTAAAATATACAGTATGTCCGCGGATGGGGTTTACAATAGGTGTAATCGCAAATTTTTTTAACTTTTCGAGAAAATGTTATTCTTTATAAAAGTTTTTCCTTGTCTAAAAAATAGTAATGACTTTGAGAAAAATTATATTTTTTATACGTGGTGAGCAAAAATTACAAAACTTATAATTCCAAGAGTAAACTGGTTATATTTTTATTTTGGAATAAAATGTAAAATAAAAAAGTTGTTTCAAATTATATGGTCTGTCCAAACTCAAAATTTCACTTGAATATTGCAATGTTTCGAAATGAGTGAATTTCTATTAAAATACTTGTTGGATTTTGTCAATTTTTTTTGCTTACTTTTATTTTATTTTGACAAATACTACAAGCCGTAGAAATTTGGAATCTTATTTTATGAACATCTTCTATAATTTTCGTAATGTTCTATTTGATTGTTAGGTGCGTTGTTACCTAGTTACGTCTACATATCATGACATATCTGCATTAAATTTTTTTTTAAATGTTAACTGTCGAGCAAAGAATTATTTTTTCTTCAAGCGTATTAAAATGTTTAAATTATGTCACCAAAAACAGAAGTAGAAGTAGGACATTGTTTTACTAGTAACAAAATGTTAGTACCGAACGCCACCGTAGTGGACATTGTTTTACTAGTAACATAATGTTAGTTCCGAAAGCGCCGCCGTAGTGGGTATTGTTTTACTAGTAACATAATGTTAATACCGAAAGCCACCGGTGGCGCGCTATCCACTAGCCACTTGTCATATTGTGTCAACATGTAAGACTGTAGTTTGAATATTTGTACATTTATGATAAATAAATGAATTTTTACATTTTAATACGCTTGAAGAAAAAATAGTATATATTACACGGAGTAGAACGCCTTTTTTTGTGTTTCGCCCAGTTTGCGGCTTCGGCTTCGCCTCAGCCGCAAATCCTGGGCTCAACACAAAAAAAGAGTGCGTTCTACTCCTAGTAATATAATATACTATTAATAGAGTACTATGGAGACGATGGGAGTTCATACCGTTACGTTCTTCAACAATTTAGTGAGAAATTTCACTTAATTTATAGTGGTCCTCTAATTTTGTTTGTGTTTAAAAAAATAAATGCCCTGATAGACCCCAGGACGAGAAGCGTGTGTCCCTGTTTTACTTCCACATCCAGTGGAAGTATAGTAATGACAAAAATTTTTTTTAAAATTTTTATTGTTCAAATAGGTTTAGAATGCCATGAAACGTCGAGATTTTAAATTTGAGCGAAAAAAAATTTTCTGTCTGTCGGTCTGTAACTTTTTTTGTGCGCACGTTTACTCCGGAACCGTTTGAGATGTTGACATGAAATTTGGTACACATATGTACTTTAACGAGATCTCAAATTTAAAATCTCGACGTTTCATGACATTCTAAGCCTATTTGAACATTTTAAAAATTATCAAACATTTTTTTGTCGTTATTATACTTCCACTGGATGTGGAAGTAAAAGTAAATAAAGTAATTACATAGAACAGAATAGAATGGAATTTATGTAATAATTTATAATTAAGCAATTTTCTGTAAATAAAACAAAACGCATCGAAATTTTTCTACCTGTGATAATTCCCTATTTACAGGTAAAGAGTACCCATATTTTATTGCTTTGGCAATATATGCATTTGAATTCGTTCAGTCCGCATGAAGCCACACTATACGTTTCCCGTGCTCATATGTATTAAAAAAGATACACACGTATGCACTCACATTCTTTTTTGTAGAAAATTTGATTCTCTACAAGTATTTATTATCAAAAAGTTTCAGTTAATTTTACCTACTATTATGACCAGTAGAGAATGTAAAAAAAGATTTTTTGCACAAATAACGTTTGTTCTGGCAATATTTTGCAGCACAAACAGAGCACAAACTTGGAAATAATAGAGAATTGTTGCACAATAAATAACACAATAACACACTTCACTAAGTACGTCTATGAACTAAATAAATTATACCCAAACTGTACCTACGTCGCCCGCACTGTTTTCCAAGGTTTTAAAAAAACATAGAAGGTCGACCTAGGTACTGCTTTTGTCTTTGTGGTTGGAAAATGATGAAATCTTATTAGCGATTTTTTTATTTCAAATCTGAGTACTCCGCTGGATTCGGCAACCCCTCAAATGGGTTTGTTCCAAATTTCGTGAAAAAAACCTTTTTGGATTTTTCCTGAAAGAAATAAAAATTATGAAATTGCCAATGAAAATCCACTTTAATTGTCAATTTGTATTAAGTTTTAATTATTTTAATTTCTGATTGCAATAATAATTATTGCCATGCAACTTTCATTACATTTCATAATTTTCCACTCACAATAACAAACGCAGTAGGTCGACCTTTTTCGTTATATAAAATTTAATGTATCACAAGAATGAACTTTTCAGAGATCTACGTTAAAACAAGCCCTAAATCGGACCTAAAATACATGTTTTATGGTGATGATTCCAAACAAAAGGCAAACACACTGCAGAAATAAAAATATTATTTACATGAGATAAAATCATGTCAATCCCCCGAGAGACTGAACAAAACTGGTGAACTGATTGATAAACTTCTTCGGCATGTGCACCCAGTATCGCGGCATTAATTGACTGAAACTTGCGAGCTGAACTTCTAGCGGCGTAACGTCTTCGACATGTCCGTACCCTAAGCATTATAATACTATGGTTCAAGGTATATTGGTTTAATGATTGTCATTACATTTAAAATATGGCAAATTCCGTGGTCTTTAAAGTTTCAACAGCTGCGATTGTTAAATAATTATACCTTCTTTGTTCTTTATTAGTTAGATGAGTCGGTTTGGAAATACATTTTTATGTGACGTAAATAACGAAATTGAAAATAAAGGTTAGTAAACACTAAAAAATTATAAGAAGACGCATGGCGGCAGTTTATGACAAAACTTAATATTAAGGATAGGATTTTGCAGAGTGAGAGAAAAATATGCGTTTATTTTTTAATAGGTTCAGGAACTTCCCATTGATCTAAGAAATGTAACCATGTACAGTTTTTATCATACATTTTATGTGTATTTAAATGTCATACTTCAATAATGAAATTAGGAACTATTATAACAGAAATTTACAATAAAAAAAAATATATATAGTTGTATTCGTTAGAACGATAGCAAGTATCTAAAATAGTTTTAAAGATTATAATATTTTTAAATATTTATAATAAATCGAAAATTAACGCATATTTCCCTCTCACTCTGCAAAATCCTATCCTTAAAGATGTTTTATGTACTTTATTTATTGAAATATTCTCCCCAAATACTACGCGTGCTTTTAAATTTTATCTATGAATTTTTGCTCAAGCTAAGTTGCCAAAAGGTAATATAACTCGTGTAAATTGGCAGTTTAAAGCGCTAAAGCGCTCGGAATTTAATCATGTTATGTTAATGTTAGCTATTATATATATATATTTTATGTGTGCCCAATTTACACGAATTGTATTACTTTGGACAATATAGCTCGAGAAAAAAATGTATTGAAAAAATTTAAAAGCTTGAGTGGTATTTGCAAAGAATATTTCATCAAATGAAACATTATTTCAAGCGCCATGTAATTTCTGATACGCTCCTCTAGGCTCGAATTTTCTATTGCGATGTGCATCAAATGAAATTCGCCCTGTATCGTCCATAAGGACATCGTATGGTCCTTTAATTCATGTATTAAAGAAGATCTGAATGTTTAAGGATTTCGTATTTAGCTTTTTTGGAGATTGCGAAAACGGACGAATCAACACGAATAACTCGAAAAATATCACTCCTAGTTCAACAATTAAAAATCTCGAAGGAAAAGTTCGTAAACCGGAGAAAAATTTGCTGTTTTAAAAATGTCCGTAATTTTTTCTTTCTCAGAGATAAGAAGGTTTAAAAATGGCGCAGAACGTTTATAAATCAAAACACTATTTTAAATGTTAAATATCTCAGAACCTACACTGAAAAAAGTACTCGTGTAATTTTACATGCATCTTCATGTAGATCTGTGACCAGTGATAATGACTAGAATTTCACAGACTGGATGTAAAATTACACCACTGTTGTCTATAAATTTACATGAGGGCTAGTAAATTAATTTGCACTCAGTGTGGATAATTAAATTGTGATTTATCAAGACGGTTGACGTAAAATCACATTAGGACAGGAATAAATTCACAAGTTATGTTTATTTCCATGTGGCATGTATTTTTACATGTATTTGTCTGTAGCGATTTCTTATTACGTGATTCTAACAGTAAAATTCCATGAATTCTAATGTAATGAGGCTGTAATTTTACATGCACTTTTTTCAGTATATGGCACTTGCGCCAAAAAATTAAAAAACCAAATTATGGAATATCGTTTAAGCTAAAGGTCGTTTTTTTAAAATTCTTTCTCCTGCTTAAAAAATTAAAAAGTTATGTCCGATACAATGTGCGTCTTCGCATTTTTTCATAAAAATCTTGCCATTTCTCACAATTATTATTCTCGGCAAATTTATCTTAAATTGCGACTTCCTGTTGAGTAGTCGTAGAGAAAGTATAGTATTCTAATCGCGTGTAATAGCTATGACCCGCTGGTTGAATAATAGAGTATTACTAATTTCAATACGGTTGTAATCGTGGTCATTGCATTTTGCTCAAAATAAATTATATGCACATTTAGACACGTTTTTCCGTTCGCATATGTATTGGAAGTTTTTATAAAAATCCGCCAATTGGAACATACATCACTCTCAAAAATATTTGTCAATAAAAATGATATAGGTACTGCAAAACAGGTGAATAATGGCGAGCGGTTTGGATGCTAGATGTAGATGTCTACTCAGGGTTCCATCCGAAACGGCGTTACAGTGGCGTGCAATTAAAAAGATTTCATGATAAAATTTCAGTACCATTAAAAGTATATTAAAAAATACATTAAAAAAATAAGCAGTCCATTGCTATTCGTCGTAATGTAATGGATTATTACAGCTAAATCTAATATATAAAAATCTCGTGTCACAGTGTTTGTTATCGAACTCCTCCGAAACGGCTTGACCAATTTTTATGAAATATTTTGTGTATATTTGGTAGGTCTGCGAATAGGTCGTAGGCTATTTTTTATACCCCTAGATGATAAGGGTGGCCCTATCCGGAAATTTTCTTTTTATTTTTTGGACAAAAATTTATAATTATATGGCAAAACAACGTTTGCCGGGTCAGCTAGTATATCTATATTAATATTTTTATGTCAACATGTATGTAAATGCCGTTGACTAGATGACCGTTGACTAGTTGACTGCAGTTGTCTATCTATCAGAATAATTGTCGGTGCTATTACCGTCTCTATTAAGCACAGAATTAATGGTTTAACTTCACTGAAAATTATTCACAGGCACTTCATTTTGCAAATAATTGCCCTTTATTTTGATCACGTGGCCACAACTTTCTTCCAATCTTCTGCCATTATTTGGATAAATTCACAATCAGTTAACTAAGTGCAGCATCTAATTTAAATGTGGTATTTTTTGCACCAACGTTATTTTTAACTACAGCTCATAATTCAATAAGATGTGAATCCGGGTGTTAGGGCGGTAGACGTAAAACGGTACGTCCAGGCTTTGCCTAAATGTAGGTAATGTATCGCTTTTATAATATTTGGTAAAGTTGTGGCTTCAAGATATTCGGTTCAAAATTAATGTTGTCAACTAGCAATTTTATATTAGTTGTCTATCCATCAGGAAATAAACGACAAGCTTCCAAACATTTTCTTTATACAAAATGATCTTATGAAATGTCTTCTAACTTTAAGTAGGTATTCCTATATAATATTATTTTCAAATAAACTATTATATTAATTTTAACTTAATTGGTGTGACATTCTCTTCTGTAATTGATAAATTTAATTGCTGTAAATAAAGTTTTTAACTTTTGAACATTCTAATATTCACTAAGATCACAGGTCAACATATCTATTTATATACAGTTATTTAGCAGACCGAACGATAAGACTAAAACAAAATATGTTATGACTCTTTCACTTTTATCAGTAATTTCAATCTACGTTTTACACTCTTGTACTTTTACTTCCACATCCAGTGGAAATATAGTAACGACAAAATTTTTTTTTTTAATTTTTACTGTTCAAATTGACTGTTCAAATAGGCTTGTTATGAAACGTCGAGATTTTAAGTTTGAGCAAAAAACAAAGTCCTGTCTGTAACTTTTTTGTGCGCACGATTACACTGGAACCGTTTAAGATGTTGACTTGGGTACACGTATGTAAATTAACGAGATCTGGAATTAGATTACATTTTCATCTTATTCCGTTGAAGGGTTGGGGGGTAAATTGAGGTAAATGGGGGTAAATAGGTAAATCAAGCAGGTAGAGTCCATAAAATTGGTATTTAGTACATATACAAGAGAAGCTAATGTCTCAACAAAAAAATTGGCATTACTATTACTACTATTACGAAAAAAAAATTGTGATTTAGTGTGTGAACAAGAACTAAAGGCCTCGAAATATTTTTTTACTTCATCCATCCCCACTACTTCTACACTACTACCGATGTGGGATATCGTTTTATGGGTTTTTGGGGTAGACGATTTCAAATATTATGTTATCAAAGTTCCATAAACAATTATTTTCAAAATTTTTTCGTTGCGAGAGACTTGGGTAGCAAATCTGGATGTGGAAGTAGTGATACTTTGGGCAGCGGTTTTTTACTGTCAAATGCAAGCGTCGAGAAATAAAATAGTAAAGGACCCAGCGACACTTTTAATTGCTATATTCAGCGACGTAGCTAGGGGGGCTAGGGGAACACTGCTTGTCGCGCGTAGGGTTGCCAGGCGTCCGGCTTTAGCCGGACATGTTTGGTTTTTTAGGGTTTTGTCCGGCTAATAATGAACATGTCCGACCTGTCCGGCTTTTGTTTGGCTTTTTGCCTAATGCTGTAAAACGTGATTTTTTCGTTTTTAGTCGCTTTTCTATAGATACATTTTATTGTTTTACGATGACTTTTTCAGTGTAACAAATGTTTATTTTTAAATTAATCAAGTTTAATAAAAATAATAAATGACTGATTTTGTGTTTCAGTTATTTTTTTATGGCGAACGAATGCTGTTCGGCTTTCTGGAGCAAATGTCCGGCCAAATTTATAAGTAAAGTCCGGCTTTTCGAATTTTAGGCCTGGCATCCCTAGTCGCGCGCGAGAAGTTCATACATTCATTAATTTTGTTTGACAGATTGTACATACTTCAAAATTTATTTTGACTCCACTATTGCGTCTATAAGTTACTTCAGCCGTTCCTTCGTCCCCTAGCATCCAGAAATCAAACTGTAAATGAAGCTGTGTTTTCCTATCGGTGCGGTGAGCTGTTTTGTCGAAAATTTTAGCTTTGTTCGATGTTGGATAATGTTAAAGATTATTAAAAAAGAATTCCGATATCGTATAGATCTTACCTCATTTTATTGACAAACCGTGCATTTCCATTCGTCATAATGCGAAAAAATGATTGCAGTGATTTTAATATGAATTTATTCTTTAATTTGAATCTATTACTACCCTGATTTGCTCTACAATGATTTTTGATGCGAAATATTTTCAAAAATAGAGACTTACAAGTTGATTACCACCTTTACAAGAAATCCGTCTCTTTTATAATCAGAAATATTTCAATTATTTGAGAATATCTGGCATTTTCAATGAATTATTGAATACTGTTGGACGTAAGACACGTGACGTGTAAGACCTTATAAAAATAATTCTCAAATGTTAAATTATGTATATACGAATAAAAAATTTCGAATCATGTGAATTTATATTTTCCTCCATACGATTCCTATTCGTGTTTGGGGTATCGAATCTATGAGAACTCAACTTAATTCTTTTTGTATATTAATTTTTATCACAAATTCACAAATATATATTAACGATAGTTTCACAGATTATAGCGCGAAATTGAAAATTACTTAAATAGACCACTGGCAATAAAGGCCAATTAGAGTAGTTCACAAGTTCAAAGCCGTGTTAATTCTTGATAAAGCTCGTAAAAATATGAGTGAGGGCTTATTGGATTCGGAATAACGTCTGGAAAAATGTTCAAAATTTTCAAACCCGCACATAAACAATTGCAAAAGTTATGAACAAATGAAGATTGAAAAAATAACGAGTTTTGTTTTTTGTAAATAACTCAAAAACTATTAGTATTTACGAAATTTTAAAGAAAGATTCTTAAAGAGGAAGAAATTTCCAGCCGATCCATTTTAGAAAAATATTTTTTTTATGTTATTAAATATTAATTTAAAAATTTTAAAAAATTATGGTATTATTTAGAACACTTAAAGGAACAATATCCCGTTGTAAAAAATTTTTCGCCGATTTTTCATAAAATGAGCCTATTGTTAATTAACAATTTTTTTTGCAGTTTGCGTTTATATTTCAAGTCGGATAATTGTTAAACGAAAGCCACTAAAATTATTTCGCTTCGTGAAGACCCTATACTTTATTGGATTATGACATTGTGATGTTTTTAATTGTTATAGTCTATTAGTTATTAATTATTTAACTTAACAAAAAACAAAAAAATGGAAAAGAAAGGTTGAGTTTTTTTTTTATTAATTTTAATTATTATTACTGTGTTTATATTCAAAAGTACTATAAGATCACATAAACTTTAAATTTTCATTGCTAATTGTTTAAACAAATTTTATAAACATATATAAATTACGTATTTTTGAAAAAAAAAAATGTTTGCCAATTTATTGGTTATAAAATATTATGATTAAAAAGAAATTTTCTTAAAAATTTTTTTTAAATGTCTATAATCAATTTTTTCCTTTTTTCAATATTTAAGTAAACAAATTATTAAGAAAAAATTTTATTCTTAAAATTTATTATTTGCAATTTTCTACAAACTGGAAAAATAAAAAAAAAATTTTGTTGTTAATTAATTTGTTTATTTAATAAACAATTTGTTATTAACAATTGCCGAATGTGTTATTTTTTTTAGATAGAAAAAAAAATAATAAAAACAACCGACACATGTCAAAAAAAAAATTTAATTTAAAATTCTATAAAAAATACTAAACATTTTTTTTGACATGTTTGTGTATACAGTTGTTTTTGTTATTTTTTTTCTATCTAAAAAAAATATAAACACATTCGACGATTGTTGATAACAAATTGTTTATTAAATACACAAATAAATTAACAACAAAAAAAAGTTTTCTTTTTACCAGCTTATAGAAAATTGCAAATAATAAATTTTAAGAATAAAATAATTATTTAAATATTGAAAAAAGGAAAAAATGATTATAGACAATTTAAAAAAAATTTTTTTTTTCAAAAATAAGTAATTTATCTATATGTTTATAAAATTTGTTTAAACAATGGAAATTTAAAGTTTATGTGATCTTATAGTACTTTTGAATATAGAAACAGTAAAAATAATTAAAATTAATAAAAAAAAAATTTCAACCTCTCTTTTCCATTTTTTAGTTTTTTGTAATAGACTATAACAATTAAAAACATCGCAATGTCATAATCCCATTAAATATAGTTGACATAGGGTCTCCACGAAGCGAAATAATTTTAGTGGCTTTTGTTTAACAATTATCCGACTTGAAATATAAACGCAAACTGTAAAAAAATTTGTTAATTAACAATAGGCTCATTTTATGAAAAATCGGCGAAAAAATTTTTTTACGACGGGAAATTGTTCCTTAAAGTGTCGAAATAATACCATAATTTTTTAAAATTTTTAAATTAATATTTAGTAACGTAAATAGTATATTGTGTATTTAGGTGTGAAAGCAATACGTTCCCGGACGATGATGCAAATTGTTGGCCGAGGCGCTAGCCGAGGCCAACAAGCATCGAAGTACACATACTATTTTTTCTGAAATCACAATCAATATTATTATAAATTAAGGAATTTGTATGAATGTATAACATTTCTTCATTGCAATCTAACTGCTTACTAATAAATGCAATTTTAATGTGAGTTGATTTGTCTGCGTGTATTTATTTACTGTCTAAAATATATATAAAAAAATCGCACGGGAATGTTATTTTTTCTGAAATCGATCGGGAATGTCTACATTTTCGGCGCGATTTTAGAGCGAAAAATGCACAATTCCAGTATTTTAGTCCGTTGCTAGGAAACTATCAAAAAACAGACCGGAAAAGATCCGTTGGCAAGCAATGATCAACAAAGCCGTACGGGAATGTTACTTCCCGGCCTAGGCCGGGAAGTAACATTCCCGTACGGTTTTTTATATATATTTTAATATGTTAATATTTTTGACTTTTATACGTTTAAAATAGTATTGATTGTAATTTCAGAAATTTTTTTTTTAAATGTTTATATTTTTGATTTTTATACGTTTAAAATAGTATTTATTGTGATTTCAGAAAAAATAGTATGTGTACTTCGGTGTGAAAGCACATTCCCAGACTTCGATGCTTGTTGGCCGAGGCGCTAGCCGAGGCATCGTCGTCCGGGAATGTATCGCTTTCACACCTAGATACACAATATACTATTCCCGGCTTAGGCCGGGAAAGTAATATTCCCGTACGGTTTTGTTGATGGTTGCTTGGCAACGGATCTTTTCGGTCTGTTTTCTGATAGTTTCTTAGCAACGGACTAAAATACTCGAATTGTGCATTTTTCGATCTGAAATCGCGCCGAAAATGTAGACATTGCCGATCGATTTCAGAAAAAATATTTTTACTTATTACGGCCGATTTCAGAGCATCGGAACGGCTTAGTGTTCGCCGCGCGGAGCTCTATTTTCAACATTAAATTAAAATTATTAATAATAGAGATAGAGTTTCGAGAGTCGGGACTCTTATTGGAAATTTCTTCCTCTTTAAGAATATTTCATTAAAATTTCTTAAATACTAATAGTTTTCGAGTTATTTACAAAAAACAAAACTCGTTATTTTTTCAATCTTCATTTGTTTAAAATTTTTTCAATTGTTTATGTGCGGGTTTGAAAATTTTGAACATTTTTCTAGACGTCATTCCGAATCCAATGAGCCCTCACTCATATTTTTACGAGCTTTATCAAGAATTAACACGGCTTTGAACTTGTGAACTAGTGTAAATGGTTATAGTAATGTATGAATCTAAATGCAAAAAAAATACATTATTAATGTTCAATAATTTCTAATCTACCATTATTACGAAACATTCGATGTAACATTCAAAGATTATAACGAAAAGTCCCATTAAATTTATAACTTAGGTACTCATAAGTCATTGTTCACCATTAATAACTCGTACTTGACTTTCATACATTTATATACCATTGGAATCAAGATATTTATATAAGACAGGTGATAGGGAGGAGCCCATCCCACAAAAATAATTTATGTAATACAATCCAATCCTTTAAAACACACCTGTAAACGTGTTCTGAACTCTTTAAATCCATAGAGAAAACTTTTTAATTAACTATTAAAACGGGTTCAGCTTATTCATAATAACAATATATAAATTATATTTAAATCGCCGATATACATAAGATAATATCCGGTGAACACCTAAAATCAACCGGAACCTAATTTTTTTTAGAGAACGAAGATAGATCCATTGCGACTAAAGCGTGGGCTTCAATATTGTTCTTGGTTTGCGACATTTTTGACCGATTTGGATGTGATTTTTACTTGAGCCTTTTCCGCACTCAATCCCAAAAAGTTGCCATGGCAACTTTTAAGGGTCATTTAGGTAAATAATGCAAAGTGGTTCATACAACAATTAAACAACTTTATTTAATCTAATAGGTACAACAATATGACTTAGTTATTATAGTACAGTAACTAGAGGTTTTAACTTCGGAATAATGTCATATTGAACGGATTTCGTTCATTTTTGGCAGTATAATAGTAAATGCTTCACAGAAAAGTTTCTATATTGTGCGGGGGCTTGCTAATTTATAGGGGGTAGCACTTAAATAATATATGTATTTATTGGAGCTGAAATAGAATCAAATTTTAAGAAGAAAAGGATCTATGCAATTTTTCACATAAATTGATAGTTTTTAAGTTATAAGACTTCAAAATTGCGATTTTAGCTTAAAAAAAAAAGGTATTTCAAAACGGCTTTCGTCAAGTATCTCGAAAAGTATTACTTTATGGAGAAAATGTTACAGACCAATTACAGAAAGTACAAACTGGGAATTAATTATATTTTTTTTGTTTATTGATGTAGGATTAATAATTTCGGAGATATTTAAGTTTATATTTGGTATCCAAGTGTTTCAAAATTACCTTTAAAGTTTAAAATGCATTTTTTTCTAAAGCAAGTGCTTTAAATGAGCAAAAAAAATTGAGCATCTAGGTAATGCTACATCTTAACGAAAAAGTGTATTTGAGATATATTTTTTTTAAATTACTGGCTAATTAGAGTAACAAAACGGCGACCTTTTCATATACAAAAATATAAATACGCATATTTTTCCGTCATAACTGTTTTATTTCTTATGCTACAGGAACGAGTAAAAAGTAATTTGAAAGCGCAATTAATTGTCTTTAATTTCATTTCTTAGAATGCGTGAAGTAGGTGTCACAATTTCTGAGATATTTAACATTTAAACTGCATTTTTCGTCTTATATACGTTCGGACGCCATTTGTAAACTTTCATATCTCCGAAACTATTAAATCTATGTAAATAAATAAACAAGCGAAATTCATTATCAGTTTATGAGCTTTATTTTTGGTCTCTACTCATTTTTCAATAAAACTAATATTTATTGAGATATGTGGGAAAGGAAAAAACTTACGTTTTATCGAAAATACCTTTATAGTTTAAACTGTATTTTTTTCTAAAGCAAGTGCTGTATACAAACCAAAAAATTTGAGCATCTACGTCATGCTATGTATTAATGAAAAACAGTGTTTGAAATTCCTTTTTTTTAATTGCTGGCTAATTACAGTAACAAAATGGCGACGTTGTTATTAAAAAAATGTGTAGACGCACATTTCTTCGGTCATAACTTCTTTGTTTTTTATGCTACAGAAACGAATAAAAAAACAGTTGAAAGCTTAATTAATAACCTATTATTCTACCTATTAGCATCCTTGACGTAGGTGTCACAGTTTCTGAGATATTTAACTCTCACTCTAAATAATTATCTTATGAACACTTGGATGCCAAATGTAAACTTAAATATCTCCGAAATTATTAATCCTATATCACAATAAACAAAAAATATAATTAATTCCCAGTTTGTACTTTCTGTAATTGGTCTGTAACATTTTTTCGATAAAGTAATACTTTTCGAGATACTTGACGAAAGCCGTTTGGAAATTACCTTTTTTTAAGCTAGTCACAATTTTGAAGTCGTTATAACTTAAAAACTATCAATTTATGTGAAAAATTGCATAGAACTTTTTCTTCTTAAAATTTGATTCTACTTCAGCTCCCCTGAGAGGGGGTGGCATCCACTCCCTATAAATTAGCAAGCCTCCGCACAATACAGAAACTTTTCTGTGAAGCATTTGCTATTATACTGCCAAAAATGAACGAAATCCGTTCAATATGACATTATTCCGAAGTTTTGCATATTTTTGACCTCTAGGTACTGTACTATTAGGTTTGTGAGTTAAATTAATGATAATTAAATGATTATGCCCAAAATGAAAATTAAATGAACAATTTTGAGCACCTTCACAACTATTACCCCCAAACGAAATACCCGAACCCGAGAGTATCGTGTTAATTTCTTTTGATGTTGTGGTAGTAGCTTCGATAGTAACCGATATTATGTTACTCGATGGTTCGATTTTCTTCTCCCCCCATTAACATTCTGTACACTTTTTTCTTCTTCTTAATTGATTCTTCTATATATGACTCTGCCACTGAAGACGACCTGGAAATAGTTATTATTTAGAATAAAAAGACAATAATATTGTGAAAAAACTTGCTTCCATCCTCCTAGCCGTTTCAACGAGATTAAATCGACGTCAGCATCTGCCGCAAGAGACGCAGAACTTCGCCGGAAGCAATGCCCTGTATACTATGTAGGGTTCGGTAGTTTAAGAAATTCAGCAACGATAGAGGACATTTTCCCAAAAGAATGGATTCCTATACGTTGGACCGTCCTTTTTCCCTTACGATCGAAAATAAAAAAATAATTGTGTTTAACATTCGCTGGTCATAGTCGAACATATTTCTGGTACACTTCTATGGGATTAACAGCTTCACCTTCAGCTACCACGGGAAACACTCTCTTAATGTTGGTCTTCGTATCGGGCATTGTTATATGAAGACATCGTGGGTCTTTTTGGACAAAATATTGTATTTTTAGTGAAAGTAGCTGTTCGCGCCTGCATGCACCACACACGCCAATGAGAAAAGCAACCAGCGAAATTAAATATGAAACTGATGCATGGCATTAAAGTATGATTTTAAACTTACTTTGATTAATAAATACTTCTCATCGTCTGCATTTATCAAAAATATATTAATTTCTTGGCGTGTCAAAACATTTGATTTTGTGGGCTCGTAGCCTAATGAATTTCGTTTCAAAAAAGCTATGACTGACGAATTTGTTTATTTCTATATTTTCTTTGACATACAAAACAGCTTTTATCATCGAATATTTTGACCAGAGAGTAGCGACTGTAATAGGAAAATACGAAAATAGTCACAATAATAATTTACATATGTTATTAATATTGAATGCAAAGAATAGCGGCACTTACCTTTTCATGTAAATAGTTCGACATTGCATCTTCATCTACAATTACAATGTTGTTCATTTCTTTCCATCGAATGAATGCTTCATATTCCTTTTCATAAATTTGACGAGATTTCACTGGAAGTAATCTAACACAATTTCCTTCGCTTTTTCAGATATAATTTGTGGATTATGCATTTTATACATGTACCGTGAGTATGTGGAATACCGTGGTCACAGGTCGTTTGACGTTCAGGCCGCTTCCGGCGTCCACCAGGGTTCTGTACTGGGTCCACTTATGTTTGTTATTTTCATTAATGAATGGTGTCTATCCAATCGCTTGCCTCTCAGCATATCCAAATGTATCATATTCACCTTCTCTAAAATGCGTAATCCCATCGATTATAACTATCATATAAAAGATCAAATTTTGCAGAGACCTGATACAATAAAGGATCTTGGAGTTCTATTTGATAAGTGCCTTAGTTTTAAGGAGCATTTTAATTTCACTATCGCGTCAGCTTTAAAAAGTTTATGTTTTATAATAAGAAAGTGCAAAGGGTTCAGCAACACTGATGTTATGAAGTTGCCGTACTATTCATTTGTACGATCAAAATTGAAATACTGCTCGTTGATATGGTCCCCAGAATATGCTATCTACATAATAATGTTGAGAATGTTCAGCGCCGTTTTGTTAAGTATTTGTGCTTTGTTGAAGATGATACCTACCCAATAACTGAATATTCACAAAATATTACGCTGGACAGATTTCACATGTTCAATTTGGAAAATAGAAGAATAATACATTTAGTAGTCTTTCTTTACAAAGTTATGCACGTTTGACTGCCCTCTAATTTTGGAACAGATAAATTTTCATATACCTCGTATAACAAGTCGGAATCGTGATACTTTCTATCTTCCTCGGATAAATTTATTAAAATTTTCGTATGTAATATCACTAGTGCTTAAAATTTTATCGAAAATTTTTTCGAAAGCGTGTTGCCTGGTAATATAACGAGTGCAAATTGACAGTTTATTATCTGATTAAATCCCGACCGCTTTAGCGGGAGGGATTTAATCTTTGATAACAAACTGCCAATTTGCACGAGTTATATTAACTAGGGGCAACTTAGCTTGAGAAAAAATTTTTAGATAAAATTTAAAGCACGAGTGGTATTTGAGGAGAATATTTCACGAATAAATAATTCATTAAGTATATCTTCAATATTATGTTCAGTAATTGCCTTCAGACGTTTCCTTGTTGCTTTTTAGAAATTACTCACCTTTATCTTCAATTTCATCATTTACGTCACATAAAAATGCATTTCCAAAGAGACTCATCTAATAAAAAACAAAGTAGGTTTAAATTATGACAATCAAGAAAAACAATATACGTTAAACCATAGGTACTCTAACTTATGAGACTAGTCATCACAACAAAGCACGCTTCGACCAATCACATTACGGGTGAAATCACACAAATTGCATATTACCAATCTATCCCTTTTACGTTCTAAGGCTACCGGCTCAGATGGTATGGTACCGCCATCTAGTAACGCTAGCTTAACTTAGTTACTAGCCTAAACAGTGAATTGAATTATTATATTAAAGTGTTTATTAATATATATTTATGTATTTAATCCTTGTTTCTAATTTGAGAAGTTTGATAGTTAAGTTAAGGTTTACTTGTTTAAGTAGAGAGACTTTAAGTATAACGAATTATAATGTATATAGTGATACTGCAGAGTTTTGATTTTCCAAATAAATGTTAGCTGCTTTGTAATGATTGATGAATTATCATAAGTACCTACATTTGCGTATTTATCATGAAATAACTGATTTGTCTGCTTCGTAGATATTCATATTTAATTTTAGTTGGGAAAATTATTTTGTAATTATGTTAGGTATTAAGCCATTGAAAACTGTGTACCTATAACTTGTCCCGAACCTATATAAGTTCCACACAGCATTGGCTTTTTAGGTTATTAATACAGTACTACAATTTACAATTTACGTTAACAATTAGTAATAAGCTAGAGAAGATATTTATAGATAACATTTAAAAGCACGATTTGCCCTATTTACTGAAAACATGTCACGACACAAAACGTCAAAAAATTTTCGCAATATTTGCCGCTGCAGCGACCTAAAAAATTAGAGCGATAAATTTTGCATGTTGGTCCTGTCAAAAGCAGATCTAACTTGAATTACCACTAATAATGACGTTTGATTGGTGCAATGTTGTGAAAAAACGGGCTCTCATTGGCTATAGCGTTAATGAGTGAAATAATCACCTCTATATTTCATGTGTAATAATTATAATCTACAAGATCAGCTTGATATTTAACTGTAGTATTCATTCAATTAAACAACTTAATTTATGAGTTATAGCCTTCTCTTTTTTTGTACTTCTCCTATACCTACTTATTCTTTATATCTCTATTATTATAATTTTTTTTTATATCATTACAATGTTTTATGTCGTGATAATTTAGTTAGCTTAGTTTTACTTCCACATCCAGTGGTAGTAACGACAAAAAAAATTTTAAAAATTTTTATTGTTCAAATAGGCTTAGAATGTCATGAAACGTCGAGATTTTAAGTTTGAGTGAAAAAAAATTCTGTCTGTCGGTCTGTAACTTTTTTTGTGCGCACGTTTACTCTGGAACCGTTTCAGATATTGACTTGAAATTTGGTACACATATGTACTTTAACGAGATCTAGAACTAGATTGTATTTTCATCTTGTTCCGTCGAAGGGTTGGGGGGTAAATTGGGGTAAATTTGGGGTAAATAGGTAAATCAAGCAGGTAAGAGTTCATAAAATTGGTATTTAATATAGACAAGAGAAGCTAAGGTCTCAAAAAAAATTTTGGCATTAGCCACCGCCATTACCACCTCCACCCCATTATTAAAGGGGATGAAAAAAAATTGTGATTTAGTGTGTGTACAAGAACCAGAAACCTCAAAATATTTTTTTAATTGATCCACCAGATCCGCAGATTAATGAAATTTTAAATTAATGTTGATCTTGCAAATAACGTTTTAGATGTGTTAGGTTTAAAGCCGCCACCCTGTAACTTCAAAACTTCATTAGTAGTAGAGTAGTGTCACGTTTTCGTGTTATATCCATCAGAATCTCTAACTAGAAAAGGTTCACTACACTTCGTGTTATCCGCGGGCTATATATCTTAGGCCAGAGGAATTTCAGCTATTCTCATTCACATTCAGCATGGAACAACTAACTGTTCCCACAATATTTATCTATTTGTTATGGTGTGGCGGCACACCAACAAGTATTTTACTATGATGCCAAATAAAAAATATCGTAATATTAAAAAATAAAAAAGTTTGGTACCATGTCATAAAGCCTTAATTATAAAAAACAAATAACAATATTAAATGATGAATTTAATTTATCCGTACAGGATAAATCAGTAGTTTGTTGACGGTGAGCCATTTGAGATTTGAAAAAATGTAAAATACAAATTGTGGGAGATCAACGGTGGCATATTGTAAAAAAAATTAAAATCTACAAGGTGTCTCATAGAGTGGTGACAAGTTAATACTAACATTTTTAAATGGAACACCCAACATATATATTTGTATTACTCTTAATTCTCTATCCGGGCATATAATATTTCTGGACATACTGCGGCGTTGCTACATTATTCCACTTTTTTCGATACAAATAAAGCGTTTGCAGCGGCAAGAATAAAATTTACAAAAAAATAGTATATTGTGTATTTAGGTGTGAAAGCAATACATTCCCGGACGACGATGCAAGCGTCTAAGTCTAAGTATGACGCTCTTTATATCCCACAATTTTCAAATGAGACATTTTTGCAAATTTCGAATGGTTGGAGATATTGACCGTCCACGCATTATTTACTTATCCTGTATGTAAAGGTTGTGATATAGCTTATACAGGAACAAATTAAACACAGCCTTCAGTGACTTAAAAACGTAGTTACAATTATTCTCTGCCACAACTAAAATCAAATAGAAATGCCTACCAAATAGACAAATCGATTATTAGATGTATAGATATTTGGACCTGTACACATAATAACAACCCATTTTTATCTTTCACTGCTCATTGGATAGACTTCAAGAAAAGGGGAAGGTGTTTATTTGTATTGTCTTGCAAATATTTTCCAGGTAAACATTCAGGTTTATTGCCCAGAATATGAGCAGTTTAATGTAAGAATGAAAATTAAATTGCAAATCCTCCTAGTTTTGGCTGACAATGCTTCCTACATGATAAAAGATATTGAAGAAGCTAAACTAGCACATCAGCCTTGTTTTATACATACAATACAATTAGTGATACAGGATTCAATTGAAAGTCAACGATCCATAATAGATTTAGTGGGAGAAGCAAGGCATATAGTTTCACATTTCAACCATTCCTCATTGGCTTAAGATAAATTTAAAAAAAATTAGAAGCAACTTAATATGCCAGAAAAAAACTTTAGTTCAAGATATAGTAACACGATGAAACACAAGTTATTACATGTTAGAACTCTTGTTCATGGTCGATGAAGATTCTGCAGTTAATGAAAAGGCCCTGACATTTTACCTATGGGAACTAGCAAAAAACCTATTAAAACCCTTTGAAGAGATTACTTAACTTGCCAGTAAGTCGAATGCATCCATATCCACTGATTAAAACTCTTTCAAATTATATCTAAGTAAAGCTGATGTTTCTTGAGTCAAAACAATGAAATATGAGCTAAAAATTAATTTAAATGAGCGATTTAAGGAATCTTTTTTTAAAATGTTCACGTTTTTGCAACATTATTGAATCCTAGATTTAAGAAATGTTTATTTGAAGATGCTTTGTAGCAAAATACTTGTAAAGAAATAAAACTAGATATTACGAGCAACAATGAATATGATGATTCAGATATTGTCGGCGTTGGTAGTTCGGATGACAGTGATGATTTTCCATTGACAAAAATTGCTAGGCAATCTTCAAACAACGATAACGTCGATAACCAGTCATAATAATGATGTTGCTCATGATGTTTTGGCGCACTTATGAAGAGTTTGCGGGTGTGGGAAATAAAACAGATAAATTAAGCCCAAGTAATTTAAAAGAAAGATTCTTTAATTAAAATTGAAAATGAAATTCAAATATACATAAAACCACCCCAGATTGCTGGAACTGAAGATACTTTACTACTTGGTGGGCCAACAAGAAAGAAATGTTTCCCCTCCTGTATCAATTAGCCGTAATGTATTTAGGACCAAGTAGCGTTTACAGCGAACAATTATTTTCTTCGGCTGGTAAAGTTGATAAGTATGCAAGAAGCCGATTAAATCCAGATCGAGCAGAAAGTCTAATTTTATTACATGATAATTTACCTAAACTTAACTAAATATTAAATAATTACATTTATATTAATATTATTACGTTTTAACTTGTTTTTAACCTTTAAAATTAAAAAAGAAAAGTATTTTTGACCGATACCGATATCGCGCCGATATTACAATCCAATATCGGCCGATACCGATAATCGGCCACAACGCCGATGTACCGATATCAATATCGTTACCGGCCGATCCCTAATTTTAGTGATTCCGCCTTCTGACTTATTCATTATTATTGTGGTTAGTTTCTTGCGAAAGGTTTAACTCATTCTTTAAATTAACAAGAGACTCTTGTGTTAACCTGCATTAAAAAATATTCTTTCTCGGCAAGCCACATAGGGCCAGGCCTGCCCTGGCGAGAGTAACGATTCAGGTTACTTTCGAAACAAAACTAAGAATAATTATTTCAAAAATTTATTTATACGCCACAACACTGGCTCTTTATTTTTTCACGTTGCTATTTTTATTTATTTACTTTACTAATGTTTCATTGAATATAGCAATCAACCCGTATTGGTTTTCTTTCATCTTATTGGATTGTCCAAATAGAAAATTTGATTCTATTATACGACGCTTTCCTTGGCATCGGAATTGGAAATTTTCAGCGTTTCTCTGTGGTTCTGCCAACCTAATGACGTAAATCTGACGACGGCAGGCGACGCTGTATTGATTGGGGCGGGTACGGCGACGTCCTTTATGCCTCTCAATGAACCTTCAGTTATTCCGAGGTCATAAAAATCATCTGCACAATATTTTCTTTCCGCTTTCATATGTTAAGTTCGCAAATTTCAGGATCAAAAATATATCCGATTCTTATTTTCATTGGAGAACGTCCATTTCAATGAATATTTTTTCATTTAAAAATAGCTGTATTAAGTTCATTTATATGTGATTATAATAATAGGCCAAGTAGATGATTTTTGACCGTCACACGGGAAGAATTTGCATGTTGAAAATTTCACCGTCCAATAGCGTTAGTCCTTCTATATCAAACTAATTCTCCATTATATATAATGTCTATAATACACCGGACGACAAGAGGTAGGTGGAAACTGCACATGTAGGCCAATCAACTAAGCTCATTTTCCTAACATAAAATTTGAATTATCCATGAATGAGTCAAAACTAAATCAATAGGAACATGTTGGTTGCAGGGGCGGATTAACGATGAGGGTCAAAAGACTATGGGCCCTCCCAAGCATTCGGCCCTTTGAAGACTAATTATTTTTTATCTTATGATTATATGGAATTCGAGTAGTGTCAGTGTTACACCCAAATGTGTTTTATTTATCGGATTGGTTATGTTTGAGAAAGTCTAACTACATCATATTTTTTTAGACATTCAAGAATGGGGAACTTGCCCATTTTTTTTTAAATTCCATTAAATTGTGTGTTTATGTATAAAAACACACCACACCGTATATCAGCTCTTAAATCGCAGTACTTACGTTGCAGTAAATAATTAAAGTTGAGATCCTCGCGGAAACCACTGTGACGTCACATCGAGAAAACTAGTCTCGCGTGGAGTCCCTCAGACTGAGCGGCGGTTGGCTTTGAGACTAATTTGCGTTCTAGTTTTGTCACCTCCTAATCTAACTTTCGTGTTTACGTTTGGTTGTGTGAAAATGTTGTGTTGTGAATTCACGTATATTGAAGATCTTGTTTAGTTTATGATTTTATTTTGTGTCGAGAAATGGAAAATACTTTATTATAAACACTGTATAGTGTCACTGTGTAATAATACAGCTATTAAATCAGCAAATAAAATGTTTATTCGCGTACCTAAAGATAAAAATCGCCGATCAAAATGGCTAATAGCATGCAAATAATATAGGGATATTTCTGAAAAGAACAACGCCATTTATGTATGTGAAGATCATTATAATGTAAATACCTA
Organism: Rutpela maculata; assembly: GCA_936432065.2. NCBI lineage: Eukaryota > Metazoa > Arthropoda > Insecta > Coleoptera > Cerambycidae > Rutpela > Rutpela maculata. The sequence continues at coordinate 98,959,839 of OW386290.2, read as the reverse complement.
TATTAGGCCAGGCAACGAATGCTCAAAAAAGAGTGTAGAGGGAAATTTTAGGGACAGAAAATTTGACTTCAGAACTTTATTTGGACTAGTCTGGACATGAACATATCAAAAGTCCCCACTCCTAGGTGGTGAGGGGGGGGGGGCACTTTAAAGGTCCCATTTTTTGGTTTTTCGCTTATATCTCGGAAACTATGCATCGTATGGAAAAAGGTGATCTATGCAAAATTAAACATAATTAAAATTTCCTACAAGAATGTCTATTCATTTTCTTCCTATGTAAATTACAGTCACAAAACAATATTTATTTTACAACACTCGACGTATTTACTAACGTAATATTTTGTCGAAATCTATGCATTTCCTTAAATATACAGTGTGACTCACTTAAAATGATAGTTTACTCGATTTGTTATACGAAATGAATATAAACAAGCCTTTCAATTTAAAAAATTTACTAACGCTAAACAATGAAAAGGTTTTATTATGTATCTACAATTATATTAGGGTTGAAAAAATTGATATATAAGGAAATGAATAAGCACCATGTTTAGAATAGAAGTTAATCAACGAAATTTTGTAACATATTTATAATATGGGAAAAGTTTTAAATTAATTGTAAGTATCCTCTGTTTTTTCCCTATGTGGTTCCCCATTCTTTCCGTGGTCTAGTCAGTAACGTCTTAAGTCGTCATGAAGGACCCCTTGACGCAATATCTTTCCTCGTTAACTTCCTTATAAAAAAAAAAGAAAAAAAAAACAACAAAAAAACTAAAATGGAAAAAAAATATACAAAAAAAATGTAGAATAAAATATAAAAAAAACTATAAATCAATTCAATAATAAGTACATGAAATATACATAAAAAAAATGTATGTGTGTGTGTATATGTATGTATGTATATATCAAAATATAAATAAGAAATAGTTAGGCAGACATATTTTTAGAATTAAATTATAATTTTGTATAATGGGTATGGGAAGTAGTCATATTAAATTTAATCCACAGTTGAGTATAAGTTAAAAAAAAATGATAATAATAATAACTTACAAAATTATCCGGCCCGAGGTGTCATAATGATTACCAAGTACAACACATCAACTTCCACGTGGCGCTGAGCTAATGATTTATTAATAAATCAAAGCCAATATTGCGAATACTACTACTACTACTACACTTAAAATGAAGACGCCCTTATAACTTTTTTATTTTGTTTCCGATTTGAATCAAATTTTACTCAAGTATAGAACAAATTAGGATCTACTTATAACCAGAAAAACATTCGCCTACTACAAAGCCATAGCCTTCTGTGGTACCAAAATATGCTGAAAAAAATAAAAATATTTTGAATGTTAAAAATTTTATTTAACAAATCTTATAAAACACCAACAATATATAAACAGGAATTCGCAACAAGTCTCATCAGCGCTGGCAGGGCAGTTCCACCGGGGGCAGCGACATTCGGAGTGGCGTAGCTCCATAACGGGTGACGCTACAGAGAAGGTAGACATACCAATGGAAAGCCTAAAGTATGAAGACAAATATTTATTCGGGTACGTTTTCCCCTCCGAGTTTTCATTTATCCGCAATGGCGCCACTTCGAAATTTTTTCAATTTTTGAAATTTTGACAGCATTAGAACGGAAAATTATGAACAAAATGTGCATGGGACATCTGAAATACGAACGGATATGCTTCTCCGAAGCTTTTATGATCATTTCAACCCAAATCGGACCAGTAGCACTTTATAGCCAGCTCTGCAATTTCTGCGACTTAGGCCATTGTTGCTCCGCAAAAACAGGGAAGCCGACGGGGGAGAGTAAGGGACTTTTTGGTACGTGTTTTCCTGGACCAAAACAGCAATCCTGCAAATGTTCAGCTTTACAATAATTAATTCCGGGTCAAATACTAAAACTCGTGGGCTAATAACATATCAGGATAAAACATTATCAAATCAACAATAATGATAAAATAATATAAATCAATAATACGGTAGTAGCGCAGCGGTCTAAACCTTGTTAGTGGCGAGCACGCTTGGCTACACTGTCTATCGTGTACTGGGGTTCGATCCCCAGCTCCGACACTGGCAGTGTCGACGGGTAAACAGTTTTTTCAAACTTTGACTTAGGATTTGAAGCTGCTAGGGCCGAAATTGCAAGGAAAAAGCTACTTCCGGTTGAGGTTTTTACTTTCGAGCGAACTAAAAGTAAAAAAATATTGTTTTTTTTTCTTTATCTACGTGGCCGACTATCCAAATCATACTTTATAGAAAGGTAGCGAGGGTCAGTAGTTTAATAAAATCTTGTGAATTTTCCATAGTCGGATGTTTAAAGTACTAATTCACATGTCGAAAATATTGTACTTCCAAATTGTACTAGAAATTTGCAAACGTTGCAGTAGTTTTGAGTGTCCGGCATTTATATGGACTGTCGCTGGTATTGATTTCTAATGACAGAGAAAGTAAAAGGATTTTAAAATTTTAATGTATGAAGTTGTTGAGATGTTTATTTAGATAAATATGTTTTTAATATTCTATAATTAAGTAATTGTGCATGTAACCAATCAAAGTTCCACTTGTCACCATATTTGTATGATGGCTTTATCACCTACAGCGATACCGGAAAACCGTCAACTCTAAATGGGTACCATGTCAACTGGAAACTAAAGTATAATTAGTTTGAAGATAATTATTCGTGAAGTGATCAGGTCCTGTCGTAATGTGAAGTCTTTCCGTCCTCTCAGGCGGTTAACAAATGCTATTTGCATTTTGTTTGAAATATTTCTGTTACAAATTGATTGGTATTATATCTCGGTATATTTAATTTGAAATAATCAGTAATTCCTCATTTTCTTCTCTCAATTTTTAAGAAAGTTTTGGTCACGATTTAGAAACAGTAGATATTGATAATTAAGTTTTTAAACTTGTCGAAAAGTTTTACATTAATTTTTTCAGTATATCATTTAACAATTTTGTTTTCAGTTTATATATTTTTTGGTGTGAGACATTTTGTAATAGAAGTATAAAAACCAGCCTCTGTCTGATCCTTTTGGCGCAGAGGTTTATTTCATCAATATTTTTAAATATTTTTACAGTGGCAAAATACCCAACGAACTAAGAAATCATGAATATGCCACAAATAATAAATTATAAACAACAGTTGTAACAAATGTTTGGTGTCTGAAATTTTTACCGAGTATCCCTTAACCTTAATGAACCTAATATTTCTTAGCAAGTGCCTGGGCGGAATTATGATAGCGGTTTTTGTTTTAAGTCAAATTGAAATAGCGGTTCGTGTTTGGTTCCGGTTTTTGCGGATTTGCCAGTTCGTATTTGGGCCCAGTTCCAATACTGGTTTTTTGCATGCCTTTGAAGTAGTTTCCTCAAGCACCAAAACACTGGAACACTTCACTCGTTTCACAAAATACTGATAGTTTTACTGGTTGTACAGGAATAATATTGAATGAATGAATTTACTGACAGTAAAATTGAACGTCTAAAGGTGGGTACTGATTTGAGCATTTTTACTCGCATGAACGGTTTACGCATAAAAATGATCAGATGAGTACTGACGCACGCATGTGTGCTTAGGTATTTTACCCGTACAAACAAGATCCGGCGGTTGTCGGTCTTTTTAAAAGAACAAAGGGTTTTCGTGCGCACAAAACGCTCAGTGTGGATGGTTATTTGCATTTACTAGCTAGTGTGTCGCATTTACCAGCTAATGTGTCACATTTTCATATAAATTACGAAACAAAAATGGAATGGAGCAATGAATTAGCGCTAATACTTTTTCAGATGACATACGAATAAAATTTTGAAAGTGACCACTGTTTTCCTGTAGCCTCATGTCGCGTAATAAATTGTATCCACTGTAGCCCCTTGAGGTAATCTTTTACCCCAAAAGTTTGCCTCTGCTTCCAATATTAAGCAGGCGGCACTTGCAATAAAGATATTACATCTGCTTTGCGACTTTTCCACAAAAACACTGGAACGACAGTTTGCGCACAAAAATTTAAATTAAGAAAACCATTTTCGCAAACGAATATATTTGCACGTTCGCGTTTTGTACGCGCACACTTTTTGTGCGAGTAAAAATGCTCAAATCAGTACCCACCTTAAGCGTATTACTTACTTATACCATCAGTGTCGAATGGTTTGTAGAGGCGATTACGTGCGTTTTCTCTTTTTGTGTATTTAAATGGCCAATATGGAACATACTGTAGAAGATATTGAATAAAATGAGAACTAAAACGGTAATGTCAACAATAGAGAAATTTTAAAAGAAGTTATTCAGCAGTTAGAAGTTTTCCCAAAACTTTTTAACAACTCTGTGACTCTATTTACATCAGAAAAGGCAAACGACTCAAAAAACTACTAGATATTGGTATCTAACCATTTCTAACAATTAATTAAATAACTCTTCAGACATACGAAAGCAAATTTGATAATCATCAGAATTTAAAATTTTTTTTTCATCTAAACTTTGCACATGATTTAACTGCTCTCTCTACTTTAAACAGTCTTTTACCTAAACACGTCTTTTTCTCCTTTTCTTTCTTTGTACTGAAAAGCTCTAGCACTATCAGAACAAGCTTTTTACATAATAAAAATTCAATTTTGGAAAAGAAATTCTAAGCGGGCAAAAATCAGAAATAACTATTCGCGTCTTTCTAGAATGCTGATGAAAATGTTCCAAACAAATAATGATGGTCAATGGAGTCAAAAAGGTATTGATGTAATGATTAAATATTTCTGTCGGTAAATACTGACAGTATTATTCATCGTCTAAAGGGTGCTTTACAACTCATTTTGTAAATCCCGAACCTTTCGTTTGTATATTACAGTTTCAACATCTTAGACATTTATAGTTTTTATGTTCTTAATCAAAAAGATTAGTAACAGTTTGCTCTAAAATTAAAATAAAACATACTCCATACAAAACAATACAGTTCACACGCCTCTGGCGGGGCACAACGTACAGTCACCGGTTTAAATTCCGACACTTGATGAGTAGAGTAAGCAACGCTGAGCGAGTCCAGCATTTGGATGGATGATCCAAATATCTCATGTAACAGTCGGTAGGCTATCAATAGAGACAATCCGGGGCCGTTAACCTGTTAAGTAAGACGGGGATGACTGTTGAACCGCCAGAAAGATGGTGGGTTACCCAGGTAAAGTTTGTACTCCACGCGCAAAGGGGCCTAGCTGCCTAGTAAAAAGTAGAACTATCCACAAGTATGTATCACGCCTCTGGCGATCATCATGTATGGCCGATATGGCCCAATTTCAATAAAAAGTATTCTACCATGCTATTTTATATACAAATTCGGCAAATGTAATTTTATATATGCATCCTGACTTCAGGAAAGAAAGCAGAAATTAGAAAAAGAAAGACGGATATTATCCCACTACAATGCGCTCGCAGTTAGAAGCGATAGGTACCGATTCCCTGCGTTGATACACGACAAGGTGACAAGAATAAGATTTCATAAAGTGTGGAACGTGCTGGGAACAATATATCCGTCTTTCTTTTCCTAATTTCTCTGTTTTCTCTCTTGCACTCGTTTATCTCAGAATATATAAAACTACATTTGCCGATTCTGTATGTACCAAGCCCAACAAAAGTTGTCATGTTTACAAGAAATGGCCTACACACATGTATATGTATGTGTGTTACACCCATATGTGTTTTATTCGATATTAGAGTTCAGCATGTTAGATTTTTTCACCGTCAACGACAGCACTCGACGGTACGCTGTACGTGAGGAATGTATCTTCTACTACCGTCGTCGTCTACAAACCTATATAAGAACTAATGATTTAGGACCTATATACTCTGATATTTACTAGAATAGGCTTCTTGCACAAAATAGAGTTTTAACATTTTTAGAATCTTTACTTAATACAAAACACAGTGTGTAAAGGATTTTTTCTTATTTTTTCTTTTACATACGGTATTCAACATTAAAGTTTGAGTAAATCCGGTGACGTCATGCATCAGGAGACGCCGCAACGCTAGCGTACATTTTAAATTAATTCCATTAATGGAATAGCTTGATAGTGGAGGGAAATAGACCATAGAAATCTGTCCGTTCTCGAGAAAAAAAATCCGCGTAGAACCAGACCAGACCTTATAGTGAATACAGTGAACAATTCTACGATATTTTTTTGTGGTACAGATATTTTGATTTCGAAAAAACTTGAGAAATTGATTGATTATAAAAATCGTGTTTTTTAACATTTACACTGCTATATCTTCAAATCTAATTGAGCTATTGATCTGATTTGTTTTTTAATTCAAGGACACAAATAAGCGCTTCCAATGGTCTTTTTGTTTCCATCGATAATTGTTTATTATTTTCTTTAAACAACAATGAACTTATTACTCGACTATTACTTCACTAAAAATGTATTTTGACAAACTTTTTTATTTTTGAAAATGTTCATATACATGCAGCGAGGCTATTGAAGCCAAGATACAGAAGTCTAAAAAAAAATCATCTAGGACTTAGTTTTTTATTTATGAATATTTTTGTGACGCAGTAGCATATGGCATACACCCGGCAGGTGTACGGCGTAAATTAAAATAACCTTAAAACAATTTAAATCCTTTTAAATATGGTACACTTAAATACGCATTATAATTTAATATCACAGACCGAATATAACTAAATAATTTTAGGAAATAACCGCAAATTGCCCGAATTATATGAGATATAGTGATAGATGACGTCAACTCCAATATGAGTGTGTTTTCAGATATGCCCCTTCTCCCGGATATTAGTCGGTGATTTAAATACTTTCCAGTTAGAAATTATGAAAACAGATTTGATAATTGCTAATGTTTAGTAACAATATAGTATTATATATATAAATTAATTTAAAATATACGGCACATAGTGGCTTCTGTGAGTCGGACAGACATGTCACTAATTTATAGCTTAAGGAGACTATGTCCCCCCCCCCCCCCGTTTTCGAAGATGCTGAACACGATGGCGGTGGCTTAAACTCTTTCTGAGTTAACCCCACCCCCCGAACGGCCAAAAACCACCCCCGATAGGGGATAATGCGGCTACGCCGTCTCATACCGACTAAACCTGCGACACCTCCGTTTTCGAGGATGCTGAACACGATGGTGATACTGGATCTTCTCCCCGAAGCAAACTAACCCATCAAACGGCCAAAAACTACCCCTTTGATATCCGGTTTTATGAAATGCACCGGATAAGAGAAAATGAATCATATGTTCACAGATCATTGAATACACACCGAATGATGATTCCAGGTTTCTTGATTAACTGTTCAATTGAAAAAATAGGCGCATACTTCGTGTCTAGTTTTTAGGTGGGAAAATCAGGTATATGGAATCACTGGTACAATTTCATTTATTTTATAATATTAAATAATGAACCTTTTTATTGACGCATACAATTACTTATTTACTATTTACTATATATACAAGTTGAACTGTCAATCAAAAAACCTGGAATCATCATCCGGTGTGTATTCAATGATCTGTGAATATATTATTCATTTTCTCTTATCCGGTGCACTTCATAAAACCGGGTAACAAAGGCCGGGTTAGTTTGCTTCGTGGAGAAGATCCAGCATCACCATTGTGTTCAGCATCCTCGAAAACGGGGGATGACGCAGGTTTAGTCGGTATGAGACGGCATATCCGCGTTTCACCACTTTCGGGGGTGGTTTTTGGCCGTTTGGGGGGTGGGGTTAACTCGGAAAAAGTTTAAACCACCGCCATCGTGTTTAGCATCCTCGAAAACGGAGGGTAGACATAGCCTCCTTAAGCTATAAATTAGTGAAACTTTTCGAGGTTTTTTCCGACTCACAGAAGCCACTAACATGCAAGAGGCCTGTTGTGTATAACTTCAACGATAGTATCTTTCTGTTTCGTCTTCCATCAGATTCAATACAGAAACGATTTACGACAATATAATTATTATTTGATTTGTTTTAGTAATTTTGCGTACTATAGCGATATTAGCTAGACAAAGTCATATTACAAAATAATTGTATTTCATTAACGATTTCCCTTTTAAATAAAGATTGCCCGTTACATCGCGTGCATGATTCATTTTATTGCGAATATTACAAAACGTGAATGTCGTAAGTAAATGAAAAAATACATCAATAAACAATTAAGTCACTTGACATGTGTTTCACAAATGCGCTTTTTTGTTGATGGTTTTACAAGCTTCTTTTTTGTTTGATTGATTATGGGGAAGATGCAAGTTTATTTATTTGCGTTTTACACAAAATTAAGAAAATAATTGGTTATCATAGTGTTTATAAACTGACAAAGCATCTGGGTCGACAATATCACGGCCGAGACTCTTAAGTTAGTTCTTGAGGTTGGGACGAGAATCCTTCACAGAATATGTCAAAGATATTGTAGACAGGAATCTGATTGGATGATTGGAGATTGCTTCGTACCACTACAGGGTTCATAGCGACCTGCAAAATCTGAAAAAATCAGAGAATTTGAAGTTGCCTAAAAATGTCAGGGAATTTTAGTAATTTTCATAGTCATGTAAAAATTTTTAACGCTCATAATATAAAATTTAATTTTTAGCTTAAAAACTAGTACTTACTAATGTCCACACACGGTCTACTTAGATTATTCTCATGCAAGCATGTCTCGCTACGTATTAATATACTCAAGTTATTATAAAATGAGTCACGGAAACCCCACTTACGTAAATTAATTTAGTGAACTTTGACTTATTAAATGAGAAAACGGCAGTTAGAATTTAGTATGTTTGTAAACGTTACATTATGAATTAAACCGTCCTATAAAAGTAATCTAGAATTGGTTTGAAATAGTTAAAAGTGTAGGCAATCTGTTATATACAGGGTGCGCCACTTAAAACTCCCCAGATTTGTAACTTTTTGGGCACATCAAATTATAGATATTTTTAAAGCCTTTAAACATGCATACAGAGTGATTTAAAAAAAAAAATTGAAAAAATTGTTAAGAAATGAAACTTAATTTCTTTGAATATTTTTTACCTCACCCTGTACATGAACTGTGTTAATGTTTTCTTATAAAGGTTTTAATTAGCTTCAATTTATGTTATTAAAAAAAAATAATAATAAGAAATAAAAATCTTGCAATTTCCTATTTAGTACATTTTAATATGTTTGTTGAAAACATAACGCAGTTCGTGTACAGGGTGAGGTAAAAAAATATTCAAAGAAATTAAGTTTCTTTTCTTAACAATTTTTAAAAAAAAAAAAAATAGATAAATCACTCTGTATGCATGTTGAAAGGCTTTAAAAATGTCTACAATTTGATGTGCCCAACATGGTCGTCGCTTCCAAAATAATAAAGTTACAAGCCTGGGGAGTTTTAAGTGGCGCACCCTGTATATAATGGTCTTGGTCAAGGTACAAATTCTTTTTGTTTTGGGATTATAGTTTCTACTTAAAGCTGAGTAAACTATCATTATTTTCGTTCTCTTGTTTAAGTGATGATTCCGATAATTAGCGGAGCGGATCTGGTTTTGAAAAAAACTTTTTAAAAATTTTTTTTGGCAATTCGGTTACACGCGTTCTCTTTTATCATGTTATCAACTTAGTTCAGCTTAATCACACGAGATGGTGGAGGAATTCGCATTTAAAATTCGCAAAAACACGTTTTTCTACGATAACTTCGTTATTTGACCTGACGAAAAAAGAGTAAAATTAAAAACTGAAGATCTCTCGGAAGCGCATAATCTGGACGGTAACTTTTCGTGAAAATTTTTTTTGAAAATACTCGTTTTTTTTGCCCTAACATTGATACCCAAAAAAGTAATTCCTTAATTCTTTTACGAAAAAAAGAAATTAGGGGGATGAGATTTTTTGAGGTAGGTGAAATAGATAAGAATTGATGGAGCCGGAGGATTGGGGTGGTGGGCCAATTAGGGGAGGGGAGGGAGTAGCGAAAGGAAAATTATTCAACCCCCTCGAACTTTTTTCCCTGTCGTGCGATGTTAAAAAACCAAAATGGAATTTGTTCGTTATTACGTCTAATATTTGACTGAATAATTTTTTTAAATTTTTTTTCAAATAAACAAACTTGTGGGAGGGGAAAAACCTTTTGCATTTTTTTAAAATGCGTTTTTGAGTACGAAGGAAAGTCTGAGTCCTTTCCTTCGTACTCAAAAACGCATTTAAAAAAAAATGCAAAAGGTTTTTCCCCTCCCACAAGTTTGCTTATTTGAAAAAAATTATTCAGTCAAATATTAGACGTTATAACGAACAAATTTCATTTTGGTTTTTGAAAATCGCACGACAGGGAAAAAAAGTCGAGGGGGTTGAATAATTTTCCTTTCCCTACCTCCCTCCCCTCCCCTACCCTAATTGGCCCACCACCCCAGTCCTCCGGCTCCATCAATTCTTATCTATTTCACCTACCTCAAAAATATCTCATCCCCCTAACTTCTTTTTTTCGTAAATAAATTAAGGAATTACTTTTTTGTGTATTAGTGTTAGGGTAAGAAAACGAGTATTTTCAAAAAAATTTTTCATGAAAAGTTACCGTCCGATTTGAAAAAAATTATGCGCTTCCGCGAGATCTTCAATTTTTAATTGTACTTTTTTTTTCGTCAGGTCAATAATAAGTTATCATGGAAAAGCTTGTTTTTGCGAATTTTAAATGAGAATTCCTCCGTCACCCCGTGTGATTAAGCTGAACTAAATTGATAGCGTGATAAAAGAGAACGCGTGTAACTGAACTGTCAAAAATTCAGAAGAGAATTTTTTTTTACAGGTAAGAAAGATTTTTTTTATCTCTAATTTAAAAAAAATATCGCAATTCAAGCAATAGGAAGGGAGGGAGGGGGCATAATGCGTTTGCGGGAATAAAGAGTAAAGGAAAAGGGATAGGGACTTCGGAGCTTAACATTCGGATATATAAATCTTTTTTCCATCTTAATATTTTATCAGTCTACCCTCCAACAAATATTAAACTTATTATAAATAATTATTTAACACCGTCACCAGTTTTCGCGGCGCATTTCTCTAGTTTTAGGTGTGTATTGGATATATTATAACCATTATTTTTCCGCTTAACTCGCTCTAACTCAAAAACGGCACAATGGGTTACTCTCAAATTTTTATCGTGTTATCACTATATATTTGTTAATAAAATGTGTTAATATGTAGGTCAAATTTTAATAAGTGTAGAAAGCATTATTTTTTTTCTAAGGCTATGTCGAAAATTTGCATTCTCAAATGTAACATGCGGGAAACTTTTTTATCTTTCGAAATAGATACCAAGTGTATCGAGAAGTAACGGTACTGCAATTCATTGCTATTAGATTTCCACACGTTTGCAGTACCTGGCCAACAATCACTCATTTGCAATTTTCTCGAAAACTGCTACGTCATGTAGATACGTCATGTTAATAATTTGAATCTTTTCATTTTTTTGCTTGCAATTCTAAGGACTTAAGGATACAGAACATTTATTTTTGACATCATGCTATGCAATATTTAAGCAGAACAAATTTCAGTGCTTTTCAAATAAGTTTACGAGGATTTCTCGGTAGAAGAAAACTGCAATATTGGACTAACTTCTTTATTAGAACAGCTTACAACACTTTCTGATGGCTGCGAGTTTGGTACGGATATTTATATGTCCGGTTTATCAAACTTGTGGCCATTTGATAATATTTATAACTATATTTATTAGACGTTTAATAATCAAAATAAAATAATGGGTAAACAAGTGATAGCGTAAAACTATCAATAATATTTATAACTATATTTATTATGACATTTACTAGTATCGTTATCAAAAATAAAAATAACGAGTAAACAAGTGATAACGTATAACTCCTCCCTTCTTAAAATGGATTCATATCCTTTACATGAAGGTTTGAATCTTGGAGTTCAATAGGTTCATTGGGCGGTTTGCCTTTATTTATAATTTTTATGTTAAATGGCTTTGTCTTGAAATATTTAAAGGAAACGTAAATTAAAATTACAAAGATAATCAAAAAAATAAGAAAGTAGAGAATCCAAGTGTGATGAGTAGGAGTCTTGAAGTCTTCAATTTCTAGTGGTTGGAGTTGCTTCAGTGATTCAGACATTCTGCTTAAGTCTGCGGGAAATTCCTCTAAGTGAAGGTCTGGTAGTTGGGACATAGTATATCTTTCGATTTTCGGTAGATAGAATGGACGTCCTTCAAGTCTAGTACTATCTATCGAGTAGGTAGTGTTTTTAATAATAATGCTACAGTTGCGTTCGAGTGTAACTTCGCTGAGGGTATTTAGTTGGATTATTTCTTGTTCTGGGCATGAGCTTTTAATAACAACTTCTTCTCGAGGGAAGCAAATAATTTTATCTTTGGAAATCCTTAATAGAAGATCGGTATTTACTTTGATCTTTTGTAGGACACAGTCGTTAGGTTGTTTTCCTTCTAACAAGTTAAGGAAGCAATTGGAAGTCCAAGGTAGAGGTTCTCCATCACAAATATGGTATTTGTTGATCGTTTGGCAGGCAGTGTCTTTCCATAAATGGGCAGAATGATCAATACTCAGTACTAGGTAGGGTTTTGGTGGTATGAGGATAGTGTTATTTAAGGGAATAGGAATTAACTGGACTAATTGAAAGTCTCTAATGTCAAAGAGTGGGACAGTTAATTGAACATAAATCAAATTCTTGTTAACTTTAGTCTGAATGTGAAATAATCTGTAATATTCATCAGTGTCTATTTTTAAGAGGTTTCTAGAGTTATAAAGAGTTGCTAAAGTCTTCAAAATATGTATTAAGTCTGAGTGAGACATGAAGAAATGATGTATAATTCCTGAATAGGAGTTTACTAGTGCATTTTCTAAAGTTTCTAAGTGATTTAAAATGAGTAGAAAGTTCTGTGATATTTGGTTTGCTAAGCTTTGGCAATATACGTTTTTTCCTAAATTATTAAGTTGGTTTATTGTCGTGTTCAAGTGAAACATGATTGATTTTTCATTTGTTTCAATGACCCCTAAAGTTTTGTTTATTCTATCCATTAGTTGCGTATACAGAGAGGTTCTTAGGTTTAGTTGAGCCGTTAAAGAATGTTGATTCCTCATAAGAGTATTTAACTTTGAATTTATGTCTTCTAAGTCATCTGCGTCAGGAGTACCGTATAAGAATTTATTAATTTTTCCAATAGCATTAACTAGTCCTCGTTTTTTTCGATTCATGGGTTGAAAGTTTAGGAATTTTGAATATACTAGTTTCGAGAGTTGGGTTAAACGCGTGTTTGAATAATTAGTACATATATTCGGGAAATCTAACATATTTTCGGTAGTCTGTTGGATTTGATTTTCGACTATGTTTAAGTCGATGATGTAAGAGAATGAGTGATAGTTATTAATAAGTCGGGTTGGTTGGTAAGTCATTAGGTAGATGGGGTTATGAATGGACTTGATTTTTAGGCAATATGTCCTCAAAATCAACAGTAGTACTAATAGGAGTGGTGACATGTTTGTTGATCTTGTCCTGGATTAGTCTCTGTTTCACCTGAAACAAGGGTTCATCGTCAGAATCATTGTCTGGGGTTTGTTCGAGTGTGTTGTCACGTACTTGATTTTTTGTAAATCGTCCTCTATTAGTAATGATAACGGGTCCTTCGTCTTTTATTACTGTTGCTGATATAAATTTAGGGAGATTCTTTGCGCGTGTAGCTTGGGAATTTCTAATATAAACTATATCGTTCGGATTATAAATTTTTGGTTCTTTGCGATTTTTATTGATTTTTGCTATTATGTTTTCTTTGTCTAGAACTTGGTTTATTCTGAGCTGTTCGTATAGCTCTTGAGTAAGGTTTTTGTGTTCCTGTATATAGTCTGAGGTGATAATTTCGTCTGAGATTTCAAACGGAGAGGGTTTGTCTAAATGTCCAAAAAGAACTTCGAAAGGGGTGTGTTTAGTAAGGGAGTGTATCGACTCGTTGTATCCGATAGTAGCCAATTTCATTAGGTAGTAGTTGGGGAAATTAGGATTTTCTGAGGTTAGGCATCGCATGCTATCTATTAATGAACTATGGAAGCGTTCAACAGGACTGTTGGATGTATGACTATCGGTACTGGTAAAATGTAAAGATATTTTATGCAGGTCACAGTAGTCGATGATCATGGTGTTATTGAATTCTTTTCCTTTGTCACAAATTATTTTGTAAGGTTTTCCGTAGTGTTGAATAAAGGTTAAGAGGTTTTGTTGTACTTCCATTCCTGTTTTAGACTTTAAGGGATAGCTTTGTCCGATTTTCGAGAAAGGGTCGAAGATAGTAAGGTAACATTCATTTGAAAAGTGAAAAAGGTGTATGTGAATAACATCTAGAGGTTTCTTGGGTATTGGTGTATTTTGGAATTTAATTTTCTGTGGGTGCCTGTCGTATTTACAAGTGTTACACGTGTGACAATTTTTTATATATTGGGCAACTTGATAGTTGATATTAGGCCAATAGTATTTTCTCATTATTAAACTAGTTGTGACTTTGGTTCCGCGGTGTACAGTTTTTCCTTCGTGCATATATTTTATTATTTGATTCTGTTTATCTTCTTGAGAGATATCTTCAAGAACTTTATTTGAAATTATACAACTCATTGAGTAGTTGGAGTTTAAGAACCTTTGAAATATTCTAATTATTTTGTGTTTGATAGATTCGTCGTTGAAATTAAAACAATTTTGAGTATTTTGAGTGGAACGTAAGAACTGTTTTACAAATTTAAATACCTCCTCATCGGATGTCCGTGATTTTAGTACAATTCTGTGTCTCTTGTATCCGGGGAAAGGTGTTTCTAAGATATGAGTGTTAGTGACTGCATTGTCGCTTTCTTTTATAAAAATCTGGTTTTTATAAATATTGATGGCTGATTTTGAGTAAGGCATTGTGAATGTGGAACTTGAAAGGGCTGTATGTACAGTGTTGTTGTCGAAAGTACGTTCGTCAATGTCTTTTATTAAATTTTCTGCGATTTCTGGGTCTACTTCGGGTAATTCATCTAGAATTGATTGTAGATCTGGAGAATTTACAATCATCGAATTAGTGTCATCATTGTTGATGGCATTAAGTTCTTGTATAGGGGGTCGTGAGAGACAATCTGCGTTTACGTTGAGTTTTGCCTGGTTAGCGAAAGAAGGTTTGTCGTCAGGAAAGTAAAGTATGTTGGGATTTTTCTGAAACGAGTTCATTTTTCTTCGAAATTTAAATGATCTGTGCGGATAGTTTTTATTTAGATCGATTTTTTGTTTAGAGTTTTCTAGGGGACGTATGAAAGTTTCGAAATCTGGATTTGATGGAACATCGAAAGGCTGGTCGAAGGTAGCTTGTGTAGAGAATTCCTTCATGTTATGAAGTTCTACTGTCGCTAACCCATTTTTTGCAGTGGTTAGGGTTTCAGGGATAGTAACTGTGCCGTTTGAGAATGATGGAACTAGAATTTCTCTACTGTAAATATCTACAGGTATCTGTTTTACAAGCACGTCATGTGAATTTAAATCATAGGTGCGTGATGTGTCGTTAGGAGTTCTCAATAATAGGGGTATGCAAACATCATGGTTAAAGAGAGCTTTATTTTCGAAATCTAATAGAAAATTAAATTTAGATAAGTCTTCAAATCCTATTAAACCGTCGTAAAACTCGTGAAAATTATATACTAAAACGTCAAGAGTGTCGTCTGAATTAAATTCGTCGAAGGCAGGGATTTCAGCATGAAATTGTATGTCTGTCTCTCCGTGACATGTTTTAATTTTTGTAGAGTTAGTGTACATACAATCAGAATAGAAGTTTTCAATTATGTGGGGTCTAATGATAGTTTTGGAGCAACCTGTATCTATGAGAAGTTTCATTGGGGGGTTTTGGATTTGTATATATGGTAAACTACAAGGGGCGGTTACTGAATTCAATTCGACGATTGATCGTTCCGAGGCTCTTTGAGAAAATTTACGTCCTCATTGTTTTCTTCATTTTGATTTTGGAACTCGTCTGGTTCTTCTGGAGTGAGATCGATGTTTTCGGAAATATTTAAGTCTGCAAATCGAGGGTTAGGAATATCAGGATATTCTTCTGGATAATAGTAGTAGCCTACTGTTGGATCAAGTTCAGCTGTGTGTAATTCTTGGGCTATGAAGTTTTGGGGACTCGACTGTTTGAACCATGGGAATTGTCGTTTAATTTGGGAGTTCGTGTGTGGTCGAAATTGGGGCGAAAAATGCTGTTTGCTTGTTGATGGGTTGGCAAAATTTTGTCTAGGTTGGACAGAAACACCAGACATTGGAGTGGGCTTATATGACTGAGTGTTTTGTGGTCTTGGTTTAAAGACGTTTTGATTTTGATTTGTATTCTGTCTTCCGAATACTTGTTGGTTAGTAGGGAAATGTGTTTGAATAGTTTGACGTGGGGGTAAATTCATTGGTTGAGATGGAAATTGAGGTTTAAAGCTATGATTTTGGTTCATATGGAAGTTATTTTTTATGAAATTTTGCGACGATGTCTGTCTTGATGTTTTGTTGAATTGTTCTTCTCGGGCTATCAAATTTATAGCTTCCTCTAGTTTTGTGAAGGGGCTTAAACGTATCATAACCTGGTAGTTTTGTGGTAAGGAATGGGTGTATGTATCAAGCGTTAGTTTTTCGTATATTTTGGTATAAGCTGTTTTTTCTGCAGCTCCGTCGTTTGATTGCGAAAGTTTTGCTAATAGTAAACTTTGTAAGTTTTGCAATCTTAACCCAAAGTCATGTAGTGATTCATTATTGTGTCGGGTCGTTTGTCTTAGGTCGTGTTGAAGATTTGCAATTGATCTTGGGTCTGAGAAATGGTCTATTAACGTTTTGCGGATGTCCGCCCAAGAATTTAGGTCAAAGCGGCAACCGACTATGGTGAGAGCTTGCCCGTGTAATTTTGATTTAATTGATTGAAGTAAAAAGTTGTTTAAATTGATGTTATCAGGAGTATCGTTTGGTTTCGCGTAGTTAACTTCGAGTGCGTTACAGGCTGTGACAAAGTCATTGAGGGCGAAAACATTGCCGTCAAATGGTCTTATGGCATCAACATACATTTTTAATAATTGATAATTAACTTGAGCCATGTCTGTATTTTGAGTACTAACAGAAAGAATAGGATTTAATTTACTGGGTCTTAATTTTGCTTGGATAGGTGTATAAGTATTATTTTCTGGTTCGTTACTTGTGCTAGGAGATGCAATAGCTTCCTCTAGGCTTTCGAGTAAATTAGTGAATGACATATGAGTGGTCTACTTAATTATAGGGTCGAGGATCTGACTCTTCCCTGTCTGTAAATTACAGAATGTAATAAACAGCAACTTAATTCTTTAGTTGTCTACGATAGACTGACTTAGCAACTAATAGTTTTTTTTCCAAATATCACACAAATTCTATTAAGAAATAGTAAGTGAATTTAGAAAAAATTTAATTTCAAGACCGAAAGGATCACAAGAGTTTGAAAATTAAACAATTAAGTGACTTTCAATTTGAATTTGAGAAAGGGAAGCGTTCTAAGGAGCTGAGTATTGACTTACGTTTTTCTTCTCCTCCACGTAGGTTGTTTGGATAGGCCTCAACAATAAAGATTGACTTCTGGCGTCGTACCTCTGGGACTTCTTGCTCGATGCAGGATTTTTCTCAGGGGGTGACTCGATGCACTGAACAACTTGCCAAAAGGGCACTATCCTACCGACTGCGCCAAATAAGTTTACGAGGATTTCTCGGTAGAAGAAAACTGCAATATTGGACTAACTTCTTTATTAGAACAGCTTACAACACTTTCTGATGGCTGCGAGTTTGGTACGGATATTTATATGTCCGGTTTATCAAACTTGTGGCCATTTGATAATATTTATAACTATATTTATTAGACGTTTAATAATCAAAATAAAATAATGGGTAAACAAGTGATAGCGTAAAACTATCAATAATATTTATAACTATATTTATTATGACATTTACTAGTATCGTTATCAAAAATAAAAATAACGAGTAAACAAGTGATAACGTATAACTTTTCTAATAGGAAAAATGTATAAGCTATATATCCGATACTGTATGGACCTTACTCCTATGGAAAATTAGTCCGAGTTGTGACGTTTATTATTACAGACTATTTTAAATCAACACTGTATTAATGATTTACCTAATTACGTTTCATTGTCCAATACGTATATTATCATTCATAACGCAGAAGTAACCGGTAATACCAATGAAGTACGTATTATATAATATCTATTTTTAACTTATATTTGTTTAATTATACACTAATATCTTTCTATTTTTTGCTTTTACGGTATACCTAGTTGGATTCTCTTATTGAATATTTGACGTGTGACATAATATTAATCATTCGCGGTTTTGCTGTGAGAATAATTGCATGTGAATTTCAAAATACTCTAAATAATAGTACATATTGACTCCTAAAGTAGTAAGTGCCATTAACATTTTCCTGCATATTTTGTTAAGGAATGCGAGACATTACATTTTTAAACGAAATAGATAGTTACTTCCTTATCTTAGGTTTTTAGATATGCGCGCTGTCGTTCTAAGAAGACAAAATTTAGCGTGTTATTTTGTCCAGCAATTTTATTTATTTACTGATCAAATAAAACTAAATCGCCTAATAAATTGAAGGTTAAATAATGTTAAGCATCAGTCGAATCTACAGATACAGAATTTGGAGGCGACATCGCTTTTAAAGAATTTGATATTCAAATTTCATTTTTTTGTTGTCTTTATGTAACAGATTTTTTGGTTAATTTTAATTTTCGACTTAAATTACGAATGATGGAAATGAAAAAAATATTGTAAAATGAAATTTTAGAAATGTATTATTAAGATATAGTCCACGCAAATTTGACATTTTAGAAAAAACAATTTATGAAGTAATATTTGAGGTGCATACTCTAGATAGGGTTAGAAATAGATACCCGAAAAGTTCCCCTCCCCCCAATTTTTTTGCAAAAAAAAACCCTAACTGGGAGTTAAAGCTGGTTTTTCACTTTTATCTTGTAAACCGTTCGTCGGAAGAGAAAAAAGCATAGAAAATAAAAAGTTTGTCGTTAAATTCTGTATAATGTCCTATCAACCTTGTAGCTGATCCTCACCTATTTCGCGCTAACAGCGTCCGAACAGAGGGGTAGTAGTTTGGAGCGAACAGGTAAAAATCGATCCTATTCGAAGTTTCACAGCGAATATCTTAAAACAGCTTACTTTAACGAGAAAAATGCACAGGAATTAATTTTTTTTTATTTATTGAAAATAAACACAGATAAGATATTCGCTGTGAAACTTCGAATAGGATTGATTTTTACCTGTTCGCTCTGTTCGGACGCTGTTAGCGCGAAATAGGTGAGGATAAGCTACAAAGTTAATAGGACATTTTTTATTTATTATACTTTTTTCTCTTCCGACGAACGGTTTACCAGATAAAGGGTGAAAAATCAGCTTTAAGTCCCCGTTAGGGGGGGTTTTTTGCAAAAAAAGGGACGTTCCACCACTAAATTGGGGGGAACTTTTCGGGTATCTATTTTTAACTTCATCTAGAGTACGCACCTCAAATATTACTTTATAAATTATTTCTCCTATTCAGTGTTTTTAATCTAATTTGCGTGTACTAATGAAAATTTGGGGAAAAAAATAAAGGAGAATTCTATAAAAGAAATCGAAATCGACAATAATATGGAAAGTGACGTAGATAAAATCGTTAATTCTTTTAACCAATACTTCATAAATTTACCAGTGAATTTAAGGCAAAACTTTGAAAATTCAAACTTTACATCTTTTTCTATAAAACTGAAATACCCAACAATGTTTATTAGACCTGTTTCAGAAACTGAAATTTTTAACATAATAATGGATCTCAAGCAATCAAATTCTTCTGGAGTGGATAATATTAGTGCAAAGATGTTGAAGGTAGTTGCCAACGATATTGTAAAGCCTTTGACTTTCCTAATAAATCGATCTTTATCTGAGGGTATATTCCCTAATAACTTGAAGTTAGCTAAAGTAATACCTTTGCATAAGAAAGGGTCTACAACAATAATTGATAATTATCGTCCAGTTTCTTTACTGTCAACTATTTCAAAAATAATGGAAAGAGTAGTGTATTCTCGAATGATAAACTTTATTAATAAGTTCCACATAATGTCTGATGCTCAACATGGATTTCGAGCAAAAAGGTCCACTCAGACAGCTGTTATGCAATTCCTCGATAAGTTATATGATGCCATAAATAAAAATGAAAAATGTTTTGGAATCTTCATGGATTTAAGCAAGGCATTCGATCTGGTGGATCATGACTTGCTTATTAAAAAACTATCCAGATACGGATTTAGAGGAAAAATTAGCAGCTGGCTGCAGTCATATCTTTCAAATCGAAGGCAAATTGTTGAGCTAAATAACATAAAATCAGACGAACTAAATGTATCCCGTGGTGTTCCACAGGGTTCCGTTCTTGGACCACTGCTCTTTTTATTATTTATTAACGATTTACCGAGAACAGTTGATCATGATAATTTGATAATGTTTGCTGATGACAATTCATATCTAAGTACTAGTTCGAATATGTCTAACCTAATAGATATTTCACAAAACAAAATAAAAACTTTTACATCCTGGTTTTATGAAAACAAATTACTTTTAAATGCATCTAAGACTGTATTTATCCATTTCACACCTAGATTATCAAATTACAACATAAGCAGTTTAATAAAAATTAATGGTAAATCACTTGAACAAGTTCAGCATACACGTTTTCTAGGTATTTATATTGATAATGCCCTAAACTGGGAAATACATATTGACCATTTGTGCAGAAAGCTCTCTTCAACATGCTTTGCCTTATACAGATTAAACAAACTTACTAGCACATCAGTTGTTCTTTCCTATTATTATGCTCAGTTTTACTCCCGGGTGAAATATGGCATCATATTTTGGGGTTCATCTCATTTCTTAGAACGAATATTCAAAATCCAAAAAATGGCAGTAAGAAACATAAAAGGATTAAATAAAACCGTATCTTGTAGAAATGTTTTCAGGGAACTGCATATATTAACAATACCAAGTATATTTATATATGAAATAGTCATATTTGTTAAGCAGAATTTACATGAATTTTTATGTAATAATTATAATCATGCCTATGAAACCAGGAAGAAAAATGACTTATCAATACCAGTCCATACACTGGCTATTTTCGAAAAAAGTCCACGATATATGGGTATTAAACTGTATAATAAACTGCCTCAAACAATAAAAGAAATAAATAGCATAAGAACATTTAAAAAAGAAGTTAAAGAATTACTTTTAAATAATGTATATTACAACGTAAGGGAATATTTTGAAACACAGTTTTGAGATATGATGTATTTATTATGTATGTTTAATTATGTAGTCCCAGTAATTATGACCTGACTGTTTGATATTGTTTTATTTATTTATTTTTTTTATTTTTTGTCTTGCTGTAGTTTGTGTACCTATCTTTTAGTATTTTATTACCTTCATTTATTTATGTATTTTATTCTTTGAAGTAATCATTTGACGAGTCCGATACCATTTACTGTAATGTGGTCTATGGATAATAAAGATTATTATTATTATTATTATTATTATTATTATTATTATTATTATTATTAATAACAAAATTGTATAGACAAAGGGTCACGCCGGTTAAGTATATGGAATTGGGCCCAGCGGCTTATTGGGCTATTCATTCACATGAATGTTGCTTATGACTAGGAATGCTCAATAAAATAAATAATAAACCTCTGTCCCCTATATTAGCAGAGTTTTCATCTTCTCCCAATTTGACCTTGAAGTAATTTTTACACACGATAATTATGTTAGTGTTAAATAATATATATATTTTTTGGTAGGTGTTACTCGAGGGGTTGATATAAAAACAGCACCCTCAAAAATTAAATTATTTTTTTTATATACTAAATGACGTAATAGGAATGTAAAAAAAAATAAAATAAAGCTATTTTATATCAACGTCTCCTATTAATTTTAATTAATTATCTTCACTAGTTTTGAAAAAAAAAGTTGAGTTGTTACCCCCATAACTCTGCTAATATAGGGGATGGAGGTTTATTATATATTTTATTGAGCATTCCTAGTCATAAGCAACATTCATGTGAATGAATAGCCCAATAAGCCGCTGGGCCCAATTCCATATACTTAACCGGCTAGACCCCTTTGTTAAAATAAACAAGATATTGTAAAATTGCCAACAATCCAGCATAAGCATTTAGAAAATTTTGTATTCTGTTTTTGTTATTGAGAGAGCAAACGAGCGAGATATGGAGAGAAAGATAAATGCTCATTAATATGTAATGTAAAACGTATCTAATTTGTCCTATGGGCAATAAATGTACACGGTGATTCGCATTTACGCAATACTTTAGGAATCGATATTGACTCCGATTAAAGAACTTATATCTAGATACATAATGGCTATCTTTTCTTCATATACCTTATTTGCTCCTAACATAGTCACATTATATTAGGGATTGCAATTTACCGGAAATTTTAATAACCGGTAAATCGGTAAATAAAAATGTAAATAACCGGTTAACCGGTATTTACCGGTAATTTTTAGAATGAATGATTAGGGTGGCGAAAATGGCAATTGTCTTTTTCCATGTACAAAATTATCTAAATTTAACAAAAAACATTTTTATATACGTATAATTAATGTAATTAGGCTTTGTGAAACATATTTTTCCAAATTGAAATTCGCTTACAGTCGATTGAAAAAATTATACAGTTTTGCGAAAGACATATCTAGAGAGTGTAAATCAAAATTTTGTGATTCACTCGTATTATCTTTAGTTGATTATGGTGATGTTGTATATGGAAAGTTATTATCGACGACAGCAAAAAAGAAAATTCAAAAACTTCAAAATTCATGTATGCGTTATATTTACAATATCCCATATAGATAACATATATCACCACATCTAAATAAACATAGCATATTAAACATGGAAAACCGCAGACGTTTACACATGCTCACACTTATTTGGCGAATAATTAATTCATAATGACGAACCTCAGTACTTAAGAAATAAGTTAATATCACGAGATCACTTGCATAATACAAGATACATATAAAATTTTTTGGTGCCTCAGCATGAAACTGCGATTTTTCAAAGATCATTTACGTATTTTGCATCTCATCTCTGGAATAAACTTCCAAATGAATATAAACAACATAAATAAAAAAAAAATTATTAAAGTTGTCAAAAATTACATTTTGGCTGATCAGAAGCTTGATGCTGCGTTGTGGATCCGCGTATATTTCTCTTTCTTTTTCCGATATAATTTTATTTACTTTTAACCTTTTTGCTTCGCTTCGTGGAGTCTGCCCGTTCACCTTGTCTGCTCGCATGTCTGAGTGCTGCTGTTGTTATTATTGTTATTATTATTAAAACATGTAACATTTGTTAGATTATTACAATTCATTACTGAATATTAACAAATAAAATAATTATTATTTTTTTCTTGAAATTTTAGATTTATATGTATTAATATTTTTTTATAATCTTAGATTTACATTATTTGTATTTGGGCGAATGGAAGAAGAGCTCTACAGTTCAATTTGTGCCATTTTTACTTTGAGTAAAATAAATGTATTATTATTATTATAATGAACAAACAAAAGGTTTTTTTATCAAAAGGAAAAAATATAAATGAAATAAATTTAAATAAATAATTATTCTGTAAACAACAAAAATTACAAACATAAACTCAAATAGGGCATTTACTGAATACCTAATCTAAAAATACAATATTTTTTAAAAATAGCCCATTAAAAGGGCTAGTTTTTCAAAGCTGTATCTGTTAGTCGTATGATATTTGTACATAGAATACAACCAACTGAAAATGCCCTTCCTCTATCGATATTGGTAGGTCGATAAGTTAATAAGAATTGGTAATAACATTCTTCTAAATGTTTTCCACGGATATTTGAGGTAGTGAAATATTCAGTTTCCTGTCGCAAGATATTGTCAATGTCTCTCTTCTATTTCTTGGGGCTTGGTGTTTGGATTTTACTTTTTATAATATTATTTATGTATTGTTAAAAGTGCTCAGTGTTGGGACAGTCACTCTGTATTTGGTGAATACTAGTCACTGACATAAATAGAAACGTTGAATACGTGACACATCGTAAGTTCAGAATTTACCGAAATAACCGGTAAAAAATTAAAATAACCGGTAATTATCGTCGTGTGTTTTTTGTCCTGTTTACCGGTTAACCGGTTAACCGGTAATGCAATCCCTACATTATATGTCCATTAAAATGGATAGATGAACATCACATCCCATAGGCAACAGTGGCGGGTATGTATAGAAGGGAAAATGTACAATATTGTACATATTTTATGTAATAATTGTTGGTTAACCTCTATGAACATAACCTCGGATTTAAAAAATATAATAGGTAGAGATGTTTTATTCAAGGGAAATATGTATTGAAAGGATATTATTTATTATCATGATGGCGTTCCGTTTACAGTTGTAATAATAATACTTTATTATTACAACTGTAAACTGAACGCCATCATGGTACGATTATGACCTACTTACTTATGAAACTGCCTTCTGCAAACGGCACAACACTTCAACGTGTAGCATTAAATTTTCACTAAACTGTGTAAATATAAATAGAGAATATCACTTAGGTATTAAGCAAATCACAACTTAAAATAAAATTACTTTTTCTTCACTTTTTGGTCGGAGAACACGAAAAACATTTACTGACATTAATGGCGGACACTGTCAAACTGAGATTATGATAATCAAACTGAACCGATCGTGTATAAAACTGCCGCGAATAGGTCGATGGGCCAATCAGCAACTTATGGGAAGAAGTGCCTTAGATTGTGAGTCTTTCAGCAACAAATAAATCAATGCATCAATGTATCTAGATATAAGTTCTTTAATCGGAGATATTAGACAAAAATGAAGAATATGACCCCCGAGTGTAAAAATAAAGTATCCCGTATTTTTGATGTTTATTATTGTTTATTTACGATTTTTTTGTACAAATTATTAATTATTGAGATTTTAGTTTGTATTAATATTTTAAGGTTTTTCAAATAGTTTAATCAATCATACAGGGTGGGGTAATAGTGTGTCGGACTTTGATATCTCGAGTTCTACGATAGCTAGAAATTAAAAAAAGTACAAGTAAACTAGATACAAAAGTCTATAACCGAAAATTATTTTCGAATATACGGGGCGAGCCAAGACGAAATTACAGGATCAAGTGCCTTTCTTTTAATGGAATGTTATGTATATCAATACATTTTTTGAAGCCTTTTTCTAGACTCCATTCATCCCTATATTATTATTGACTATCTCCCAACCACTGAAATAATGCCATCTGCAGATGCATATTGAAAAAATCACCAGAGTCGCAATTATGGGTTAAAAAAAAAACTTATGTATATTTTTCAACGATGTGATGTAGAAATGAAAAACGAAAATTTTTTGTACATTTTTCCCTACACTCAAAGAAATAGTATGGGTAAATTCAACAAAAAAAAATGATTAACTAACAATATCGTTAATTTTGTTAAACTAAATTATATTGATGGTATTTTTAAACAAGAGGTGATTGTTATTTTAATTAATAAAAAGTTGTCGTACAACAAAACAAACATTAACTTAAAAAATAGATGAATAAGACTATTATTTTTTTCGTCTGACTATTATTCTGTTGAATTCTGTCAAATTAAACTAGATAATAGTATATTTTATTTTTAACTATTATCGAATTGTAATTCTAACCCAGTATTAGTTCGCTGTATTATTGTACTTGGTAGACAAACCAATATTATTGTCGTCTTCTAGAAGTTCTAAAAGAGTTACCATAAAATTTGCTTGCTTACCACGTAGTCTATTACAGAAATTATTCTCAGATGACGCCACATACGAATCACTGACAATAATCAATCATGCATTATCTTATACTCTTATGAATTTATAGAAAATTAATAACATGATTGCAATGTTCAAATTCTCTCAGGGATCATCGATATATTTGGATGGTTCTTATAAACGACCTCGAATCTTTGGTTTAGGTGGTCTAATGTCTCAATACTGAGATTTTGGCTAACCAAAAAAAAACTTCATCATACAATAAAGTGTAGATCAACCTAAAAATTAGTTGGTGAACAAAAAACAAAGTCGTTGTACTATTTAATTGTAGACCAAATTGAAAATGGTTAGTGAACATAAAAAAATGTCATTGTACTATTTAATTTGTTACAAGAAGATATGATTATTAAACTACTATTTGTTTACGAAAACAAAAAAAGTTGTATGACTATTCTTTTCTGATTGATTTAACTATGAAACTAGATAGGCGCGATTTCATATGCTCTTTTTGGTTGAATTTACCTATCATTTTCTTTGAGTGTATGGCTAATTGCAACAATTTTCGTTTTATTGAGCAATAAGTACAAAATTCAAGAATAAACTTAAAAAAGAGAGGTTTCTTTAAATGATTAATTAGAAAAAATTATAATAAGTGCTCCACATGTTGCCCATTTTGATTGACACACATCTCTTATGCGCTTCTTTGAAATGAGGTTTCTACTGTTCCTAAAATTGCCGGTGTGATAGATCTAAAAGCAGTTATCCTTTCCTTCATATATTGTACTGCTGTTGGTGTCTTTATAAACAATTTCCTTCACGTATCCTCATAAAAAGAAATCCATTTTTGTAAGATCTGGGAATCTAGCAAGCCATTTAGTGGGTCCATTTCTTCCAATCCATTGAAGAGGGTAGGTATTATTTAAGTGGTCTCTAACTGAATTTAAATAATGCGGTGGAGCACCATCTAGCTGAAATCACATTCTATTTCGAATCCTTTCAGGAAGATTCACCAATAATTGTGGCAGATAGTTTTCCAGAAAATGAATATAAATAGCTCCAGTCAATGTACCGTCAAAGAACTGTGGCCCTATTACATGTTCTACAATAATTCCTCCCCAAACGTTTATAGACCATCTGTCCTGGTTATCAACTTGCCTAAAAAGTGAGGATTTTGCGAAATATAATAATGGAAATTGTGCCTATTAACAAATCCATTTTTATAAAAAGTTGCCTCATCAGTGAATAAAACATTATGAAAGAAGGTAACATCTTGCATTTTATCTCTGACCCAGTTTCAAAACTGTAGACGCCTTTGAAAATCCTCATCAGATAATGGGCTCATTTAGCATTTTTTTAATTCATATTCGAAAGTACACCTTGTAGTTATAGTCCGGGGTCCAAGCACTCCAAAATCAAGATGACCTGTTCCGACATGACGTACAAATGTTGATATAAGTAATGAAGAGAGCATTACCTGGGGCACCAGAAAACACTTGTCGGATTAATTTTTGCTCTTGCGCAACTTCAGAAATCGCAAAAAAAGATGGCGGATTGATAATTACAAAATTATGTTTTACAATGGTTATTCTCAGTTAAAACAAAAACTATGTAACCTACCGATCTGATTTTTGGTATGTATACTCAAAAGATATACGTGATTCTAACTAAGCTATTGGTATTTTTGAAACGAATATTTTTTTTGGAAAAAATTAATTAAAATCAAAAGGTTGATATTTACGTTCTAAAAATTTCGATATGCGGACAACTATGTTAAATTTATGAAATTCTTATATACAATTGCTTACCAAATATAGTCCATATATTGAAAAAGTTTTTTAAAAAAGATCCTGTCGATAACGTATACAGTTTTTTGTTTATGATTTTTTTATTAGGCGCGTAATTAAGCAGCATTAAAATAAAAATAGTCTACACGATAATTGGCACAGTGTAACAGTAAAAAGTACTATAATGTTCAATATAATTGCAAATTTGAATTACTTTATGTTAATAATACAACAAAACGAATGAAAGTAGTAGTCGGGCGTTGCCGATTGCGGCCACTCATTTAAAAAAATAATAATCGATACAAAGTGAATTGTGTGTTCGAGCAAAATGTTAATCAAATAGCTATTCGCAATTGGCCATGCCCGAGTACAACTTCTACTCGTTTTTATATTGTTTAAGAAATAAAACATTAGTGAGAAATATTATTTTAGGTATTTAGCATATTTAATAGAAAGCAAAAAGGGAGATATTTTAAATAAAACATTAATGTTGTATATTATGTAATTTTTGTGTATAACTATTCTAACATTTTAGTCAGAATCACTATCATTATAAAATGACGCATATTGCTTTTTCCCTTAAAACAATTTTCAGGAAAAGCAGCACACGAGCACGCAACTGAATACCACTCACAAGAACATTTTGTGTCGCACTTTATTTTACAGTTACACTTTTTAATTTAAGTTCAGATAAACTTTTTTTGTCGATATTATCGGTACCAGCTTCTGATTTCCAATTCTGCATCCAAAAGTTTGTGCAAGAGGTAATTTGGATGACGGTTCACAACACTGTTGTAAAAAAAGTAATATTTGCAACATGTTGTTGAAAAGCGTCTTCCGTCGGTGGGAGGGAGCGTAAATCACTTATTAAAAATTATTTTACCTTTTAATAATTTTCAAACGTATACATATAATACATTTGTAATGTTGACGTGTATATACATTGAAAATATTTGCAAAAAACTGATGTGGGGGATGTAAGATGAGTAATGGAATACATTAAGACAGATTTTGGGATTTTTCTCTGTTTGTCTGCTTGTCTGTTTGAACGCGCATCACGCAGAAACTACTGAACCAATGAGGTTCATCTAAGCTTGGAGTAACATTTAGTTCTTATTTCATCCAAATCGGCCTAGACTAAGCCAAGTTTTATGAAAATCGGTCAAGTAGAACAGGAGATACGGCTTGATCTCTACAATAAGCGTATTTGCACGGCATAAACTTTTAAGATTAAACTTCTGTAATATTCCAGAAAATTCGAGAGTACTCTGGAATATTCCAGAAAATTTGTGAGTTTTCTGAAATATTCCAGAATGGTGATTCTACCTCAAACGTCGTTTATAAAGAAGCTTTTTAGTCAATTTCAAAATTCCACGCGAACGTAACCGCGGGCATAGCTAGTAAATAATACATATGAACCGCAAACAATAATCAATCGATTTAAACAATCAAACACAAATAGTTTTTATAATGTTAAAATGTTAAGACAAATAACTTCACACTATATACATAAGTACATACGCCTAGTAAACATAAACATACCAGCTAATTCCACTGGAAACTGTTTTCATGCGCTTTATGAATTTTAGGAGAGCTGTCGCCTTTATTACATGCGCCGCATCATGCACCCATTTTAAAAATTCACAACTCGAATACTATATGCAATATCAACTTAGTTCTTGTCTTAAAAACATTTTCAATATATTGGGTATGTTTGTTAGTATAGTTTATACACAAAAAATTTAAAATTGAAGTACTTGCTCGTATGTTGAAATTCTTACTACAATATTTTATAGTTACAGATTTCATATTTTTTTCCCAAAAAACTAAACATATTTAAACAGTGCCATCGAGCCTCATCCAAGCGCTTATGTCTTTAGTGTATACTATAAAAAAATTAGATGGATAGCACTCATAGTTTCTTTTACAGGACGTGTTATGTATTAAAAAACATTTTTTTAGGAATTATCATTTCGTCTCTTTTGTTATCATTTAAGAAGTTATGCAAGAGCTGATAAGAATCCGACAAGTCATTTCTGGTGTCCTATATAATAACCCTTTTTGCAAATCTGAAGTTGAAAAATGTACGTCATGTCGGAACAGGTTACTTGGAATTTAGAGCGATTTCGTACTGTTGGACCCCAGACTATTAGTAAATGTGCCAAATATTAGATTTTTTTTCAACTCCTTCTCCCTCAAAATTAATAATGAAAATAGAGCGCGCGAAAACGCAATGTGACGTCAAAACACTCCAGCGGTCGACCGCTCGCTTGCTCCCATATAGTTTCATACGGCGAGCACAACAGACGTGCCAGAACCGCATAACTCATAAAACCAGTCGAGCGGGTGGCGTGACATCATTCGCGCCGTCCGTTTCAAATATGCTATGAATTGGAAATCAAATATTACAGTTAATGTTATAGTACAGTACCTAGAGGTAAAAAATATGCAAAACTTCGGAATAATGTCATATTGAACGGATTTCGTTCATTTTTGGCAGTATAATAATAAATGCTTGACAGAAAAGTTTCTATATTGTGCGGGGGCTTGCTAATTTATAGGGGGTGGATGCCACCCCCCTCTCAGGGGGTGGCACTTAAAAAATATATATATTTATTGGAGCTGAAGTAGAATCATATTTTAAGAAGAAAAGGTTCTATACAATTTTTCACATAAATTGATAGTTTTTAAGTTATAACGACTTCAAAAATGCGATTTTAGGTTAAAAAAAAAAGTATTTCCAAACGGCTTTCATCAAGTATCTCGAAAAGTATTACTTTATCGAAAAAATGTTACATACCAATTACGTAAAGTATACAAACTGGGAATTAATTATATTTTTTGTTTATTGATATAGGATTAATAATGTCGGAGATATTTAAGTTTATATTTGGCATCCAAGTGTTCATAAGATAATTATTTAAAGTGAGAATTAAATATCTCAGAAACTGTGACACCTACGTCAAGAATGATAATAGGTAGAATAATAGGTTATTAATTAGGCTTTCAACTATTTTTTTATTTGTTTCTGTAGCATAAAAAACAAAGAAGTTATGACAGAATCAATGTGCGTCTACACATTTTTTTAATAACAACGTCGCCATTTTGTTACTGTAATTATCCAGTTAAATAAAAAAAAGCAATTTCAAACACTGTTTCTCATTAATATATAGCATGACGTAGATGCTCAAATTGTTTGGTTTGTATACAGCACTTGCTTTAGAAAAAAATACAGTTTAAACTATAAAGTTATTTTCGATAAAACGTATTTTTTTTCCGTTTCCAAATATTTCAATAAATATTAGTGTTATTGAAAAGAGACCAAAAATAAAGCTCATAAACTGATAATGAATTTCGCTTGTTTATTTGTTTACATAGATTTAATAGTTTCGGAGATATGAAAGTTTACAAATGGTGTCCGAACGTTTATAAGACGAAAAATGCAGTTTAAATGTTAAATATCTCAGAAATTGTGACACCTACGGTCACGCATGCTAAGAAATGATATTAAAGACAATTAATTGCGCTTTCCAATTATTTTTTTACTCGTTCCTGTAGCATAAGAAATAAAGAAGTTATGACCGAAAAATGTGCGTATTTATATTTTTTTATATAAAAAGATCGCCATTTTGTTCTCTAATTAGCCAGTAATTTGAAAAAATTATATCTCAAATACAGTTGTTCGTTAAGATGTAGCATTACCTAGATGCACAATTGTTTTTTGCTGATTTAAAGCACTCGCTTTAGAAAAAAATGCATTTTAAACTTTAAAGGTAATTTCGAAACACTTGGTTGCAAAATATAAACCATATCTCCGAAATTATTAATCCTACATGTATAAACAAAAAATATAATTAATTCCCAGTTTGTACTTTCTGTAATTGGTCTGTAACATTGTTTCGATAAAGTAATACTTTTCGAGATACTTGACGAAAGCCGTTTGGAAATACCTTTTTTTTAAGCTAAAATCACAATTTTGAAGTCGTTATAACTTAGAAACTATCAATTTATGTGAAAAATTGCATAGAACCTTTTCTTCTTAAAATTCAATTCTATTTCTCCAATAAGTGCCACCCCCTATAAATTAGCAAGCCCCCGCACAATATAGAAACTTTTCTGTGAAGAATTTACTATTCTACTGCCAAAAATGAACGAAATCCGTTCAATATGACATTATTCCGAAGTTAAAATCTCTAGTTACTGTACTATTAACGCTAGCGGCCTAATTTTTTTCACTATACACTTAAAGGGTTAAATAGTTACGCAAAATGCAAAAATAAATTGTAAATTAAATATCACTAAATGAGCCCATTCCTGGTGCATTTGAATATGATATGCATAAAGCTTATTTGTTTTCAAGATTCGACCGTCTACTTATTCCTACTAATAAGCTCACTGCTTTCTGACTAATATGGGGATTTTCAACCATTGCCAGCATCACAGAAAACTCATTTTCTTCATTCACAACACGTTTTATTCTCTTTTCTTATATTCGACATTTCCAGTTTCCACAAATCAATCGAGAAGGTTTTAGAAGCTGCCAGCATCACGAATCCTTCTTTCAGGATACCTTTGCTCATAAATTCTATTGGCAAGCAAACAATTCTCTCCGACTCGTCCAAAACAAAAGTCATGTCTACAAATTCCGCTTTATTAATATTCATTTTGTAAAAGTCCAAATATTTTAAATTTAATACAAATGATACCTGACGACCGATAAGTATGATAAATGTCCACTTGTACAGACAATTCATACCAAACTGAGGTTTTATTGCTTGTCGAATAATGAAAACAGCAAAGAAATTTACAAAAAAGCCATTACAGTAAGGGACCAGTGAAATACTGTTTGCCACTTCTATGGATTGGAAAAAATGGTCCCACTAAATGGCCTCATTTCCAGGGTTGGCATGTTTAAACCAAAATGTTTTAAACAAAGTGTTTAAAAGATGTTTAAAACATCGCACTGTGTTTGTTTGACAAACGTTTAAAACATATTTAATACAAAATACTATGTTTTAAACAACTGTTTAAAACATAGTTTAAAACACAGTGCGATGTTTTAAATAAATGTATTATTTTGAAGTTTGTGAAAAATCAAGAAAAGTGCTGATGGTGGTCCATTCCGATAAATAATTCTGATATAGTGGTCACGTGCGCTAAACTGAGCATTTTATTTGCAGAGCGCTGTAAAATCCGTTTAAGAGCGCCATCTAACATCAACTAGTAGTAGCAGACATAGTGTGCCTGACACCATTTAATTTTAGTTGAATATAGTTTTAAACGTTTTAAACCTGTTTTAAACATACCATTTAAAACTTAAAAAAAAAACAGTTTTAAACGAAAAAAACTGTTTTCTTGTTTAAAATGAAAAAAAAAACTGTTTTTTTTCCAACCCTGCTCATTTCAAAATTGCGCAAAGACTTGTGTCAATCAAAATGGGCAACATGTGGAACACTTATTAGAATTGTTTCTAATGAATTATTTGAAGAAACCTCTATTTTTTAAGTACATTTTTGAATTTTGTACTTATTGCTCAATAAAACGAAAATGGTTGCAATTAGCCATAGGGAAAAAAAAATTTCGTAACAAAGCGAAATTTGATGACTAATTAATAATAATTGGTGCAAAGAAATCTCAAATAAACAACAATAAACGTCAAAAATCCCGCATGGTGTAATACGGTGTTTTTTTAAATGGAATACCCTGTAAATTATTTCATTATTCGGTCACAATTAATAAAATAAATTAGCTGTCCAACAATATATCTGTCATTCTTAGTTTAGTTTTTCATATTTTTGGCAAAATTATTTTATATTATAAGAAGTGTAGTTAGTTGTTGATAGTTTTCCATGGCCTCACAGATATATTAAATTTTTCGAAAATTAACCACTTTTCTAGAGATAGATTTGACATATTATCGTTGGATACCTAATTTAAGTTGTAATCGAATAATGAAATAATTTAGTGGTCCTTTAAAAAAAAACACAAGTTATGTCTACAACGTGATCTACCAAGAAATGCGGAAAATAAAATGGTGTGCTAGTCTTCAATGTGGGAAAGCCCCTGCAAAATTTTAGAGGATTCTGAGGTAATTTAGTATATTAAATTATTAGTCAATTTGCGAAGGTACACTACTGATGTTGAGTAAGTCCTGACCTAATTCTGAAGAGGTCGACGAACTTACTGGCGAAATAACGTATTCGAGTTGTTTACATTTCCTTAATTGGCATAAAAAGTGAGCCGGCCGGCGAGATCAAAAAAAGAGGTCTACACATGATCCAGCGGCAGGTAGTCAACATTGTTGGTACGCTTTGAAGATAATTGGAATTCCAGCGGACCAATTCACTTTTACGAATGAGTTCAAAGCATGCCGACAAGGCTGGCTGTGTGCCACTGGATCGTG
This sequence comes from Rutpela maculata, assembly GCA_936432065.2. NCBI lineage: Eukaryota > Metazoa > Arthropoda > Insecta > Coleoptera > Cerambycidae > Rutpela > Rutpela maculata. The sequence goes on along the minus strand of OW386290.2, from coordinate 98,925,768 downwards.
TGTAGACCCCTAGACAGCCGCGTTTTTTGCTTCCGGTCGTGTCATTGACCGGTTTAACTAAATATCTCGTATATCTGCTTTTCATTTCAGCATAAGATCAACGTCTTCGATTTATTTCGATTTATTTCGGTATTTTTGTAGTGTGATTTGATTAAAACCAAAAGTCACTTCGAGCTTTGGTGTCAGTAGTGTCAATCCCAAGTCTGATAAAGTGATATGGTTGTACCAATTACGTTACGTTAGATTAGTTGAAGTCATTGGCGGCGCATTCCTACAAAAAAAATAAGGTAATTTTTTTGGTCATTTTTTAAAAAAATTTTCATTTTTTTACTCCTTTCGGTGGGGACAACCTACTGTTAAATTTTCCGCATGTCCTGGTAGATCACGTTGTATATCTCTAAAACTGAGGCATGCATAATTTTCTTATCACCAACGGATTCTACTCAAAAAAAGTACCTTAAGAATGTGTTACTCGATTTTCGATTATAGAGGTCATCCAAGAATGCCAATTTTCTAAAAACGCTCTGTATCTCGGAAGTCAAAAAAGATAAACCATCGCGGTTTGTGCCATTGTTTGTTTCTCGAAAATCGAGCTGAGACACCTATAATAGATTTTTGTCTATTTGCCATAATTTTACAGAAAACCTTAAATCCCATCTAATTTGGTCCACCCTGTACATAATCTTATACAATCTGTTCATATACTAAATACTTTTTTCTCATTACATTTATTTACTTGTTTTGCATTATTCCCTTTTTTATATTTCAGTAATAAAGCCATCGCTGATTACCTTAGCAGTAATGGGTACATGGATGCACTGGAGGCCTTCAAAAAAGAGGCTGACATGCCAGGAGAAGTTGAAAGAAAATTTGGTGGTCTGTTGGAGAAAAAATGGACCTCCGTTATCAGGCTTCAGAAGAAAGTTATGGAGCTGGAGTCAAAACTGAACGAAGCTGAGAAAGAATACATAGAAGGAGCACCGACCAGGGGTAAAAGGTGCCCGTCCGAATGGATACCGAGACCACCAGAAAAATTTTGTCTAACTGGTAAGCTTTAAAATCTCCCTATGTATCCACTTATTTGTTGAAATTAAATAGCTGTATTAAAACGGGACCAAATATTTTTAATAATCAGGAAAAACCAATTTGAAGCAACTTTCTTGCAACATCGTTGACTTAATTAGTGAAAAAAAGAAACAAGTATATATATATAGTTGACTACACATTTATTATGCGTGTTAAAAATGTCGGCGTCATTGGCGGTGCGGTAAAGATCAAAGACGCTGACATTTTTTTGAGTGTAGAGTAGATCTGAAGACAACTATACATGGTACCATTTAGTCCATTTAGGACCGGTTTATCAATACAAGGTGAGGTTAGTTTGTCCCAGGGTTAAATGCTAACTCCAGAATAAAGTGTTTATTTTGGTGCGGGGTAAAAGTAACCCTGGGTTAAAGTCAGAGTTAGTTTAGCTCGAGCTTCAAAGGAGAGATTATGCCTGTTAGCCTCAGGTTAACCTAAATGTTTTATTTCTTGTGGATAGTTGCATATAGTCCATTGAAATGTTACATTTACCTTGCATTTTAAGTATAACTTTTTAATTATCTAATTTACGACAAAAAATTTCTCCAGCAGTGTTTTAGAGAATTTTTTAATGGAAATGCATATTATCAGGAAGTTGAAGTAAAGTTTTGTCCAATCTGGGAGGAAAACGTTTCTTGGACATTAAGTTTAAATTTTGAAAAACGTGTTTCTGTCTAGTTCTTTTTAATATACCGGGTTCTGTTCATCGTATCAGGTCAAACAAAAAAATCAAAATAATTAATTTTTTTTAATGAAACTTGTTGAAATTATATGTCTTTACATCTAGTAATCTATTATGGAAAATTACAAATGAAAATATTTATTGTTTTCCCTAAAGAACGAGATATTTGAAAAAAATTTGAAGCTTTATAAAAAACTGCCATTTCACACTAAAACTTTATCTTTCTTAAATTGTAGCTTCTTAAACGTGCTTTACAACTGTGATAATTTTTTTTATATTGTATAAAAAAATAGGTTTATATGTTCAGAATTTGAACCACGAATTTCCGCATTGGAATCCTCACTTTGACCAACGATTAAAATGTATAGAAATAAATGCATGAAACGCAAAAGATACGATATCTCAGCTTTCAAGTAATGTAGAAATGTCGAATTTTTTTAGTTGTTCGTTTTTTTAACCACTTTTAGCAGTCGGCAAAAGTCTTTGGCTGGACATTCTTCGATATAAGAAATGCATTACAAAAAAATGCACGAAATGTAACTTTAAAATAATACGAAAAATTGATTTTTAACATCATTATAAAGCATGTTTAAAAAATCTCGTTTTTTAAGGAAAACAATAAATATTTTTATTTGTAATTTTCCATAATGGTTTACACCTACCGAATCTATAAGTACACCAAGTTTCAATAAAAAAGGTTAATTATTTCTTGAGTAATTTCGGTTTACGTAAAATTAGAAATTTTCGTGGTTTTTGTTTTTTTGCAAAAAATAGAAAATGGCTGATTGGATTTAGACTATGTGGTTTTGTTCATTTGTTTACAAATATTTTGATTTTCAGGTTTGGCTTGATCCGATAAAAAGAACCCGAAGTATTAAAAAAAAGCGAGAAAAAAACGTTATTCAAAATTAAAACTGAATTTGCAAAAAACGCTCCACTCCGAGATTGGACAAAAGTTTACTGTAGCATCCTAATAATATACAGATTGCATTTCCACAAAAAAAAAAACAACACATTTTTTTCAACCAATCAAAATCAACTTCGAGCTGGTAACTCTATAGAAAACGTTACCGCCTTCAGGTTATTTCAGGGTTTCCTAGTAGTATGGGAGCCATCGACCAAAATTTCTCGTCATCGCGACATGGACAAATCCACAAAAACTGTTTAGTTTAAGGGAAAATAGGGAATTTCGTTATGTAAAGCAAAGCTGGGAAATAACATCTAGAGAAGCAATTCTCTAAAAAATTTTGAAAAAGCAGATTGCGAAAAAATTTTTGAAAATTCGGTAGCCTCCCCTGGGTCTAGGGACTCCTGTTTATTTTTATTTTTTTTTGTCATATGCATTTGACTCTTCATAAAAATACAACAATAGATTTTGGAGTTTATGAAAATATTTTCATTACTAACTGAAATACAATGAACTGAAATTTTGTAATTTACAATTTAACAAATTACAATATTTCAATTCGTTGTATCTCAGTTAGTAATGAAAATATTTTCATAAACTCCAAAATCTATTGTTGTGTTTTTATGAAAAGTCAAATGCATATGACAAAAAAAAAATAAAAATAAACAGGAGTTCAGACCCAGGTGAAGCTACCGAATTTTCAAAAATTTTTTCGCAAATTGCTTTTTCAAAATTTTTTAGGGGTCATTAGAGAAGTGCTTCTCTAGATGTTATTTCCCATATTTCGTATGGGTCCCATGCGCCACAGACGAGAAAAAAAAATATTGAAATTTCACCAGCCACCACTGACACAATTGTATCCAAGGGGAGAAAAAATTTAACGAAAGATGAAAGTACCAGGCCTTACTGTAGTGTTTAAATAAATAATTAAATATACGCTTATTGCCAGAAATAAATTTACAAGCAAGCTAAAGGTGAAAGGTACCGCATAGCGTTTTTTCACTTACACCTAGAATATTGAAATATGTTTACTTACAATATAAAAGAGAGAAAAAGAATTAATAATATTACTTGTATACAGGGTGTAACGCAACTTACCCGAAAAATTTTAACCATACATGCACCTTCAAATAGTCAACTTCTTAACAAAAAATTTAATAAAAGTCCAACACAAAAAAAGATACACATTGTTAAAGTTACAAATTAATGGAAATGTTAAAATAACCTACTATTTAAAATTAAAATTTTCAATTTATTTTTCTTTATTTAAAAAAAAAATTATCTTTTTTAAGAAATCAACTTGTTATTTAAAGATGCATGTATGGTTAAAATTTTTCGGGTAAGTTGCGTTACACCCTGAATAAAAGACGAGATCAGATAATATAACTGATACAATAGAATATAATTTTGCATAAAACTCATTAGGTATCACATATGTAATAATACAAGAAAAGAAACTTGATTCTGTTTAATAAGTTAACGGTTTAAGTTGGTTATGTAGTGTTTTATATAATGATTGTAAAGCTGAGGAATTTCTTCTAATTTCAAGTGAGTATAAGTCGAATGAATTTAGTAATATATTATGATCAATACCTCTTCGGGATTTTATATAAAAAACATGTTTTTAAGAAATTTTCTTTGCACGTACTCTACTGACATTATATAATTTTGGTAGATAGGTGATCGGATGACAGATGGGTATTCAAGCTTGCTTCTTATAAATGACACGTATATCAATTTCAGACTGTTGACATATGTAAAATTGCCCCAATTCCTGATAGAGGAAGTCTGGAGTCGAATGTTACTCCCAGATCTTTGAAGTTTGTACATCTTTCCATAATGGTATTATGAATTGTGTATTAATTGGTTTTTGGATATTATAGAATAACATTACTTTACATTCAGCTATGTTTAGATTTAAGTAGTTGTTTTCACACCATTCATTAACTGTGTCTATATATATATATATATATATATATATATATATATATATATATATATATATATATATATATATATATATATATATATATATATATATATATATATATATATATATATATATATATATATATATATATATATATATATATATATATATATATATATATATATATATATATATATATATATATATATATATATATATATATATATATATATATATATATATATATATATATATATATATATATATATATATATATATATATATATATATATATATATATATATATATATATATATATATATATATATATATATATATATATATATATATATATATATATATATATATATATATATATATATATATATATATATATATATATATATATATATATATATATATATATATATATATATATATATATATATATATATATATATACATCTTCCTATCATAGCTGAGCCAAAAGACAATTCGTACTTTCTGAGCCATTAATAATTATTGATAGAATATAATTTCAAACAAAATATATTTCATCTATGGCCTTAATTGTTACTAACCATTATAATATACACCGTAAATTCCTTTACATTAAAATATTTATAAAATAAATTAAATTTCATTGTATATGTGTATTATTAATATCTTCCTGAGCCCGACAGTAGTTTCTATCCAAGTTGAGCCCAAATATACAAATTCATAAAGTTGTATCAACAATCTTGAGCCAGGCAACGTTGCCAAGTATTAGTAGATATTATAATGATTCACATACTAGTTTCGTTTTTTCTTAGACATAAAGGGAGAAAGAGAGACATATATATATTTGTTGTTTCAGGAATTACTTTACTGTTATGGTATAATACCATATTTCATTTTCATTGATTGTATGTAATCAAAGCTTAGATTTGTTATCTATTGCCTTTAATATGATAGTCACATAATATTTTTCGAAAAATAGCTTTGTATTGATTTTATATATAATTTCAGCTGTACAGCCGCTCTCAAAATTACATAAACACCCATTTGATCGTTTATCTCAAATTAAACATAAATTATTGAATTTGAACCTAAAATGTTTAAGATATTCAGAATCTAGAATTTGTAGTATTTGAATCATTTACATTCTAAGCTTTAATTTTGCATCTGCAATTTTTCTTAATTTAATATTTTAGAAGACTAGATAAATAAAAATATTTTTTTATTTTTAAACATTTTTTTCTGTACTCAATATTAAAGGCAATAAAGAACTATGTCAGAATTATCGACCTCTCTACATGTCAACTATCGAAGACACCATATTAAATGTTCGGGGTTATTGCGCTGCCCAGATTTTTCATCCAAGTCTCTCACAATAAAAAAATTTTGTGGAAATAATTGTTTATGGAAGTTTAATAATATAATTTTTGAAATTGTCTACCCCAGAAAACCATAAAACGATATCCCACATCGGTAGTGGGGTGGGGATGGTAGTGGGGTTGGATGAAGTAAAAAATATTTTGAGGTTTTAATAACGGGGTGGGAGTGGTAATTTTTGAGACCTTATAGCTTCTTTTGTATATACTAAATACCAATTTTATGGACTCTTACCTGCTATTTACCCCCATTTACCCAACCCTTCAACAGAATAAGATGAATCACTGGTGCTGTCGCGGTTAAATTATTGTGATGCAATGTATGGTCCCTGTCTGATGGTGGAATTGTCAAACAGACTACAAAAGGTTCAAAATGTATGTATTCGCTACTCTTTAAACTTACCATATAGAGAACATATAAGTCCTTATCTCAAGCAATTAGACTGCTTAAATATGAAAACAAGAAGATAGATGGATTTATCTCTGTTGCATAATATATAATGTAATTCAGCTTAATACGCCAATATATCTTAATCAAAAAATTGAAGAAAGATCAACAGCCCATTCAGTGGAAACAAGAGCTCGAGATATTACATTAGTGTACCTATACATCAAACAGAGTACTACAAAAGAAGTCTCACCTATCAGGCAACTAAAATATATAACCGAATGCCCAAAGAGCTGAAAAATAACAGCGTCGCTAGTCTAAAAAGGAAGATCGCACAAATAATAAAAAAAGGATCATTTCAAATAGTTTTTTAAATATTACCAATTTCATTCAGTATATCTTTATTTTTCTTTCATACACAAAAGTATCCCAATATCCTTTTTTGAATTATATCCATATATAAATGTAACGCCTCACCTTTGTAATTAAAACTATTTTGTCCCATATTTATGCACATTACTCTCTCGTTTTGGTCAGGATGAAAATCAATTTTATATTGACTTCATGACCTTTTTATGTAAAGTAAACGTGTATGTTTTCTTTCCATGAATAAATTTTAATATTATTATTATTATAATCTAGTTCCAGATCACGTTAAAATATATATAATACGTGTGCCAAATTTCAAGTCAATATCTTAAACGGTTCCAGAGTAATCGTGCACACAAAAAAATTTACAAACCGACAGACAGAATATAATTCGTGCAGTTTGCGGTTATTTCCTAAAATTATTTAGTTGTATTTGGTCTGTGTCTGTGATATTAAATTATAGTGTGTATTTAAAATTGTTTTAAACATGACAGAAAAAGGTTATTTCAACGGGCAATCGGATAATCTACGCCGTACACCGGCCGGGGTATGTCATATGCTAGCTGAGTCCTAGATGGATTTTTTTTTCAAAAACCTCTCCTGTTTCTTGGCTTCAATCGCTTCGCTGCATGTATATGAAAATTTTCAAAAATAAAAACGTTTGTCGCTTAGTCAAAATATAAGTACATTTTCAGCGAAGTAATAGTCGAGTAATAAGTTCATTATTGTTTAAAGAAAATAATAAACAATTATTGATAGAAACAAAAAGATCATTGGAAGCACTTATTTGTGTACTTAAATTTTAAAAAATCAGATTGATAGCTCAATTAAATTTGAAGATATGGCAGTGTAAATGTTGAAAACCACGATTTTTATAATCAATCAATTTAGTTTTTTCGAAATAAAACACATCTGTACCACAAAAAATATCGTAAGTAGCCATTTCTTATGTAGAATTGTTCACTTTATAAAAACTATAAGGTCTGGTCTGGTTCTACACTGCTTTTTTTTCTCGAGAACGGAGAAATTTTTATGGTCTATTTCGCTCCACTTTCAAGCTATCACAAGGGCAACGTCCATGAATGGAATTAATTTAAAATGTACGCTAGCGCTGTGGCTTCTGCTGCTGGCGTCACGCTTTGTTTGCGCGCCTAATTGATTTATTCAAACTTTAATGTTGAATACCGTCTGCAAAAGAAAAAATAAGAAAAAATCCTTTACACACTGTGTTTTGTATTAAGTAAAGATTCTAAAAATGCTAAAATTATATTTTGTGCAACAAGCCAATTATATTTCACAATTTCATGCAGATAACACATCCATTAAACACAATTTTAAATTGCGAATACCCAAATAACCGATTCTACTTTAGAAATTAAAAACTAGAAACAGTGTTGCCAAACAGAGATGGCTCAAGTCTGTGTACTAGTAAACGTATTTACTTTTATATATATTTGTATATGCGGCCCGACTGTGACGCCATCATAGGTGGATTACTGAACTAAAATTTACAAGTTTCATACCAACTTGAGCCATTGTAATTTGGCGCCTACAGCTCATCCAATTAGAAAATACATGACTTTTACTCTACATTAAGTGAAATAACAAATGGAGCTAACCTGCAGTTGATCTACTCAGGCCTTTATAGGTCCAGTGCACGAGTAATCAATGTAAATCAAACCTGAGCCACATATACGGCTCAACTTTGTCAGACTGGCTCAGGACTGCATGTACAGGTTGCTATCAATGGCTCAAATTTGTACGAAACACCTAAATATATATATATATATATATATATATATATATATATATATATATATATATATATATATATATATATATATATATATATATATATATATATATATATATATATATATATATATATATATATATATATATATGGGATTTCCCTATATGCCTAGTTGAATTCCCCATACGTATATATAGTATAGTAGGACTCTGTGTGTCCTTAGCATAATAACATTATATTTGTGTATGCCATATTTGTATAGTAAACCTATGGAATAAATATATTCTTATTAAGTTTTGTATAATTTCAGGTCACAGGGCACCAGTCACTAGGGTAATTTTCCATCCCGTATTCAGTCTTATGGTCTCGGCCAGTGAAGATGCCACGTTGAAGGTCTGGGATTTCGAAACGGGCGAATACGAACGAACTCTGAAAGGTCACACAGATTCGATTCAAGACATAGCCTTTGATGCATCCGGAAAACTATTGGTTTCATGCAGCGCCGACATGAGCATAAAATTATGGGATTTCCAACAAACTTACGATTGTATACGTACCATGCTCGGACACGATCACAATGTATCCAGTGTGTCATTTATGCCGGCTGGTGATTTTGTTATTTCATCTAGTAGAGACAAAACTATTAAAATGTGGGAAGTGTCAACAGGGTATTGTGTGAAGACCTATACCGGACACAGGGATTGGGTAAGTGATCTTTTATTATTTTTTTTACAATAACCTTTATGACTCAATTCGGAAACCTAAAAATTAAGATACATTTACAGGGGGTGTATACTATCTGGATAACAGGGAAAACCTGGAAAAGTCAGGGAATTTGATTTTGGTCATTGAAATCAGGGAAAAGTTAGGGAATTTATAAATTTATAAAAAAGTCTGGGAAAATTTAATAAAACTACTTGTATCCAAAGTTGTTCCCATCTTACGCTCCTCCGCTCGTCAAAACATGTTTTCCATTTCCTCTCCCCGCTCATCAATTTTCATTTTCGAGCAGACAAATGTTCTGGAATTTTTATTGAAAAGTTGTGGAAAAGTTAGGGTATTTCAAAATTGTGAATGGTATACACCCTGCGTTTATAAACTTTATTTCAGATAATTAACAATCAGAGCTGGAGAGTACCAAAAGTCTAATACTCATTCATGAGTATTAGACTTTCGGTACTCGACTTAATACCGAGTACTAGAGAATGAGCACTATGGTAATGTAATTTATACAGATTCGTCAAATGTAGTCATTTATATATATTCTAAGATAAAAAAGTACAAGAAAGACAGATATACTTCCACTACATGCACACACTTCGTGAGATCTTCGCATTGTGCTGTTAGAAGTGATAGGTACTGATGCCCCGCGTTGATACATGACAAGGTGAGAAAAATATGATTTCACGAAGTTTGGAGCGTGCTACTGGAAGTATATCCATCTTTTGTTTCCTAATTTATCAGTTTTCTTTCTTACACTCGTTTATCTCGGGGTATATAAGACTACGTTTGCCGAATATGTATATAGTATGAGTACTGATGAGTAATACTCTCTAGCCTGTGAGTACCAAATCATACTTATGTTCTGTATAATATAATACTGAGATACATTACAAACGTGGTGTAAATGAAACCAGGCCCTCTTTTTTTATTTATCAATCCATTTTATTTATTAACTTGACAAATCTTGTTATTTATTAATATATTGAATATACGGAAAACTCCATTTTACATTAAATTTGTTGTCAATAGATACTATATAAAAAAAAATGTAATGTAAAAAATACAAACACTTATATAAAATTAATTTACATTAGAGAGATCATCAAGAACACACATGTACAGGTATAAATAGAATTTAAACAATTATAGTATAACATCACGAATTTTCACAATGGTACAATACATTGAGACTACCTAGGAACTTCAAGTGATCTAACCTGATTTTTAAAGACTAAAACTGACCGATGCATCTAGTTTAAAAAAGTCAAAGTTACGTTGCATTCGAGTCATAGGGCTATATAAGCCATAGTTGGTAGGGTGGTGAATTAAATGAAACATAGAAGAGTTACGAGTACGATGACAAGTGTTAAAATTTATCAAACCAAGAAGATTATCACAATCGATATTATTAGTTAATAACTTAGACAAAAATAGCAGGTCTTGGTGAAACCTACGTATCTCTAAGGATTTTAGGTTTAACATACTAGAAATATCGGTTTATGTAAGCCTAACTTATTTGCACAGTTTCGCAAAAATTTATTTTGTACCTTTTCAATGTCATTTTTATGTGAATAGTAATAAGGCGACCAAACAATAGAGGCATACTCTAATCCAGACCGGACAAGGGAACAGTACAGTATCTTAAATGTGTCATATGAGAAGTCTTTACTATATCTACTTATAAAGCCCAATTAAATCCTTTTTGTGTTAAAGTGTTAATATGACTAGTGAATGTCACGTGTCCTTCAAATATGACACTAAGGTCTTTGATTTCAGTAACATTTGTTAGGACAACATTGTTTATATTATATTCATATCCTAATATGTCTCTTGATTTTGTAAAACGTATACTAAAACATTTGTTTATATTTAATTCAATTCCATCCAGTCTTGACCAATTTTACAGTTAATATCCTATTGAAGCAAGTGGCAATCTTTAGGATTAATGACCGTCCTAAATATTTTTAAGTCGTCAGCGAACATGAAAGATTTAGAGTTGCGAATTATATTTGGTATATCGTTGACAAAGAGATTAAACAGTAATGGACCACAATGAGAGCCTTGTGGTACTCCCAAATAAGCAGATATAATATATGTAGTTGTTAATTCACACACACTGAGTCCGATCTGATAGAAAACTATTTAACCAGACTAAAATATGGCGACCAAATCCCAAAAGACTTCAATTTCTCCAACAAGAGTACGTGATTTACTCTATCGAATTCCTTCGAAAAATCTGTATAAATACTGTTGACTTGAAGTCTATTTTCAAAGGCATTCAATAGGTAATGTTGATAGGTAAGAAGATTAGTGACGGTAGAACGACCCTGTCGAAATCCATGTTGTTCATTGCTAATTATATGTTTGCATTCCCAGGATAACTGGGATGTAACAAGGGAGTCGAAAATTTTTGGTATTGCCGACTGAACTGTTATGCGCCTATAATTTGTCACATCTCCTCTATCGCCTGACTTATAAATGGGTGTAACAAATGTGTTACATACACAGAATTTTACTAGAAACGACGGTAGGTATTCCGTCGGGCCCAAAAGATAATTTACATTTACAGTTACCTTTACATTCATATATTTCGCTTAGTTGAATATTAAGCCTATTTATATTAACATAATTTCAATTTTTATATTCATAGTAATAAACCTCATATTTTAGATCATCATCCACAGTGTTTGCTGTAACATCAAGCGAATAGGATATATGATGATGACTATTTTCTAATAGCTTGTCAACAGCCCGAGTAACATTAAGATTGTTTTTATTAGAAAACAATAGATCTAAAAAGACCCCATTATCATTAGGAACATTATTAACTTGAAACAAATTCAGGAAGCTGAACATATTGCATACTATATTTCCAGACGATGTCTGAGGACATCTTACGGTAACACCAAGATGTTCATTTTTCTACGAGGCTTCGGGCAAATTGTAATCACCAAAGAGTAGTACGATATGGTTTTGATGCGATTCGACAATTTCTTCCATTTGTAAACAATGATGAGAGTACAATGCTGGGCTAGATTTCGGTGGAATGTAAACAGCACCAATAAGAATATATTACGCACCACAATTTATAGATACGTGTATATGCTCAACATTAACATCCCCATTTGGAACTATTTTGGTTTTTAGATTACTACGTGTCGCTATAATAACACCACCTCCACGAGTTTTGTCACTTGAGTGGCTATTGCGATCAGTTCTATATATCATATCCAAAAAAGCCCAATTCACTATTGCTGATGTCATTGGTTAACCAGGTCTCAATGATAACTATAATATCATAATTGCACAGAGCAATTGATTGTCTAAGTTCAGCTAGCTTAGTTCGAATACCACCCACATTTTGAAAATAACATTTTAAGCTTTTTATTCGTTTTTTGACTGATTATTTCTTTCCTTTACAATACGAGGTGTACCATTATGAAACCGTATTGTTAGATTTTCTTCGCCATTAGTTTTTCTTGCAGACAGTTCTTCCTGTAGTTTTTTGAGATAATTTCTCTGAGCTAGTGTCATATCTGAGTTTATACGAACTGGAGTTTCTAATTCATACAAACATTTTTTATTTTTTAAACATTCCATAACTTTTTGAGGACTGGACAACACTATCCTCAGGGGCCTTGGCCTATCTCCAATACATCCTAGTCGGATGGCCTTAAATTTATCATGATTGACTCCAATGTTTAAGTCAACTGAATTGTTTTCAGGAACGTTGTACATAATGATATTTTTTTTACCTTTGGCATCGCTCATTTAGTTCATAGTAAATCGCTTCCGAATTTTTGGACTCATTTTGATTATGATACATTTCACTTATAGGCAACAGATATCACTAAATGCAACTAATAGATTTATATCACTTCTCCTTTGACTGACATCGTGAGGCCTACAAAGAGCATTAAAATTTTTAAATGCCCATAAAGTGATACTTATTTTACAAAAAATGTTTTAGACTAACAGTAGAATTTTCAGCATATAACAATAATAATAATAAAATAATTCATTGAAAAGTACATGAAAAATATACATAATCAGAAGGAGAAGGCATTGCCATAGACATTTTTCAGCCTCCCCTATAACCTATAGCTACGTTATATCTAAGTAAGTGTAAAATAAATGTGTGTAGAGAAACAGAACAAAACAACAAAACGAACAAACAAATAAATAAACACGATAGGATTACGTGGCACTTTGATTCATTAAGAATCTTAGTTTTATCTTAACGCTTGAATTGGTACAATGTAGAAACAAAAATATCATGAAATTCATTCAATAGTTTAGGTGCTAAATAAGAAATACTGGATTCATATTTTTTAGTTTAATGCTTAGGGATACTATATGTGTCGGAAGTTCTAATGTTAACATCATGTGCTTGAGACCTGCGTTCGAGAAGGTTATACAAATATGTAGGTGTGTGTTGATTTACAATATTAAAAAGAAGACGGGAGAACAACATGGTAAATCGATAATCAATCTTTAATAACTCATGACTATTAAATATTACAGTGGCCATTTTGTACTTTCAATAATATCATTTCAATTGTTTCTTTTTCGGTTTTTAATGTAAAATGATTTGTTTTATAATTTTAGTGTTTTTTATTGCAATTGTAAAACAATTATATACAACATGTATTTAAAATTAATTACTTCATATACAAATGTGTGCTATTTAATACCGCAACACCCCGTATGTTGCCTGATTTATTTTTTATTTTTTTTTAAGATATACTGCTCGATGAACTTTATTTGACTGTTTTGAAAAATTTGTAATTTTCATATTTTCAAGGCCTACTAAGTTCAGCTAAATAGGTCGAAATTTCGAGATTGACTATTAGGCAATTTTTTATTGGAAAATTTTATAGCATATTCGATTCGCAGTTGTCTCAAATACCTCTAGAAAATTTTAACTTGATACCTGATATAGTGATTTGTGATTTAATAGCCAAATTTAAAATTCCTCACTTTTCAACTGGCCCTGTATAAAAGTCTGTTAGGATCACTAAAAAGGTCATTCGACTTAAGGAACATCAGAAACTAAATGAGGAAGAAAAAAGAAAAGTTATTCTTTAAATAAATAGTGCTTCTATACATGATTTGGTTGCTGTACGTAGGTGCCTTAATGAAAATTACTTCCACATCCAGTGGCAAAAAAAAATTTGAACATTATTGTTCAAATAGGCTTAGAATGTAGAGATTTTAAATTTGAGCAAAAAAAAATTGTCTAACTTTTTTTGTGCACACGATTATTCTGGAACCGTTTAAGATATTGCACTGAAATTTGGTACATGTATGTATTTTAATGAGATCTCGAACTAGATTATATTTTGATCTTATTCCACTTAAGGATAGGCAGTAAATTGGAGTAAATGGGGGTAAATCAAGCAAATAACAGTCCATAAACATGGTATTTAGTATATACAAAAGAAGCAAAGGCCTCAATAATTTTTTTTTACTTCATCCCACCCACTACCGATGTGGCATATCTTTTTATGGGTTTTTCAAATTTCAAATATTATTTTATTAAACTTCCATATATTTTTCCAAAGTACACTAAATTCTTATGGGAGGTACGCCAAATTTTTTCGAAAGTTCATCAGAGTAGGGTATTATAGTATGCCTAGGCGTGCCCCCACCCACCCTTCTTGTGACATCACGGTGGCGTAGCTTGGGGGGTAATTAAAGGTTATTAACGGGTGATTAAGTGTAATCAGGGGAAAGTGGGACAAGGTTGGACGAGGTGTGGGATAAAATAAGATTAAAAAATTGGTAAATACTTATTAATATTTGATGTCATACTATAAAAGGGTAAACATGTTTACATGTAATGTTTGTAATGAAACATTAACTTGATCTTGTGGGCGAAGCCGTCTGGCCACGCTAATATAAAATTCTTAAAAGATTTGTTTTTATGATTTTTTTTCGATGTGAGGGACTTGGGGGTCTATTATTGAATCTCTGTTACAAGTGTCGACCATGACAAATGTCACTGATAACTGTCGCATGCTTTTCTAAAATGGTATTGTGACACTGCTACTACCACTCTACAAATATGCCGTATAACGAAGTATGGCAACACTGTATAACGACTCCACTTTACTAATACAAAAAAATATTGGGCGTTGAATGTCAGTGGAATTGACGTAGAAAACGAACGTTGTGTTTTTTACAAGGTAGTGGTTATAATATTAGCGTTTTAATGGAAACAAGAAAACAAATTACTGCAGCCAACAGCAGAAAAATTTGTTGGTAGAGTTGGTAAAAAACACATTTTTCCTGTTAAATTCTCTGTTAAGTGTACCTATTTTTGTTCTTTTACTGTCAGTTAATTTTAATTTACAAAATAAAAGCGTTTATTGTTATAAAACGTGCTTTATTTAAAAATTGACATACAAGACACCTAAGCATAGAATAGCCTTACCTTAGTTTTCACTTAGCACAGGAGCTCGCGTTTGCTTTTGTATAAATTCTATTTTTGATGTATTACTAAATTTTTATAACTTAACTTAAAAACTTTTATAAACTGCCGATCGTTAAGTTCTAATGGATTATATTTCTTGTAATACCTTTATCTAAATTGATCTGTATCTTCTTGAAATTCTAAGTTTTCAATTGCAGCGACCATATTTACTTCGTTCAAGTTAGCCATTTTTATAAAACTTTGCTACTGTCATTAAATCGCATGCGAGAATTTATGTTTTCTGGTCTTTATCCATTCGTTGAACATTCTACTGAAAATTGTAGAATGCGACATTCGAGAATACATATTTTTAGTGTCGTGTGAATTTCGGTAGACATTTTTCCAAAGTCGTATACGACTCTTACTGGTAGAGATTCCAGAATACTACTACTACTACTTTTATAGATAATCTGGATGTGGAAGTAGTGATTCCTTGGGCAGCGGTTTTCATTTTAACTGATTTAAGATAGTCGCGGCTGTTTGGACCTAGACATTTTAGGTACCCAACTGAATTTTTCAGAATATGTAGCCTACGATACGTATAATAACATACTAAAAGTCCCAAAGAATCTGAATTAAGCGTTAGCCGCCATGTTGAAAAAATGGCATGCGCGTGTGCACGAAGAAAACATTTTGTCCTTGCCTTATTTATTAGCCGATTTTAATATTTTAAACAGATAATTATAGCCAAAGAATGTGGCTTTAACATATATTTTACACATTTTACTAAACTGTGTCTGTGGTAAAAAACTGACGTAAATTGAAAATTAAAATTTTGGAAAATTCTATTTATATGATTAAAAAGAAAATTGTAGAGTTTATGAAAACATGTTTTAAGTAAAAGTTGTACGCCATCAATAAAGAACCAGAACGTTTTTTAAATCTCTTTTATAGCTTTAAAAATAACGTAGATAGAACATTTTAATTATTATAAAACCGTATATGTTAATAGCATTAAAATCAAAATTGAAAAGTTAATATGTGCAATTTTAGTCACAGCACAATTAACCCCGAACAAAAATTATTACCAAGCTCAGTTTTCAGATTTAGATGGTTTATAATAATAATAATGATAATAAATAATAATAATAATGAGGTAAAAGGAAAAAAATAATAATTAATTTTCATCTTCAATATCGCGATCGGTTATAATCAGAGTGTTTGAATTGACACAACTTATGCCACAGCAATTACTGCACAGATCAGAACACTTTGTGTAATTGCAAGGACAATTTTTATTGCAGTCATTTTTACAGTTGCAATATAGAAGTTTTAATATATTGTCGGGTACAATTGACAAAGATGTTGGTACGGGTTTGGTTATATCGTTTTTCAATTCCTAGCCCCACTCAGATGAATTAATTTCCTTATTAAGCCATGTTTGCATATGAAAATATACCCTATAAACATGCTGTTCGATAGCTTTGGAAGTAGGTGGTAAAACTGCTGAATCAAAATTTGTATTTAAATTTTGTCTACTTATAATTTTTTTAAATAGGAAAAATCTCTCGATATCTTAGTAAAGAAAGTGAACCTTTTAAATCCCAGTCCGAAAATGATGTAATGAATTTCCAAATTTTTTTTCTTCGACATGCTTCTAGAAGTATGTATATAAGAATCTATATTGTCATTTTTCCTGGTTTTTGGTTAGAGGTGGTTCCCACTCCTTCTTAGGGGTTGTCGCAAAAAAAAAACAAAAAATACACATAATCTGATAGAGAATCATATTACTTTGTTTTTGCTAGAATGCATATTTTCACCCCCTAAAATCAGTATTCCTAGAAGTTTTTTTTAAATTACTCGAAAATGTGGACTAATTAAAAAATGCAAGAGTACAAAATTAAAGCTTTTATGAAAACAAATTGAATGGTTTTTTTCTTTTTTTTTTTCTCCAATGTTTAGTTTTGGAAATATGGCATTTTCTAAATGGCGCCGAAACGTTCAGAAAAAAAATACGACGTTAAAATCTGAAATTACTCAAAATCTACAACTATGAGAAAAAATTTTATGCTTGTAAAAATGAAAGGTATTAAAGTTTTCTTTCGATTGAGACTTATTACAACCTTCTATAAAGATAACTAAAAAAGTTATTGCTCTAATTTCTTATTAATTAAATTTTTTTAGAAATCCTTCTAGATATTGTTAATGCATATTATTTCTACCATGCTCAAATTTTTTAGAATTCTTAAAATAATTATATTTTATTTGTACCCATTTTCAATAATGAAAATTTTCATAATTAAAAAAAAAAAATCGGGTTTTTTTAAATTGCTCAGAAAATATTTTTTTATAAAAAATGGTAAGAAAAAACTAACTAACTTTCTAATTTGTCTTCTAATTCTGTTAACGTGTACTGGCACTCACTGTTTGAATTTAAAAATTCGATGAGTTGCTGAAATGTACTTTTGCATATCAGTCTGTTTAGTTTTTTCCAAATTCTTCAAGTAAAACCTGGTTAGACAATTTTTGTGATACCTTGCTTCAGCTGCAACCAAATCAATTACATTTATAATTCTCTCTAAAATATTTTCAGAGATATCATTACGCTCTCGGCAGTGAGAAATTAGAGATTCTTTAAATTCAAGAGTTTGCACTAACTGAATAACGGCGTCGTAAATTTGTTGTTTTTTTTGTTTTCATTATTTACATCGGCTATTTCTCCACAAATAACACAATTTTTGTGTAAGTCAAATGATCCACCTTATCTTTTTTGCTGTGAAATCATTTTCACCAGTAGAGGCGGCTGTTTTGGTTTAATTACGAGTGTAATTTTTTCTACATTTGTGAACTGTTAGTTCTTCACAAATAATTTTTTTATGAATATCGTCATTAAGTTGTATGGTTTTGGAAATTATCGCGTCTAATCCTCTTTTTACGACTACCGTTTCTTCCGCGGATAATGGAATTTGGCAAAAAATACAAATACCTTCTATAATGACGGATAACATGTGGAAATGAAATGGCTTGATTAACCTTAAACAATAATAAACCTGAACCTAAACAATAATAAAAGTAAAACAATCCTTGTTAGAAACAAAATACCGATAGAAAAAATCAAACAATTCGTATAAGAATAACGAGATAAAAAGAAAACATAAATTCGATATAAAAATAAAAACAATATCCTGAAAAAAACCTAGGAGAATATTAAATATATTTAAAAATTTTATATATTCTAAACTCAATTTGAGATAATCCAACTTAGCCACTTATTTATATTAATAACAATGCAGCGCAAATGTATGTGTAGAAATATATCTAAGCACGACAGCATGTGGCAGTCGATAGGTATATGAACATTTCTGTAAACGTATTTACAGCTTTCACTCTCTTTGCGTGTGTCCCTACATATTACAAATTCCATATCTCAGCTATTTTTTAAGTTAGAAAAAAAATTTCAAAAAAAGTATTGTTTGTCCTTTAACGGCCTATAACATTTATTTAAAAAATATTTTCATAGGATGAGCGAGTGTTTTTTTAAATGAAAAAATACAAATCCTCAAAAAGTAATTTTTACTATTAACTATAATTGTTACACTACTAATAAACAGTTTATTATAGTTTCTTAAGTTTGTATCAAAGACACATTCTTTGGCTTTAATTTGTTTTTTTAAAAATATTAAAATCGATTAAGAAAAAAATGTTTTTTTCAGCGGCGCGCGCGAGCCATTTTTTCAATATGGTGGCTAACGCTCAACTCGGATTCTTCGGGACTTTTAGTATGTTATTATATCAAAAACGACATATTCTGCAAAATTCAGCTCGGTATTTAAAATGTCTAGGCCTATTTTTTACAAATTGTACCGCCACTAAAGACTGCTTCCTGAACCTTGCATATTTTCAACTAAACTAATGTCCTAATGTCTGTAAATTCACCTGTGCTGAGCTTTCGATTATAGTAATATTTTCAGGATAGTACTCTTTTCTAGCCTAACAGCCCGGTATTCCGGTATGAATCACTAAATCAGCGGTTTTCAACCTGTGGGTCGCGACCCCCTGGGGGGTCGCGAAGCAATTCCAAGGGGGTCCCGAGCTATTGAGAAAAAAACCAATAAAGTTAAACCATTTATTCTAAAATCTAAAAATCTAAATATTACACACATACAATTTTAATGAAACCAATTTTTAATGAGAAATCATACCAAAAAAAAAACTATAACAAGAAATTTTAAAATTTGATTGATTTTAGATTTTATTAATAGAGATCGAGGTTGGGGGGTCGCGAGAGGGTAAACTTGTTTTTTTCTTTTTGTAAGGGGGTCGTGGTTCGAAAAAGGTTGAAAACCGCTGCACAAAATCATGAACTTACTTATTGTAATTAACAAATTGTTCTTTTGATTTTGTTTTATATGTCGTATACCTATACATATACATTTGTCTTATGTAAGTCTATCTTAAATATTTGTTTATGCACTATTTTAAATTGTATTTCGGAAATTGGCTTAGACTTGTAAATAAATGAATAATAATAATTTTAATTAATTAGGAATGTTATTTAGGGTAAAATTCGGGGCAGCAAAATAACAGATTCGTAGGGAAATTGTTGTCCAGCAAATGTTTAGAAACTTATTTAATGCAATTAAATATGGCTCGCAATTTTTGAATACACTTTAACTCATATACAGATTAAAGTCTAGAGATTCATTATTTAAAGACGTTTTTATGCATCTATAAATAGAAATTTGAATTGGCAGGTACTTCACTTAGTACTGGGCATACTCCGCAGCCCTATGCACAGCGTATTTAGGTCACTTTTTAGTTGATGAAATGGAGTTCCATTTATTGTATTGTGGTCAGTGAATTAATTGTTCATGCCCGCCACTTTTCAGTTGATGGAATGGAGTTCCATTTATTATATTGTCGTCAGTGAATTAATTCTTCGCGCTGGCCGGATGTCATTAATTCGCCAAAATTAGTCAGTATGTATGCACGCAATTTGTTGTGACTCAGTACTCGAAAACATAGAAAAATGTTTATTGAGCTCCGTTTATGGTCCATATGAGTACAGGTACCAGGGTTGGCACAAAAACCCACCAAGAGAAAAGACCGGTGGGTAAAATGGGTGGTTTTTTGTGGGTTTTTTATTTTAGAAAAACCCATCTGGGTTTTTGTTTGATTTTCGGTTTTTTTTTGCAGGAAAAAAAAAAGCAATTATAAAAAATTATATTTCTGTCTCACAAATACTAGAACAAAACAATAACAAAAATGTAACGTGTCAGTATGTATATTAGTAAGCAATAAAACAAGTAAATAATAAACTTGAAAAAAATAAAAACAGGAAACAAATAACAAAAGCTTAACAAATTTTCCTCAAACTGGAATGTGAAATGTAAAAGATCTTTTGAAAAGATATTTATGTTTCATTTAAATATCTAACTAGTTTTGACGCATTTTCAGCTCCAAGTTTATTCCATAGTTTACTCCAAATATGGCCGAATGTACTGAGGCACTAGAAGTGGGACAACTATGCAATTTTGAAAAAAAAAATCGCACATATTTACTAGATTTAAATAAAGCTGTATTTTCGCTCTTTTTCTTGAATTCATTCAGTTTGTACATAAATTTTTCTTTGATGAGTATCCACTACTTATACCCATTAAAGCTAGTTAAAATATGGTTTTGAAACATAGTTTTAGGGAACACATCAGAAGCCGGGAACAAATTCAGGATAATGGCACGTCCAGATGTTGTCACATGCTATATTGTCAACGAAACGTCGATAAAAGAGGTAAAATTAGGCGGAAAAATTTGAATTTTACAAAAAAAAACAGAATAAACCACAATTACCCCCAATTGCTCAGAAAAACCCACCTAAATACCCAGTGGGTCATCTTTTTCTAAAGAAGGTGGGTTTTTGCACAACCCTGACAGGTACCAAGAAGTATTTAAACACTGAAGCGCTCATGAATAATTTAAAAAGAGTGTTTTGTGTACTTGAGTACAATTTCGAGTACTTTCACTTAACTACTGCCCAGTTCTGCTAACAAGTGTCATATTTATCATTCACAAATGTTTTTCTTTTGTAGGTAAGAATGGTAAGGGCATCACCTGATGGTACGTTACTGGCCAGTTGCTCAAACGATCAAACAGTGAGAATCTGGGTGGTATCCTCAAAAGAATGTAGGAATGAACTAAGGGCACATGAACATGTCGTAGAATGTATATCTTGGGCACCCGATTCCTCAGCCAGTGCTATAAATGAGGCTGCCGGTGTAGATAACAAGAAAGGCGCTCACATGGGACCTTTCCTAGCATCTGGATCTAGAGACAAAACGATTAGGTACGATTATATTTTGGAATCCTTGTTTTTCTTTGATGACGCTAAAATTTTTAAACTAGGATATGGGACGTAGGAGCAGGAGTAGCTTTATTTGTTCTTACTGCACACGATAACTGGGTTAGAGGTGTGGTGTTCCATCCTGGTGGTAAATTCTTAGTTTCTGCTAGTGATGACAAAACATTAAGAGTGTGGGATTTAAGGAATAAGCGCTGTATGAAAACTTTGGAGGCACATAAACACTTTTGCACATCTTTAGGTGAGTTATTGTTATTTTGCTATTTACAGTGAATTTTAAAAGTATGGAACAAAGTCAATAAAACGGTGCAAAGAATACTAGCAGAAAACTATTGGATATGTAGGTTCGTGTTTTGACAATACTAAATTTTGATGTGGTGCAGAGATGGATAAAAACCAGGTTTTTCCCCGGAAAAACATTTTTTATTAAAATGAATTGGGCATTAAAAGACCATCATTTTGACACCGAACATGTTAGGTATATTTGATTGTATTCATAATATAAGGGCTTTAATGCTATTTTTCTTTGATTTAGTTCTACCTAACTTTTAGTCTAAAAGTTAGGTTAAAATTGGCGGCAAATTCAAGAATGGGAAAAAAACGGTTTTTTTTCATTTTAACCCTCCCGGGAAAAAAGCCATTTTTGGGAAAATTTCTAACCTAACCTAACCTTTAGTCTAAAAGTTAGGTTAAAATTGGCGGCAAATTCAAAAACGGGAAGAAAAACATTTTTTGTAATTCTAATTCTCCCAGGAAAAAAATCCATTTTTGGGAAAATTTTTAACCTAACCTAACTTTTAGTCTAAAAGTTAGATTAAAATTGGCGGTAAATTCAAAACTGGGAAAAAAACGGTTTTTTTTTTTCATTTTAACCCTCCCAGGAAAAAGACCATTTTTGGGAAAATTCCCGATAAGGGAAAAAACTCATTGCCATCTCTAGTGATGTTTAAAAAATTGTAACAAGTAGAATGGCACACAATATACCTACCTATCTAAGACCCATATAAAAAAAGCAAAAAAAAACATCAGTTATGACAAAATTCAAACCAAAAACAGTTTATAGTTAAAACTACAAAAGACCTAAAAGAAAAATTGAAAGTTATTAATAATTAAAATTGTAAAATTGACCTTGAATATATTGTTGTGTATTTCAACCCTCCAGAGACATGTAGAAAAATCTAGAAGATTACAGACATCCTTTGGAACATTGTAGTCGGGGGGCCCTCCCTAGCTGAACGTGCACCCCCTCCCAATCCTTGGGGACAATGTTTTTCATAAAGATTAAAGCCTAAGGAACAATTTAAGACATGTCCTAAAAAAAAAACTGGCTGTACTTTCAAAGTGGCGGCCATATGTTAAAAAGAAACTGTTGCCAATGTTGTTTTTGTCATTTAACACAAAAACTAAAAAAGATGGACAAAAACGTTTTTCACAAAAAACAACGTGCATAAAATTTTCTACAATTTTATTCCTATACAATATTTTGATAGGAGTTACCATTTTCCAGATAAATGAGTCCAAAATTAAAAAAACATGGAAATTCATATATTGGTAAATCTCTTAGAGGAAATAACTGTGACAATTATTGTAAGGCGTATAATATAATTTTATGTTATTAACATAACAAAAAATAAAATAAACTGAAAAAAATTAATAACAATAATAATATTATTATTTGCAGACGTTTGTCTCGAAAACGGTAACAATGGTGTCTGGAAAATGGTAACTCCTATCCAAATATTTTATAGGAACAAAATTGTAGAAAATTTTATGCACTTTCTGTTTTGTGCAGAAAGTTTTTCTTCATCTTTTTTAGTTTTTGTGTTAAATGACCAAAACAATATTGGCAATTTTTTTTTAAACCGACGCCATTTTGAAAGTACAGCCAGTTATTCTTTTTGGGGGACATGTCTTAAATTGTTCCTTAGGCTTTAATCTTTATGAAAAACATTGTCCCCAAGGATCGGGATGGTGCACGGACAGTCAGGGTGAGCTCCCATATAGTATTACTTTTATATTGAATTTTATATTTTATTTTAAGAGTTGAATCATTTTCTGGAAAATGGTAACTCCTATCCAAATATTGTATGGGGAATAGGGTTTGTAATCCCGAAATCCTGAACCCGAAAATCCCGGGATCCCAGCAATATTTAGATACTGCAAATCCCGGGATCATAGTCGATTGGATCCCGGGATTTTCGGGATTATAAAACAAGATGAAACAGTATTTTAATTCTACAACATTTTAGTTACCTCCGGAATTGGGTGTTTTCACAAATTTTAAAATCTCATTGACTGTGAAGGTAATACTTAATTATAACTAAAAACATTTGAATTTCCACAACCAGTTGAGTAATATCCCAGAAAAAATATTTTTAAATTTGAATTAAAATTTTGCCGCCAAAACACTAAGCTATATTGTTGACGTCATCGGTCGTAAACACCTAACCTCAAAAATACATATCTTTTAAAAATTTCCGAGTAATATGTTACTATCATGAAAATTTCCGCTTGGTTCTTGTACTTTCAACTAAAATCTTGTTCAATGTAATGTTCATAAAGTTTTAAATATCTTCTCCCAATAAAATAAGGCGATTTTTATAGATTGGAAATCCAACCTATAATTAGCAGCCCATTTTTAGTAATCAACAATATTGAGACATATCATTTGCGTCAATTTTTAAATGTTTGCGTGATGCCATACTGGTTTCAAATGAGAAGTGCGGATACAATCATTAAAAATGACAATAAACTTAAAGAACCTAAAAGTTGAGGTTATGTTAATGAAACCGATGATGTCGCAGCCCGTTTTATATAATACCCGTTCAGTTATTCAGTTTTGTTATTTATTTGTTGAAATTTTAAACTGATAGATGAAAGAATGGTGTTTAAATATTATTAAGTGCTTTAATGTATGGAGTACTTCATTTTAATAATATCAAAAAAGCAAATTTGCATACAGTGAAAACACCTAATTGCATTCAAAAGACAATCAATGATCGGCTTAAAAAATGACACTTTGATACTGGATTCGGAATATAAACTTTGGTGATTTGGTTAAACTATTGGAACCACTTAAAGTCACAGTGAAGGTACTGTGCTGACGTGATGCAAAGTACCGAATCCTCCAGCATATTATTATATTGTCACCAGAACTGCACATGTATGCAAAATTTCAGCTCAATTGGACGTCATTAAGTGGTTCAAAATTGACTGCAAGATTTGACTGACCTAAACATATTAACATACAAAAGTTAAATAAAATCTTGTAAACACGTTTTCCATATGTACGAAAATTAGATCCCAATTGGGGTACGAATTGATTTTTCTACACTGCGGGTTTAGTCAACACTGTTAGTAATAAACTTTCGGCCAATTTTTGTTCATATAATCATGTATTCATTATGTATCTACTTCTTAAGCTACTATTTTTTTAATTTCTAATCCCGAAATCCCGGGATTGTATTATGACTCCGGGATTGCAAACCCTAATGGGGAACAAAATTGTAGAAAATTTTATTCACTTTGTTTTTTGTGCAGAAAGTTTTTCTCCATCTTTTTTAGTTTTTGTGTTAAATGACAAAAACAATGTTTGCAAATTTTTTTTAACGACGCCATTTTGAAAGTGCAGCCAATTTTTTTTTTTTGGGGGGGGCATGTCTTAAATTGTTCCTTAGGCTTTAATCTTTATGAAAATCATTGCCCCCAAGGATCGGGGGGTGCATGGACACTTAGGGTGGGCTCCCGTAGTATTGTAGAATGTGCTGGAATGCAGTGGAAAGATCCAGAACACATAACCTAGGGTATATAAAGGAATGAACCGTTTAGTTTAGGAGACAGTTGAGTGATGGTCAGAAAGTGAGCAGAACAGATCTCAAGGGACTGAAATAGTGAATTGTATACTACACAGTGTAATACTAGTAAAGTACTTAATTAATTGTTGTAATTAGTAAATTAATAAATTAGTGTTTAGTGTTATAATTATAATTTCCGAACCCACGATACAGGGTGTTTACAAAAGGGATGTAAACACATAGCAATATTTGTAACAAACTATATGATCTAATAATAGTCAAATAAAACTTTGTTTTTCTCAAAGATTGTTGGGGGGGCAATTTTGTTGTGGGAATGCAATCTGTATGTTATCAGGATGTTACAGTCAAGTTTTCTGGGA
The DNA here is from genome assembly GCA_936432065.2 of Rutpela maculata. Lineage (NCBI taxonomy): Eukaryota > Metazoa > Arthropoda > Insecta > Coleoptera > Cerambycidae > Rutpela > Rutpela maculata. Next base: position 98,899,616 of record OW386290.2, on the reverse strand, counting down.
ATGGAGCGTTTTTTGGAAACTAAATTTTAGTTTTTAAAAACGTGTTTTAGTCTCGTTTTTCTTTAATATATCGGGTTCTGTTCATCGGATCAGGCCAAACAAGAAATCAAAATTTTGTTAATAAGTTATGAATAAAGGGCTGAATGGGTCCAATTCCGGTGTGCCATTTTGTTTTTTTTTTTGCAAAAAAATAAAAACCACGAATATTTCCAATTTTACGTAAATTGAAATTATTAAAAAAATTGAATAGAATATAGCAGAGCAGGAATTACCGAAAATTCATAAGAATCGTGCACTTTGTGCCAAGTCTTTGAAATTTGGTATTGTCTTAGGTATGGTCTTAAGGTTTTAGGAAACCATCGCAGGCAACTGGTGGCCTATTTGATTTGCTATAAATCCAATAGGGCCGCCATCTGAATTGGTATTTTTAATAGATGGACTTCTATTAGACACAAAATGTTGAGTAATACCACTTTTTATAGGTTCTAGGATACGAGGAATCCATTTCTCAGGTTTAATTTGTGTTTCAAAATCAATTTCAAGGTCATTACGTATTTTGTTGATATGGTAGATTAGACAATACAATGCAAGTTAAAGAAACAATTTTTTTATTAATCCAATGTAATTTATTAATTACAAAATATAAAGAAACATGAATGGTTGACACAAATACGATAGAATCTGACGTAAATTACAGCTTTGCAACATACTTGTTACTTCATGTATTATGTGAGTTGTTTGTGCAACCTTCTTGACACTTGCATAACGGGCTGCAGCGAATCCCGGCTCGATAACATTTACATCTGCCTGTACATGAGACCAAACAACCATAATTAAGTAGCAATGAACATCCATGGCTTGCATCTGGAAGATCACTTCCATTCTTTGGTTCTGTCATTCCATTCCCAACCCCATTTACTGTAATCAGGGATATCATGCGATTTGGTCAGCGACATCTTTCAAATGAATGCGGTAGTGAGCAGCGCTCGCTTTGTATGCTGAAATAAAGCATGTTGTGATGGTGGTATAGATTCAAGAGACTTCAGGCCTTGGGTAAACATCAACTTCCTTGCATCATTGACTGAATCTGCACCACAGTTTTTGCTGTACATCAGAATTGTAAAGCGTTCAAGGTGAGACATGTGCTGTGTTTCCAATGTGAAACTATTCGGTGTATTTGTGATGTCAATGAACTCAGGATAAGCAGCCCATGCATTCCATGCTATTTTTTTACCTATTCCAAACATTAATGATATTACATCATACCCTGTAAATGCATGAAAAAAGAGAGGGCTTCGGAACGTTCAGGTCCAAGCTGTTGACAGATGTGATGGATTGGAATCTCTTTGAAGGTCATATTCAACCGTTTGAAGTGATATATGGCCAGAACAACCACGTCTGTGTCCACTGTGATGAGGTATGCTTTGGCATGTCCTTGCTCAGCTGCGTGTTGTAAGTGAAACATCATTCTGGTGTCTGCTTCTTCTTGCCGGCTTGGGGGCATGGTTGATATGTCGCTCGTTCTGTTGCTTAGCACCTGATTATCCTCCTATACAATATATACTGCTACGATATATATAACAACAGGGCAAACCAAAACACATTTAACAAGGACCTCTATACCCGCCAATATGCAGATGATACCGCGCTGGTATCTCATAACAGCTCGATTACCTGTACTGTAACTAAATTGCAACAACTTATGGATAGAACAACAACGTGGTTTAATGTATGGAGATTAAAAGCAAATCCAATTAAGTCACAGTTCATTATATTCAATCACACCCAAACTGACAATTCACCAACAATTTCAATAAATGGACAAACATTAAAAAATAAACCTGTTGCCAATTACTTACAAGCTTAATTTCAACCACCACACAAAGCTCATAAAGAAAAAATGCATAACCAGAGGAAAACACTTCAGAAACTTAACATACAAAGATAAGGGAATAAACAAGAAAACAGCAGCACACATATAAATCCATATGCAGACCAATTCTTGAATATGCACACCCATTATATATAAATTGCAGAAAACCAGCAGTAAATAACTTTAAAGTAGCAGAAACATCCACCATACACTCAATAACCAAAATCCGTCATCCAAGAAATGCCCTACATAACCCTCCAAACAATCTTCTCTACGAAGCAACAAATACCCAACCCATAGCCCAACTTCTTGTGCACCTCTCCACTAAATTTGCAAAAAACGAACTCTGACTACGATGCAACCATTTTGTAAGACACGAGAACACCAACGTTCGAAGCACAGGTACCCCGAAAAAACCATATTGGAACTCCTTAAAGAACTTAATGAAGAATAATTGCAAAGAAGAGTTTCCCTTGTTTTTTTTTTTTTTTTTTTTGTAAATCAAGATATTTATTCTTTCTTATTATAACTTCCTATAAAATTATATGTAAAATATGTTTAAATATGCAACTGGCAGAAGGACCTCGGTCAATAGCCATTTGGTTTTACCAGTAAAGTACTTTATTATTATTTATATTATTAGACATTTTAGAAGGAATAATTTATAAAGTAATAATATTTGAGATGCGTACTCTAGATAGGGTTAGAACTAGATACCCGAAAAGTCTCCCCCCCCCCAGTTTAGGGGTGGAACGTTCCACGTCCCTTTTTTTGCAAAAAACCACCCCAAACGGGGACTTAAATCTGGTTTTTCACTTTTATCTTATAAACCGTTCGTCGGAAGAGAAAAAAGTATAGGAAGTAAAAAATTTGTCGTTAAATTTTGCATAAAAAATGTCCTATTAACCTTGTAACTTATCCTCACCTATTTCGCGCTTTCCGAACAGAGAGGTAGTTTTGGAGCGCACAGGTAAAAATCGATCCTATTCGAAGTTTAACAGCGAATATCTTAAAACGAGAAAAATGCACAGGAATGATTTTTTTTTATTTAATTTTTTTATTGAAAATATCATACAGAGGTAAGATATTCGCTGTAAAATTTCGTATAGGATTGATTTTTACCTGTGCGCTCCAAACTACTACTACTCTGTTCGAACTTTATTAGCGCGAAATAGGTGAGGATAAGGGCCATTTTTTATGCAGAATTTAACGACAAATTTTTTATCTCCTATACTTTTTTCTCTTCCGACAAACGGTTTACAAAATAAAAGTGAAAAAACCAGCTTTAAGTCCCTGTTAGGGGAGGGGGGGAACTTTTCGGGTATCTATTTCTAACCCTACCTAGAGTACGCATCTCAAATATTGTTACTTTACAAAGTATTTCTCCTATTCATTGTTTTTTTAATCTAATTTGCGTGTACTAACAGATCAGTAAACCAGGATGCATGTTACCATTTTCCTTCAACGTAAAATTCATGGCAATGAATTTAGAATTTTTATTATAGGGTAATCTATTTCTGACTATAGCAGAAAACTGTATTGGAAAGTCCACGTAAATTTCTTCCACGCGAGTGCTTGTATCGTTTACAGTATAAAACAACAGCTATTTTTGTCACATGACTAATTCGATAATATGCATACATAGAAGGCTTGCGATACGCAAAGTGTTGGCCTGATTTTATTTCATCAGAGGTATAGGCACTTAGCAATATTGTTCTAAAAAGTATTTGGTTAATATTTATATGGAATTTAAGATGTTAATAAAACCATTTAACTTTATGGCGAATTTTATGTAGCTATTATAAATCCATTGCAGATAGAAATAATCGTGACAGCAAATTAGTTTTATAATTAGGTCTTATAGAATGCTTTAAAACTTTTGTCTTATAAGAATAAGTATACTTCATGCCTATAAAAGGCCTTAATCACAGCGGCAATAAAGCGCACAATTGTTTCTAAACCCTGACAAAGCTTTCTTAAAAATTCCGAAAGCCCAAACGACTTTTAAATTGTTTCTTGGGAATGTTTACAATATAGCGGAGCGGTCTGGTTTTGAAATGAAGCCAGCTTTTTAAAAAAAATTTTTTTTTTTTGACAATTCGGTTACATGCCTTCTATTTTATCATGTTATCAAGTTCAGCTTAATCACACAAGGTGGGGCAAAAATTAGCATTTAAAATTCGCAAAAACACGTTTTTTCACAATAACTTTGTTATTTTGACTTGACCAAAAAAAAGTTAAATCAAAAATTGAAGACCTCGCAGAAGCGCATAATTCTGGTAAATTTTTTTCAAATTGGACGGTAACTTTTGAAATAGATAAGAATTGGTTGAGCCGGAGGACGGGGGTGGTGGGCCAATTAGGGGAGGGGGAGGAGGAAGGGAAAGAAAATTATTCACCCCCCTCCCCCGAACTTTTTCCCTGTCCTACGATTTTGAAAAACCAAAATGGAATTTGTTCGCTGTTATCTCTAGTATTTGACTGATTAATTTTTTTTTTTTTAATAAACAAATTTTTGGGAGAGGGAAAAACTTTTTGCATTTTTTTCAAATGCGTTTTTTTTTTATGTAGGAAAGGGTTCAGAGGAGAAACTTGTTTACAGGTAAGTGAGGATCTTTTCTGTTTTTCCGCACTTTTCTAAATTCACCGGTGGACGTATCGGTAGATAAAATACGAAGCTGATTGGCTATATTTTTCAAAATAGCCAATCATATAATGTTATTGCTTACCGGTGAATTTAGAAATCTGCCCTTTATTTAAAAAAAAACATATCGCAATCCAAGCAATAGGAAGGGAGGGAGAAGGCATAATGCGTTTGCGGGAATAAAGGGTTAAGGAAAATGAATAGGGACTTCGGACCTTGATATAAATCTTTTTTCCATCTTAATATTTTCGGCTGTCCCAAGTCAAAACACTGTATAAGCCAGTTTCATCAAAAATCATATTTTTACATTTTTTGATATATATAGTATCAACATCTACCAATCCGTGATTGAGGAAAACTAAAATTCCATGTCCAAAGTTCATGTGTAAACAATAATATCCATTGTATATCCACTAACCGAATCAAGTTATTAATTTAAAACACTGAAAATCCATAATTTTTAAATGGTTTATACAGTGTTTTGACTTGGGGCAGCCGTTTTATCAATCTACCTTTATCAAATATTAAACTTATTAAAAATAATTATTTAATGCTGTCACGAGTTTTCGTGGCCCATTTCTCTAGTTTAGGTGTCTATTGGATATATAAAACAATTATTTTTCCGTTTAACTCGCTCTAACTCACAAACGATACAATGGATTACTCTCAAATTTTTACTGTGTTATCACTATATATTTGTTAATAAAATGTGTTAATATGTAGGTCAAATTTTAATAAGTGTAGAAATCATTACTTTTTTTTCTAAGGCTATGCCGAAAGTTGCCATTCTCAAATGTAACATACGGGAAACTTTTTTATCTTTCGAAATAGATACCAAGTATATCGAGGTCATATGAAAATAAAAGATTGGTGTAACTTTTTTATTTGAAACTTTTTTTCTAGCAGTAGCAGTTTGCGAGAAAATTGCAAATCAATGATTGTTGGCCCGGTACTGCAATTAATTGCTATTATTAGACTTCCACGTTCTTTATGATCTCTTAATTATCTCTTAAGTTTTGCATATGTTCCCTCTTGATAAATTAAATACTTAAAAAACTAGAGTAAAAATCATGCTCCTCGTCGATTTGTTTAACTTTTTATATAATTGTGCACATTCTTCAGAATACTCTTTCCAGTGTTTTGGAAATGTTAATTTTTGAACATTTTAAATCTTATATTGACGCTTATCAGTATAAAAAAAAAGTAAAAAGGAGCAAGTACATCTATAATAACCTGCCTGTGTTTCAAACTTGCGATCCTTGGATTTCAAGCTATAATTCTACTTATTACACCACCATACCCTATTTCCGAAAGCGATAATATTGCTAATATAATGTCACTTTTTGAAAATCATGTCTACGTTTTAATATTATATTATTATGAAATATGTATTAGTTAAATATTTAGTGTGGGAATGTCGACATAAATGATAGAAAATATCATTAAAAAAAAATTCTATTCAATTACAAATCTAAAAAAATCTGAAAACATTTTAAATTTTAAATGATTAATAACTTTTTATTTACTGATCGATTTTGTTAAAAAACAAATTATGTTTGTCTTAAGGATTTTTAATGTTATAACATTAGTTGTTAAAGTACTCGTCCAAATCTAAGGTTTGTGCAATGTGTACGCCTCAGTAATAGCACAACTTATTTATAACCTGCCGTTTCGACAGTATTTGATAAAATATTAAGATGGAAAAAAGATTTATATTGCCGAATATCAAGGTCCGAAGTCTTTAACCCTTTATTCCCGCAAACGCATTATGCCCTCTCCCTCCCTTTGTATTGCTTGGATTACGATATTTTTTTTTTTTTTTAATAAAGATAAAAAAGATCTTCACTTACCTGCAAAAAAGTTTCTCCTCTGAACCCTTTCCTATGTAAAAGAAACGCATTTGAAAAAAAATGCAAAACGTTTTTCCTTTCCCACAAATTTGTTTATTTGAAAAGAATAAAAAAAATAAATCAGTCAAATATTAGAGACAACAGCGAACAAATTCCATTTTGGTTTTTCAAAATCGCACGACAGGGAAAAAAGTTCGAGGAGGTTGAATAATTTTCCTTTCCCTACCTCCTCCCCCTCCCCTAATTGGCCCACCACCCCGATCCTCCGGCTCCATCAATTCACCTACCTCAAAAAAAATCTCAGCCCCCTAACTCCTTCTTTTCGTGAAAAAATTAAGGAATTACTTTTTTGTATATTAGTGTTACGGCAAAAAAACGTGTATTTAAAAAAAAGTTTCACGAAAAATTCACGTCCGATTTGAAATTTTTTTTTACCAGATTATGCGCTTCCGCAAGCACTTCAATTTTAAATTTAACTCTTTTTTTCGTCAAGTCAATAATAAAAAAGGTACCGTGAAAAAACGTGTTTTTACGAATTTTAAATGCGAATTCCTGCCCCACCTCGTGTGATTAAGCTCTGAACTAACTTGATAACATGATAAAAGAGAACGCGTGCAACCAATTTTTTTAAAAAGTTGGTTTCAAAACTCTTCTTTTTCTCGCCAGATCCGCTCCAGTAATAAGGAAAACCTTAATAATGGATTAAATCAAATGAATAATAAAGTACAACTATTTTAACTATTTTGAAACCTTAAAGAACTGCGCGTCCGGCCCGAAGGACCAAAAAAGATACGTTAATGCAATGCACTGTAATTAATTTTGTTGGTTCATCATTTATTAAAATGATAACCTTCATACTTCTTACACCTAATTTTAATGAATTTGTTCCATACTTTTGACGTACAGTCAAATTCTTGTCTGATTAAAAAAAAATTATGTTCAGTAATGAACATTGAAGTTACGTAGATATAGAAGTTGTCTAGAATTTTTAAATGAAATTATTTTCCTTTTCAGATTTCCATAAATCACATCCATACGTTATATCAGGCAGCGTAGATCAGACAGTAAAAGTGTGGGAATGTCGTTAGATATTAAGGAAGCTGGCTCAAAAATCCATGCGGGTCGGAACGAAATTATGTTCTGAATGTTATAAAGGAGAACTTAACAGTGGCTTTTCGCAATCACTTGGTGTGCATAGTTGAATATTATTTTAAGTCAAAACCATTATTTTACATTTGACCGGTCTTAAATAATATTTTTATGTTAATGTAAAAATATTGTTTTTGGTTTAGAAGAATAATCCGGTCAACAATGTTCCGATTTGTTTTAAATAGATTATTTAAAAGGTTATTTAACATTTATTTAAGAAATAACTTATATTTTTTGTTACTTTTTAAAAAATGCTCTTGGAGTTTCACATTTAGTTTTATTTTGTTAAATGATTTTTAGCAACTTAATACGGTATTTGTATAATTTTTGTGTTTTCTATGTGATATTCTGGTGAAACTTCCGGAGCGTTAAAAATAAATTAGAAACAAATAGAAGCTTATTGATATATAAAATGCAAGATTCATAATCGTAGTCCCTTAAAACTTTGGAGTATTTATTACCAGTTATATTTCTAATAGCAAACGGTTAATAATAAAATAAAATCAACTTGGTTGTCATAGATTTTCATTTTTCTGCCTCTTTCTGTAACATATATTTGTAAAACCGGTAGTTTCCAAACACTTTTTTCCTCGTAAGATATTAAATTTACAGTTATTAAAATCCAAATTAAATTAAGTAAAGTATATGAAGCAGTGTGATCTTGTATTTTTGTCGGGTTTCTTATTTTTATTTTTAGATTAGAACAGTAAAAATCAAGGTAAGTGGAATATTTGTAAAACTGACTTTCTTTGGTAAATTTTTCTCGGGTTTTTAAAGATATGTTAAGGACGATTGTTTTGGAATAAAAATACACCAAAAGGCTTAACTTATAGTTATGCAATTATCCAGGACATTTATTTTATGGTTTCTTATTCAATTTATTCCGTAACCTAAAATAAGTTGTACCTCTAGTTTTTTAACATATCCGTAAAATGTAAATTGGTTTTACAAGTGTTTTAAGACCTGTAAGAACGCATTAGTGGTTAAAATATTTCAACGTAGTATGTATTGCACAGCTAAAATTGCAGCGTTTTAGAGCTCATTTTAATTTAACGGAAAGTATTTTATTGTTGTTAAATTTTTTAAATTTATGTATATAAAGATGCCTCATGGTTATATTTTCTAAATACTCACCCTGTAATTATTTTTTCATTTAACCCTCCCTCCCCCTTTTAATAAAATGAATAAATTGAAATATATTTTACTGTTTTGTTTTTAATTAACAATTATGGAATTTTTAAATTTGTTGGTTAATTTTCATTTCAGTGTAATCTGCTTGCTTTATACTACTGCATGTGCACAATTGTTCATATAATCCCTTATGTACTTGACATGCATATAATCATGTATTCTTTGAGTAGAATTTGTGAATACTTTCGTCTGTATATACTTAAAAAATAAAATCTCTCCCATTTACATTGTGTTTTATTTACTGCTAGTTGGATTAGATTGTAAATGAGTCATTAAGGCGCGAGTCTCTCTCATCCCTTCGACATAAAAGGTCTTCTTTTGTGAGTGCGATCACCACGCACAGGGGCTGTTGCTCACCACTGCAGGAAATGTACCTGTCTAATCCTAGGGTTCTAAAGAATCCTAGAATTTTCTTAAGAGTCGTCTTTTCCACTTTTGAAGACGTCAAAGCTACCTGTTCTAGAAATGACTTTTTTAGGTAGAAACTAATATTGGACCAATATTTATTTATGGGACAATCTCTTTTTACAAGAATATAAAATGTTTGTTAATCAAAGTACACTACCTATTAAGAGATGGGTAAAGGAAACTTTCCATATGAAAGTTTCCGGAACGAAATTTTGATAAAAATGATTTCCAATAAAATATTTGAATATTCCGTAAAAGGAAACTCCCAAAATTTTGGAAACTTATAAATATTTGATTGAAGCCAGTTCAGAGAAGTCTTGTATTAATCTTGGAGTTCCTCAAGGTTCTGTACTGGGGCCACTTATTTTTCTTTTATTTATAAATGATTTACCACTTCATATTAGTACTGAATGCGTTGTGCTGTTCGCAGACGACTTCTCCACCGCAGAGGAGGCAGATGCTCCTGAGGAGCTGCAAGACAAGCTCAATACTCTATGAACAATTTATCAACTGGTGTGGTACCAACAAATTGATTGTTAACACCAAAAAAACTATTTTGCTACAGTTTTTTCATAGGAAAAGAATGCAAGCATCCATAAATTAACAGTTACTCCAAGGAAACGACAAAATTTGTTGGTATTCATATTGACTCTGACATTAGTTGGAGATATCACCAGAGATGGGTCGAGGAAACTTTCCATATTTGATAAAAGTCTGTAAAAGTCATGTAAATAATATAATGAGCAAAATGCATAAATTTTTTTGACATCACCGAATAATAGATCACTAAAAAGCGTTTTCTATGTATATTTTATTTTTTTTTTATCGGAATTAAAGGATAAAAAAATAATTTAGTTTCGCTGAGAATTTAGACACGTTCAAACGAAGCAAGTTTCCCGCCATTTGCGTGTGACGTCATCCGGCATTTAGCATTGGCAATGTTTATTAGTATTATTTTCAACAGATATTTAATCTATGTACTTAGTGGTGGCAAACTATTTAATATAAAAAAGTTATATAATCTGAGACGAAAAACAATAGTTAATGTTGATAAAAATATTAAAATAATGCATTATGTTTATATATTCTGAGGTTAGGTATCTAAATCTAACTGCAGTAAAAGGATAAAAGTGAGCGTAAACAAATTTATTGTTACGAACAATGAATGATGCATCCTTGTCGCTTTTCCACCTCCAATTTCTGCACTGATATAATCGGTATTATTACCAAAAAATTGCTCATCATAAACACGTCGATTTTCGGCAAATTGTCACTTTGAGCTTGCACAAAGTCGCTGTTCGTCATTTTTACCACTTAGATAAATTAATACACTAATAATTTTTACAAAAATAAACAAATCGATATTTAAAGGTCAGCAGACTAAAATTTAACATTTAATTAACACACAATTTAATATTTCAGCACTAGCAGATGTAAACTGTCAAAGCTATCAAACTTGTCACTTGTCTCCGTACTTTTCTAAATTTACCGCTGGGTGGATAAAATACGAAGCTGATTGGCTGTGTTTTTCAAATTAGCCAATCATATAATGTTATTTCTTACTGATGCGCTCCACCGGTGAATTTAGAAATCTGCGGTCTATGGATGAAACTAAAACGTTATGCCAGATGACATCAGTACCGTTTATAGTCACGTGGTTTTGTTCCGATAAAATTTGAATTTTAAAATGATTTTTTTTTACAAAATAACTTTTTATAGTTTCCTTTTATTATATACTCGGCTTATATAATATGTATAATGAAAAAATAATAAATTAATGCATTTTTAAAATTCATGCATCTTGCTCATTGTATGCACTCATTTGGTATCAAAATGAAGCTTGCATCATCACGAATCAGATTTCACCTTAAAATAGGCTGTCAATGTACCCAATGGAAAGTTAGAAGGAAAAATTCCTGGAAACTTTTGGAGTTTTCAAAACGGAAAGTTTTGGCTGGTGCAAAATAACGATTTCATCCCCGTAGGGGATCCTTTCTAATATGGCGTTTAGTATAAAGTGACCGTTCGTCCCCATTAGGAGGACAGTCCCCCTTTTGATGGAGCTGTCCCTCAATGTGAATGTCCCCCATTCGTGTGGTTTCTCCAAAGATGTCCCCCATTCCCGTGATTGAAAAAATGTTTTCCCCCCATTCTATCCCCCTGTCAGGGCCGGATTACCTATTAGGCACAGTTGCACGTGCCTAACGCCGTCAATGCCAAAGGGCGCCGTTGATGTTCTTTCTATTTTTCTTTGCCTCTCAAACCACGGAAGTAAAAGGGGCGCTAGTTGAGTATTGTGCCTAACGGCGCCAACAATGGTTAATCCGGCCCTGCCCCCCGCTCGCTCATTAATTATTAAACCTGGAAATTTTTTTTCATATGTCCCCCATTACCAAGATTCAAATATGGTCACTTTAGTTTAGTATCATTTGCGTATTGTTTACTTTTGTTTTCCATTGTGTTTTGTGGGTGTGTGTTTACAACAGTGTTTACTACACCTCTTGCCTTCCTCGCCCATATGTGTTGAGAAAAAACCATACGCATTGTTGTAAAATAGAAAAGGCACCTCTGTTCTCCCTTATATGCTCGAAGAATTATTGGACACTTCCATTGAAATAAATAACATACTGGAAGGCGCACTGGAACCACAGAAAGTGAAGGGAAGAGAGAAACACGCGTGCACCTCCTTTTTCAGTAGTGGGAACGAGATCACAAACCCACCTCTACTTTAAGAGGGCTAAGGAGGTCCGCCATATCAGTGTTGCCGGGTCTAGTGAAATTTCACTAGATCTAGAGATTTTTTTTCGATCTAGTGATTTACTGAAAACTTTTATTAAAATGCCTATATTTTTGGTTCGTCAGATTTGTTGCCCTCTAGCGGTTCGCAGACAAACATCACTTTCTAGTTTTTCATTTAATACACATAATCTAATTCTGGAAAGGAAATAATTAGACAGAGAGAGCGCTGATGTCGTATGTGAGTCATTATAGCCCAGACGACAGAAAATTTTATACTAAAATCTCCAAGAACTTGCGAGTGTATAGAATAATATCCTGAGAAGTTTACATTCTGCTAGGATGCAGAACAGAAAAAAAAGTGAATAAACTATTTTTTTTCATCCATTCTTTCATAATTTTGAAATTAAGTTAGGGTAGGAAAAAATAAAAATACGTGTTTCTGAACAAAAAATGTCCTAATAAAATGTTGAAAAAAATTTTTTTTCACTTTTTTTTATGTTCTGCATCCGAGCGAAATGTAAACTTTTCAGGATATTATTTTGTACACTTTCACGAACTCATTAAAAAATTATTCAGTTTGAAAGTTTTTGGAGGTAAATACCTTGAACGACTGGACTATTATATAGAACAGTAAACTCTATTCTAAGGTTCACTGGCATAGAAGGGAAAAGGGAAAAGGCAATAAGTAAACAACAAAACAACTGCATTCATTTGCAGATGCTATGCTGTTAATTGTAAATATAACAGCCTCAAAAAATTACATGTCCTACAGAATACAAGTCTGAGTTTTTTAAAAAATATATTTTTTTCACACAAAAATATTTATCCAACAAAAAAAAATTTAAATTCCCTCCCCTTTAATTTTAAATCTAGAGAAATTTTAGTCAGATCTAGTAACTTTTTAAAGCGTTGTCTGATGTTAAAATTTTGACCTGGCAACACTGCGCCATATTGCCGAAATACTGGGTATAGAATTACGCTCCTTAGAAGGCATTCATTAAAAAATTATGAATGGGGATTTGTCTATAATAATGTTTTATATTTCACAAACTCAGTGAAATTGTTATAAAACTGTTAATAAAGGAAAAAAAATCATAATTTGATTTACCGAGAAAAATACGGAGCGAAACTCTGGTCGAATACCAAAACTTTTTTTAAATACAGCATTTAAAAATAATCAATATTAAAAGCCCAAATCTATACCCTTCTTGTGTCTATACCCCGATGTTTCGGAATTTCTACTCTGGTATGTAGCGACATCTGCGGCCTGATTCCTTAACTAATACAGTTTGACAACATTGTTGATGACCTAATAAATAAAAATGTAGTGTTAAAATCTCGGAAGCAAGCGCTCGAAAAACAAAGACAGCAGCTGAGAAAGATGGAGCGAAATATTCGTTAAAACAGAATAGTCTGTTAAAATTTTAAATTATTTTATAGTTGACTTTTTGAGTGCCCGTTGTATTTCAGTTTATTCAAGAGGTTGTTTAGTTTAAACTCACGTTTCTAGCAAGTGTTTTTTATAACTTGGTGTAATGTGAAAAAACATTTTTAATTTATATTTATTGTGTACTTTTTATAAATTTTTGTGATAGGACACTCGACTTTGCGTTTGTTAAACTTTAAAGGAAGAAAGGCAGGTTTAATGCCTATAGACAAAACTTTTTAGCTATAATCCAGCAGGATATTTAATATTACCTTTAAGAAAAAATTGCAAATTAAATTTTTATTTTTAGTTAGATGTAGATTTTGAACAAAATATTGTACAATATGGGTTATAGAAGAAAGCAACAAAATTTAAAATTTTGAACAAAAACGTTATGCGCAATCAGAAAAAACTGACGGTTTTCCATTTTGAGGTAATATACTCAATTCAATTCAATTCAATTCAATTCTTTATTGGTGGTAAAATACACAGAGTGTTTACACACGTCAACATACAATAAGAAAGATAAAATACAATAAGGAAGATAAAATACAAAGTACATGATATTAAATGTATAAAATATAGATATAAGGTATAAGACTAACGGCACAGAATACAAATGACAAACTAAGAAAATAAAAAATTTATAAGCAATAAATCTAGTCGGTATGGTACAGTTTAACATACCTATATTCTATATTTCATCGCATGTATAGTTAACCCTTTCACTGTGGACGGCCCAAATGCCGTGGCTGGTGCTGTGCGCAATTATTTTGCTGCTAGCGAGTATAGTCGTCTGGAGCAGTATGGTTCAAAGGAGTATTTTTTTAAAATTTTTTTTCAGTTAAAAAAAAATTTTGTGACAATACAACATGTAATTTTGAAAAAAATCATAAATCATAACGTATACAAATTAAAAGAATTATTTTGATATGGTACTATGGTAAAAAAAAAAAAAATTGCAGCGCGATTGCAATCGGCCGGTTTCCCACCCATAAACCTGAACACCTCGAGAAAATCCGGCTAGAGCAGTCAGATCCTATTTAATTTTGAACCGCGAGTTATCTCGTCTGGAGCAGTTAACCCGTTGGCGAGTATACTCGTCTTTAGTAGTGAAAGGATTAAGAAAAAAGAAATGAAGAGAAGTTTGGAGTGAGCGCGAATTTTTGTATTGCCGTACCTACTTTTTATTATTTTTTTTTCCATTGCATATGGGTGCAGGTGCAATTAAAGAGATGAGGGATTTATATGAAAACATTTAACAAAATAGTTGTCAATGATTTTTATTATAGACTAAGAATTCCACATTTTCATGTATTTGAATATCTTTTCGGACTTCCGGTTTAGCCGGAAGTGACGTCAATTCTTGGTTTTTAAATGGAACATCCTGTAGATTATTGCATTTTTCAAAATTCCGAGAAAATTCTGAATATGTTTAAATTGTTTTGGTGAGTTTTTACACCAAATTGATTTTATTAGAGCCATGTTCTGTTTTAATTCCAGAGTGCTATCATAAATGGCACAAAAAATAATCTTTCAAAATTAGTTTCTTTGCAAAAGTTTTTTTTTTTCAAATGGCACCGCCCTCAGTGAAATACAACTTTTCAAGACCAATCCAACGGTACCGCCAAACCAAAAATCCATTGAGTATTGAATTCAAAAAAATATGTATTTCTTATTATAAACAGTATAAATTATCTTTAAGGTAAGCCATGAAAAACATAGGTTTTTTTGAGTTTAATACTCAATGAATTTTGGGTTTGAAGGTATCGTTGTATTGGTCTTGAAAAGCTGTATTTAACTGAGGATGGTGACATTAAAAAAAAAGACTTTACAAGAAGCTAATTTCTAAAGGTTAGAATGCAATTATTAAATTTGTTGATTAAAAATCAAATGATGATTTAAAATTAATCGCAGAGCACTCTAAATTCAAAACAAAACATGGCTCTAAAAAAACCAAATTGGCGTAAAAACTCACCAAAACGGTTAAAGCCTATTCGAAATTTTCCCAGGATTTTGAACATGCAATAATATACAGGGAGTTTCATTTAAAAATCAAGATTTGGTGTCACTTTCGGCTAAGTCCGAGAAAATCCTCAATCACGTCAAAATATTTTTCGTCTATATATTATGTATGCCGAGTTTCATATTGATACTTGAAAAACAAGGGGCAAAAAGGGCAAAAGAGATAGTGATAGTGATATCGTTGTCGCACACTAATTCATCGTATTTCATAATACTTACCATTACATATCAATTTTATAACTAACATTTCTAAATAGTTAAATATTTTGTAATAATTAATATGTAAGAATTTTTTGTAGAATTTGAAAATTCGAATCTACAATCACAGTTAGTTTTTTAGTGGCTGTGTAACCATCATATTATATGACTCATGTTACCTATACAGGGTGTCCTGGAATCTTGTAAATTGTGAATGATATAGAGTTTGATATGTAACACATAATAGTGTAGAAAAACGTAGGTTTTGTTACTAATATAATAATAATTAATTGAACAAATTATAGATTGACTTATATAGTTTTGAACATTATATTTGTGCACACGATTTTAAAAAAATTGTTAATTTACTTAATAATCAATTGCTGTAGCTGACCTAAGAATATAATATACAAATATTACCATATGTCAGCTTTAAAACCTTATCCAATTTTTGAGAAATGCGCTTATCATTTGCTCCTATCCAATTTACTTTTAAAACAAGCTGATGATCAACCAAAAGACTGTGGTATTTATTTATTTATTTAATTGCCTTATTTATTTTAACTATAAAAAATTAATTTCAATAGAAAATGAAGAATGACTTTTTCTAAAAACAGTTTGATGATAGATAGTGTACGATTGTTACGTTTTATAGCAGTTTTTTAATATACATATATTTTCGTATATTTTTTGTATTTTTTATTTAATCGTTCCTGTAACCTGTTAATTATTTTGTAATTTATTATATAAGTAGGTATATAATTTTTTATGCAGTAGGCAATCGATCCAATCGGTCGTATTTATAGAGGCTATAGAATCAAAGATGCAATTTTTAATATTAAGTTAATGTAGTGTAAAGTTAATACTTTGATTTGGTTATTAAAATGAAAATTGTTCTGCTAACTTTTGGGATTTATTGTTTTTTATGCAGGACAAAGCTGAATTGCTTCTATTAAGAATTATGCACTAGATTCAAATCTGTAGGTGTACACAAAATTTGCAGGTAAATAAATTCAATAAACTCTTTAAGTGTAATCAATTTAATTTAATTTAATTTAAATAACTCTTTCCTTTTCTTCCATAAGAGGGACCAAAAATTGGAGCAGACGTGAGCCATGCCCAGGGGGCGATTTTTACTCTCGATTTCATATCCGCGATTTTACAATTAAAACCAAAAAGACTGTTAATGTACAGGTGTCTTTAAATATGGAACAATCCTGTAGCTTTTTCTTTTGAAATTTGAAGGAATACTCGCAAATTTAATTTGTTTGCGACATTATTTTGTTTTGCATTACAAAATACACAGCTTATTTCATGTTATGCGTTTTTTATCGTAAAATACCACTAATACATATTAGCTCATTTTTTTTTTAATCACTAATATGAATTAGTGATTTTTGGGAATGAAAAATGTATTGCAGAAGACCGTGTATTGTTATCTAAAAGTTGATGACGCCTATAAATATAATTTGTACTGCTCCCTACATTTAAAAAAATAAATAAAATCTGCCAAGAAATAAAAAAGTTGCAAGTTGCAAAAGTTCCACATTTAAGCGGGGCACCCTGTACATTGACAGCCTTTTTCGATTCAATCATAAAATCGAAAGTAAAAATCGCTCCTTGGTGCATGGCTCGCATCTGGTCCACCGGAGATATATTTTTTTAGCATATTCGCGGTCCGTAAGTGGTGCACATATCTGCCAGTCAGCAGTTTTGTTCAAAAACCCTCCACTATCTGCACCAGTGCAAATGTATCTCTCTTCAAGTTATGTAGAATCTCACTCTATGTCCTTCTATTATCTGCACTAGTGTAGCAATTGCAGGATTTTTGAACACACCTAGTGATACAATCGCCTAACCGGTTGCGTATCATCCACCATCCACCACACCTGGTTCGTACACCAGTGAGCCCACTAGCGGCTCCTAAAGCTACCGCGCTCTGGCCGAAGCAGTGCTACAACTAGAGGCCCGCCGACAATTACTTACTGTGCGGTAGTAGTCTGTGGTGCGGTCCATATGTATGGAAAAATACATTTTAATCGTAATTATGAACATTACATTATATCTGGAGAATTATAAACTTCAAAATTACTTCTGCAGGAAAGAAAGCTCCCATGGAGGCGTGTGCATTTTCAGTATGAACAACCTGGATGTTACTCCTATTGACGGTATTCAGAATCTGTGTATCGAAGGTGTGTTTGAGTGTACTGCAGTAAAATGGAGTAAGAATGAAGAAAATGTGACTGTAGCTGTTGTGTACAGAATACCAAACTCAAATATTAGCATTTTCCTGGATAAATTACAAGATGCTCTCAATTTACTAATGAATAAAAAATCAAAAAAAGATGTAGTAGTACTCTGTGGAGACTTCAATATTAACTTCTCTGTTGATTCTGCTAATACACAAAGAATTAAGCAAATGTTCTTCTCTTATGGGCTGAACCTCACTATTGAAGACTTCACAAGAGTGACTGCAAATTCATCAACACTTATAGATAATATTGTTATTAATGTAGGAAAAGAATTTTACAGTTCTGGTGTAATCGATACATTTTTATCTGATCATAAGGCCCAGTACATAGAATTTACGTTAACAAACCAAATTGCACACAATGAGAACATTAATAAATGTAAAGAATTAACTGAATTAAAAAGAGTATATTCTAAAAGTTCAAAGCAGCTTTTTTGTCAGTTAATATCGACTGCAAACTGGAATGACATATATGAAACCAAATCTGTGAATGAATGTTTAGAGAATTTTAAAAATGTGTTAAAGTACTACATAGACATTTGTTTTCCCATGAAATATTATAATGGTAGGAATAAAGATAAAAATAATAACAGATTCTTGACATTAGGGTTACTCACAAGCAAAAAAAGATTAAGGGAACTTTATCACTTAAGCAAAATCTTATTAACAGATGAATTTAAACGTTACTATATTACATACAGGAAAATATACAAAAAATTAGTAAGAAAAGCAAAACAATTGCATTATAAAACGTATTTAAATACTGTTGACAATAAAGCAAAAGGTATATGGAATATTATTCATCAAGAAACAAATATTAAAAAACCAAATGTAAGCATTAAAAATATAAATAGAAATGGAGTGATATACTCTAATCCTATAGACATAGCGCAGAATTTTAACAACCATTTTGTAAACACACCCAATGTGGATATAGAATTAAACTGCACAATGAAAGAACACATAAATATTAACACCATGTACTTGGAGCTAACAAATGAAACAGAAGTATATAACACCATTATGGCTTTAAAAAACACCAGCTCATGTGGTATAGATGATTTTCCCAGTGAGATAATAAAACTAATTGCCCCTGAAATTGCATCTCCCATCACACACATTATCAACTTAAGCTTTATGACAGGAATCTTTCCAGATTCCTTAAAGGTTGCAAAAGTGTGTCCCATTTTCAAGAAAGGTAGTAAAGATGACTGTCAGAACTATAGACCTGTTTCTATTCTCCCGATAATTTCAAAAATAATTGAAAAAATTTTTGCTAAGCGACTAATATCCTTTTTAAATAAGTACAAAATAATTCTAGAGAATCAACATGGTTTTCGCCAGGGAAGATCCACTGAAACAGCTCTCGTATCTCTAGTAGAAAATATACTGTCTTCCATAGATGAAAAATTAAAGGTTGTGGGATTATTCTGTGATTTGAGCAAAGCTTTTGATCTCGTCGATCACAAGCTCCTGATTAAAAAATTAAATTCTTATGGTATACGAGGACTGGCGGGAGAATGGATCAACTCCTACCTTGAAAATCGGGCACAGGTTGTAGAAGTTAGTACTGAACGGGGTAGAGGCAGATCTACTAGTAGTAACTTAACAAGAGGCGTACCACAGGGCTCGGTGCTGGGCCCTATTCTTTTCACAATATACAACAACGACCTAGTGTACCAACTGAATACTAATACAGAAACAGTCATGTATGCTGATGATACCAGCCTAATTGTTACCTCCAATACTGAAGACAATCTTGAAGAGATAGTAAATAATGAAATTAATGTAGTTAACAGATGGTGTCAATCTAATGCTCTGCGAATAAATGAAAGTAAAACTCAGTATTTATATTTTAAAACAAGAAACTGTTTAAATTCGAACCTATCTATTTACATAGAAGATAAACAGTTAGCAGAGGCTAACAGCATTAAATGTTTAGGTATAACAATAACTGAAAACTTAAATTGGAGTACACATATTACCAATATCTGTAATAAAATAAGTAAACAGGAATATATATTAAGGCACCTTTCTTATAACTGCGATTTTGAAATATGTCGAACTTATTACTATTCAATGATGTACTCACATTTTAAATATTAAATTTTGGTTTGGGGATGTTCAGGGCAATTAAAACCATTATTAACTAGACAGAAAAGCTGTATTAGAATTTTGTTTAAGCTGAAAAGGAATGTTTCGTGTAAACAGTATTTCAGGGAATACAAAATATTAACTGTTCCATGTATATATATGTATCATGCTATAATGTATGTAAAACTTAATTTAAAAAAGTTTAATTCAAATGAGGGAGCAACACATTACTGTATAAGGAACCCAGTAATAACAACTACAAGAGCTAGGCTAGAATTGTTTAGAAAAAGTCCTTTGTCCACCGCAGTGCGGTTATATAATAAATACATTGCCAAATAGGTTAAAAACCATAGAATCGATAGCTTCTTTCCAAGCAGCAACTTTGGCCTATTTCTGTGATAGGGCTTATTATAGTGTAGATGAATTTTTTAACTCACCTGATTAACCTGCCATGGTCAATGGTCAATGTTTTAATTTTTAATTTGTGATTTTATGCAATTTTATGTGTTTAAGACTTATATTATTATATTATTTTAAGAATTTTATCGATATATGCTAATTATTGTACTGACAAGGCTGTGACATTTTTCTTGTACAAAAAGCTGAATAAAGTTGTATTGTATTGTATTGTATTGTATTATTTTGCACATTTCTATAATATCCAATTAGTGGAAATTTTTTAAAATTTTCCTTGAAATTTTCTAAAGCATTCAATAATTTTTCAATCTTCATTTTTTATAAAGAAAATTAAAACGTTATTGTTTATCAAAACACTTGATTCATGGAATTTTAATTTTAATAATAATGTGTATTAACTTTAAAAATCAGTATATACAATTGCTGTATTGAAGCATTTTTTCTGTAAAAATATCTAGCAATAAAGAATCCGTATAGATTGCTGTTTTCTATAAATCACAGATGCATTGAAGCAAACAAGATTTCTAGTAACACCGAGAAGGTTTGTGTTTTTATTGAGAAAATAAATTGACTGAAATGGAACAAAAAATGCTTAAAAAGACAGCAAAGAGGCTGTTGATATTTATTAGCTGTTTAAGTAGCAATATAGTGAACATGGAGTATGGAATTAGCAGGAAGGTGGTCAAAAACCACAGCACTTAGGCCCCATTGGACCCCTTGTACATCCTCCCTCTAGGCAGACACTCACCTAGGCCTTCAACCAACCTAATCTTTCGAAGTAGGTGGTGATGTTGCCTAGGGACATCTCCCTTACGTTGGCCAAGGTGGGCCAACGCTCTCCCAAAGTTGATTCTCTGGTTGATGAGACGGCTGAACAGTCACAGAGTACGTGTTGAACTGTCTCATCTTCTTGTTCACAACCTCTGCAAAGAGGTGTTTCGCTTAATCTCATATTGTATAGATGTTTCCTTAGCGGACAGTGTCCAGTCTGGATTCCTGTTATAAAACGTAGATTCCTTCTGGTCATTGCCAGGTAGTCCGTTGCTGTTTTCTTGTTGGGATACATGAGTAGTTCCCTAGCAAGCTGACAGCTGCTTGTTTCATCCCACAGCTTCTTAAATTCGTTGTGGGTGTTCTCCTTAAATAATTGTATTGTCGCCGTAATCGGTAACAGACTGGCCGGGCCTGGTCCAAAGATAAGTTGGCTTGCTGCCTTGTTGGCCAGTTTGTCGGCTTTTTTGTTGCCACTGCACTGTGCGTGTCCTTTCACCCAGCATACCGATATGTTGTTCGTGCTGGAGGCACCCACAAGTGCTTGATGACATTCCCATACTGCTCCTGTGGTTATTTTGTAACTTCTCAGGGCTAGTAGTGATTGTCTACAGTCTGTGTAGATCCTGATTGTTTTGCCCGTAGTTTGTCTGCGGACAATCTCTTTTGCGGCTATGGTTATGCCCGCCAGTTCAGTTTGTACTATGCTGGCTTGCTCATCCATAGTCCATTTGTATTGGATTTGCAGGCTTCTGGAGTATATTCCACATCCTGCCCCCTCCTTCTTTCTTGATCCGTCTGTGAAAATGTTGATCACACCTTCACATGCGGTCTCGTTTTCACTATTTGTCTGTATTGTGTAGGGTCTGTCAAAGACAAATTGGGGAGAGATACCATCTGTGCATGCCTGTAGAAGAGGCGTCTTCCTGACAGCCTCATTCCACAGGCGACTTCTGGTCTCTCCACAGCCTACATTTGGTTGTAGGCCAACGGACTTGAGGCGTGCCATTGTTATTAAAGCCACTTCTCTTAGATATAGATCCAGTGGTGGCAGACACAGCATTACCTCCATTGCTCTCGTTGGCGTTGTTCGCAGCTCCTGTTATGCTTAGGCAGGCAACTCTCTGCACTTGGCTGAGCTTGGCTCTCGCTGTAGCCTGTTTACTCTTAGGCCACCAGACCACAGCTCCATAGGTTATGATTGGTCTTATGATGGCAGTGTATATCCACATGACCACTTTGGGTTTCATTCCCCAGGTTTTCCCCATGATCCTGCGACACTGCTCATAAGAAATGTAAGCCTTTTTTAGTCTTCTGTCTAAGTGAAGATTCCATGTTAGTTTGGCGTCAAATGTTACCCCAAGGTATTTCACTTCTGATGCGAAACTTAGTGTTGTATCCAGGAGAACTGGTGCTTTCAGTGCCCCTGGTTTCCTTTTTCTTGTGAAGAGAACCATCTCCATCTTCCTGGGATTAACCGACAGCGAGTGTTCTCTGCACCATTTTTCAATTATTCTTAGGGCCCCCTGCATCCTTTCACAGAGGACTCCTTCAAATTTTCCGTTGAGCAGTATTGTTACATCATCTGCGTAGGCGATTGTGTGGAAACCCTCTGAGTTGAGGTGACGCAAGAGGATGTCGAGAACTAAGTTCCATAGCAGTGGTGATATTACACCTCCCTGCGGGCAGCCTCTCGCGACCATTCCTCGCACAGAAGCGTCTCCCACACTGATTTGTACAGCTCTTTTGGAGAGCATGTTGGATATCCAGCTTCCCATAATCGTGGGGACGTTTCTCTCCACTAGGGCTGCCGTGATTTTTGGGAAGGTGGTTTTATTAAACGCACCTTCTATATCTATGAAGACACCTAGGGTGGACTCTTTATTGTCCAAGGATTTCTCAATCCGACTCGCGACCGCATGGAGGGCGGTGTCGGTGGATCTACCCAATGTGTATGCGTGTTGGTTGGGATGCAAAGAGTTGTCTTTCACTACGACATCCCTCATGTATCGTTCACATAGCTTCTCCATTGACTTGAGCAGAAACGAGGTTAGGCTGACAGGTCTATATGCTTTGGGGGTGGTGTAATCCATCCGCCCCGTCTTTGGAATGAACACAACTTTCACTTCTCTCCATATCTTTGGAATATGAAGGTGCGCCAAGCTCGCCCTAAATACTTCGACCAGGTGCGGCAATAGTTCATCCAATCCCCATTGCAGTAGGGTGGGATAAATGCCGTCAATGCCTGGTGATTTGAAAGGAGAGAAGCTCTGTATTGCCCATCTTATCCTATCTTCGCTCACTATTTGGTTGGCCATTTGCCAATCCAAATATGAGGGCTGAGTGTCGACTTCGTTTGGCCATTCCTTCCGTTCTGCTATCACAGATTCCGGGAAGTGAGTTTCCATAAGTAACTCTAGGCTTCCACGAAGGTCGGTGGTTCTTGTACCATCGTCCTTTTTTAATAGGCAAAGGTCATGGTCTTTATCTTTGGTGAGGATTTTGCAAAGCCTAGCGGTCTGTGAGTAGTCTTCGATTTCCTCACAGTAGGTTCTCCACGCTTCTCTTTGTCTTTGTCTGACTAGTTTCTTAAACTCTTTGAGGTTGGTTTTATATGACTCCCAATCTGATTCCTGTCTCGTTAATTTTGCTTTGTTGAACGAGGCCCTAGCCTTCTTCTTGAGGTCAGTCATCCCCTGACACCACCACTTGGTGGCCTCATTGGACTGTTGCGAGGACCTCAAGGGGCAGGATGAGTCAAAAGCTTGTCTCATTGCTATTTGCAATATTTTAACATATTACTCTATTTCGCCACTACTTCCGGGTGTCCTTATGCTAACTCCTTCCAGGTTCTCCCTGAGTTGACATCGATATATGTCTTTGTCAGTCCTCCGGGGATCTCGGAAGGGTTTTTTCGGTGTCTTAATAAGGTTGATTTCAAAGTTGATCCATTGGTGGTCTGATAGTGTTACGCAGTCAGACACATGCCAATTTTGGATTAGGCTGGATATATGCCACATTGTTAGTGTTATATCTGTTATGGTCTGACTTCTGGAGTTTATAAATGTTGGTGTACAGCCCCTATTGCTTACAATAAGGTTGTTGCCAGTTATATAATCATAAAGTGACTTACCCCCTGCATTGTTTTCTTCACTGCCCCAGGTCACATGGTGTGCATTGGCGTCATAGCCCATGATCAGTTCCCAAACATTAAATCCAAGAATACAGCTAACTAGCTTAGGCTGTATTTTTTACATTTCTTGTAGCTTTACAGAACACAATAAAGATAAACGAAATAGAAAATATGGTTTGATTGTAACTGAGGAAGTCTCCTGCTCATATATAATACTTAACAGCCAAAAATAGCATTTAGAGCAATCTTGTCTGAAATTTTAGCTGCAACAATTATAGGCTAAAAATTTAAAGCCAAAATACAGCATTGACAAAATCCTATAATACAGCCAAAATAAAAATGAAAAGTAGAAATAAATGCTTTATTTTAGCTGCAATAGCTATATCTTCCAAGTTGTGTTACTTGAGGGTAAACTTGACGTAGGTAAGAGGGAAGGTTTTTTACTGAGCTAATCTAAGGACAAAAAATCAAACAGAACGCCCAACTAAGTTAGATTTCTTAAGTTTAGCTCAGTTCACTGGTAGAGCGAAAACAACTATTGTTTAAAGTTGTCACACCATTCGTTTTTCTAATAGTTGTCATTTTGAAGTAAGGCTTACTAAAAAGGATATTTTGTAGTTATCTTGTCACTATGAGCATTATTGACAACTTTGTTATTACGGTTATTGTTATTGCTAATAGGTACATTAAGTTGCTGTACTACTAGGCTAGGCATATTAGGATTCTCAGAGGAAAGTTTTGCTATAGTTTTTATTTTCTCGCCCTCTATGTTTTTTGGGTCGCTGAACATGAATTTAACGTGTGCAGGCAAAAATTTGACCCGGAACTTTGTTTTTTTGACACTTTTTGCCCAAATTTTGGCTCAGTTTTTAGAAAGGAAGCGTTTTTTCGACAAGCCCACAGGGTTCATAGCAATTTTTCAAACTTGAATTCCCTGACTTTTCCAGGTTTTCCAGGACTATTGGAAAGTTTTTTCCAGGTCTAATAATTGATGAGCGGGGTAGGCACACTGTGGCGTGTCACAAAATAATCGAACCAAAACTAGAAGTACAAAACTCAAAATTTCATTTGATAAGCGGGGGGGGCTCAAATTTCCTGACTTTTTATGAAAATTAACAAAATTCCCTGACTTTTCCAGGTCGCTAAGAACCCTGGCCCATTCCATACAAAATTAAAGTAGACAAAATTTCCTGCATTTTTCATATATTACTTTTTTTTGTAAGACTAACCATTCCACCGCTAGAGCACGCCAAAAAAAAAAACATATTCCCGGACCCAGTATACCTTACATGAATAATGAATATAGAGAAAGTAATTGAAAAAATGGAGACAAACGAATGAAATGCAGTTATTACTAAAGTAGTTATGTACAGTGTATTATAGTCAGTAGTATAATATATACTCATATCATTATAATGATAAATGTTGCGAATGATGAATGCCGCTGACGTCATAAATTGGACTGCCTTAATCATCTGGAACAAACAGAAGATGTTATTTTATGGATTTATTGATAGACGAGGTGAGTAGTAATCTGCACATGTTTACTGTTGAAGATACTGTCGCACATACCTTCGTTTTTCAAGGAACTGTCACATCTTCAGTCCGTTCATTTATTCTTCTTATTTTTTCAGGTGGTAGGGGGTCTGTAATGAACAGAAGATATAGGTCAGCTTGTACATTCATATTAACTACTTCGGACAGGTACATTTATGCTCCAAGTGTGTGATTGGGGAAGGAAATGTTACATATCTTCGTCCTCCTTGTCCACACTTTCTTCGATGGTCTCAACAACCGGGGAGAAGGTGAAGCCTAGTTCGTCCTGTACTTCGACGTCCAATGGTCTGTCCTCAAGGGTATTTGTGAGATCTCTGTGTCGATTGTCACGTTGTTGCAGTTGATGCACAGATTGGTGCAATCGAGGCTGCTTTTTTGCGCAGGTCTTGATGCATCTGCATGACACCAGACGCAGCATTTCGGGAGAAGCAGGGGCTTGTAGAGAGGTGATCGGTTCCAGACAATTTGTTGCTCGTTTCCAACCCCAATCTTCGGCATTTTTCTCAACCCCCAGCCATTGCTGCATCTGGTAATACACCCTAAAACAGTGCTGTGTGGCTGCAGCAGCTGATGGTGGTAGTGCAGCTATTTTTGATGAGGTCTTGAAAGCTGCTTTCTTATAATTAATGTATCTCAGACGGTTTATCGACGGTTCAGTCCTTCCTGTGTAGCCGTATACGTTGACCAGGAATCTCTCCCCTGCTGCTGCAATGCTTTCTGGAGTTGCCCCAGGGTTTTTGAACACACAATATTGGCAAGGTGGGGGTTTTTGGAGAGAGTTTTCACAAACTTCAATTTCCCTTGGTTGTAAGGTGCTGAAGTCGTATCACACCACTCATTGCGTGAAGAAACATGAAGTGTTCTTTAATGGTTTTGTTTTGCAGAGCGTGCACAGGAGAGTAGGTGGTTGGAGGAACGTTTCCCTTACCTGATTTCAGGAAGAATACGTTTTCTCGTTGGCAAATACCCGTAAGGATGACCAACAGGTCGATGTCCTCTCCAACCACCACCACAGTCTCAGTATGTTCAGTCAAAGACAGGGCATCGTTCACAATGACGGTGTCGGCATCTTCTGTGGCCTGTCTCCATGTCATTCTTTGTAACTTTAGAATGACGTCACTTAGCTAACCATGCATTGTCATTCAAACTAAACGTGTATGCAAAATTTCAGCTTAATTGGTTAAGGATAACTGTTTTAAAATTCACTTGCAAGATTTGCCCTAAACAAACTAACATACATACATACCTAGCAAGTTAAATAAACGCTTGTAAAAAACCATTCGTTTTTCTTCCAACATTTTTACGACTTGATCCGCTGACCAGGCGTCTCACGCAAATTTGGAAATTTAGAACTTTATATTCAGCAATCATAACAACCCATAGAAAACACGAGTTCATTATAAATCATTTATGATCAAATTCAGTATCATAGCAAGTGCGATTTCCGCGAAAACGGTGAATTTCACTAGATATGGAAATATGGCCCTTTTTTGGCGTGCTCTAGCGGCGGAATGGTTAGTCTTTCAAAAAAACGTTATATATGAAAAATGTAGGAAATTTTGTCTCTTTTAATTTTGTATAGAATGGGCTTGTCGAAAAAACGCTTCCTTTCTGAGATTTAGGTCAAAAACTGACAAAAAAACAAATTTTTGCCTGTAAACTTCAAATTCATGTTTAGTGACCCAAAAAACATGAGGGTGAGAAAATCAAAACTATAGCAAAACTTTCCTGTGAACCCCCATATTTTTCCTAATATGCCTAGCTTATACTAGTTTTTCATAAATGAGAGGAATCAAATAGATTCTTGATTCGGTGTTCTTAAAAAAATTTTTTTAAATAATTTTACCCCCTCCATAAAAACTGATAATTAAAACAATAATTACACAGCCACACAAAAAGAAAGTGGTCTGGCCTGCGGACCAGACCAGTGTATTTTTATGTATTTGGTAATTGTCAGGTTACTTCCCCCCCCCCCCCAAAAAAAAAAAAATGATCTGTATCTTAATGTATTTTGATCTTCTGAAATCGAATCCTAAGTCAGAATTGTCAGATTCGCTTGTTTTTCAACCCTCACAGTGCTTAAAGTGTTTGGCTTGCGACCACGGGGTCCCGGGTTCGAATCCTGGCTAGGGTATGGATATGTAGTGGCGTTTTTCACGTGTTGCCGAGACGGTAGCAGTGGGCTAGACTGTGGTTGTGTGAGAGACAACACGGTCTAGTCACTCTCC
Organism: Rutpela maculata; assembly: GCA_936432065.2. Taxonomy (NCBI): domain Eukaryota; kingdom Metazoa; phylum Arthropoda; class Insecta; order Coleoptera; family Cerambycidae; genus Rutpela; species Rutpela maculata. Next base: position 98,871,662 of record OW386290.2, on the reverse strand, counting down.
TCTCCTAAGTTCGAGTCTCAGCTGAGGCAGATGGATGTTGTGATGTTGTCTGTGTGTCCGTGTCAGACCATTTTTTTTTTGTGGCTGTGTTATTGCTGAAAAAACAGTAAATGCCTAATTTAATAGTGCAAGCATTTTTTGCATGTATCATTCATTGATATTTTCTAAAGTCTCATATTGCATTATTTAGTGAAATTTATTTCGAAGGCGGCAAAAAATTTAATGAAGCCATTTTGTTCAGTTCTTATAGTACGGCAGCCCGTTACCAAGATTTTCTCATTAGTTCTGGGAGAGCTAAGAGAAAAGTTCAGGGTGACGGAACTTTTTATCTGTCTAAAGGGTTCAAATCGAGCTTTGAACATGTAAAGAAAAACCGGTCATCTCTGTCTTCGCAGCGAGGCAGTTTCTTTTGCCTTCTTGTCGAGGAAAGTAAATATGATGAGGAAACATTGAGAACTGCCCTTTTGACTGATAAGCGGAGTTACAAAGACCGAATTAATGACAAATAACCACCGGTCAAAATTCTGGTCATCACGGCGAGGCAGTTCTGCTCATTATCGAGTAGTTTCGATGTCTCTTGACCACAGGGAAGTTCGAAAACAATTTTTTGCTAGTTCAGTTACATTCGCATGTTGCTTAATTTTGAGGGCTGAGCAAGTCATCGCGGCCAGGCAGTTTTCCACTTCAGGCTATTCCAAATATCATTAAGAAGACGAAAAAAATATGAACTGAACTTTTTTCCAGTTCACATTTGAGAAAAATGATTTCAGCCGCAACAAAAAAAAGAAGCAAAGTAAGGTGCTGTTTGTAAGCACATAAGCTCTCAGAGAATTTGTTTAAATGGAATTGGAATTGAATTTTAAGGTTCCGAACATACAGTAATGATAAAAGAAGGATTAAAATTGTCAGGTTTATTATTTATTATATTATGTATAATATGCATTTTAGCAAACACGGTCGTAAATGCTTTGTGCATAGTGACATGAATAAATGATTATTATTATTATTTGCACTATGATTTATAATGTGTTAGACAAGACTAGCTGTCCCTCCTGCAGCATTCGCACTGCTCTAAGACACAGTTTAATTTTCACGTAATGGCGTCGACATTCCAGTTCGTCTTACCTTCCACTTCGTTGGGTACACTCTAGAGATGGGCACGTGACGTGAATTTCACCGTATCACGGCGTGAGCGTGTACATTTAAGGTACCAAATCACGGAAGATTTCGTGAGTGTGCGTGAGTCAAAAGATCCCGTGCGTGAGATAATATTCACGCCGTGACACGACGCTCCATCTCTGCTTTAAAACTTCAACCTGTCGTGTTGTGACAAGAATAAGAAGCGAAGCGATAGACGGAACACGAGCGCGAGAAAGGAGGGAAAAGGACAAGAGACAGGATGAATGACGTAACATTCAAATCAAACTGCGTAATTGCATTCGCCAGTCGCCAGTCGCCTAGCCCTCCTGGCCTTGTCTGGTCACTCTGGTCCAGAAATGGGCACGTGACGTGAATTTCACCGTCACGGCGTGAGCGTGTACATTTAAGGTACCAAATCACGGAAGATTTCGTGAGTGTGCGTGAGTCAAAAGATCCCGTGCGTGAGTTTGCCTTAACATATATCAGTCGTGCGTGAGCTAAAGGTTTAAAGTCGTGAGCGTGAGTCAAAATCGACTCACGCGCCCATCTCTAGTACATTCCACCTCGTTGCCATAGCTATCCGGCCTCTCCATGTATTGCGCGAGCCGCCGCGTCATTTCAGAGCACGCATATACATACCAGGAGACGATACAAGCTGCTCGGACCGAGGATGCTGCGTTGGCACTATACGGAATATACCATCTCTGTATAACGACAACACAGCATTCAGCATCTCTATGTCCTCTGCGCGCCACTGCGCCAGCATGCCGAACATATATGCGACTCCATTCGATTTCGGGCGGCTACGGCCAACGGAAAACTACAGTTCGCATTTTTTTTGTAGTTTTATACAACCCACTCTATAAATAGAAAAAAAATTTAGCCTCGCTGCTTTGATAATTTTAGCCTCCAGTTTGATACAACTTTGATTGATATTATTGGAACTTAGGCCAATGAAAACTGGCAGTTAGAATAGAATAGAATAGAATTTATTTTGCCATTTTTTTGATACATAGATTATGTACATTTGGCACGTCTAAATAACAATATTTAGTTACAATAATTGATACAAATTGAAATAAACAATTTGTCTGTCTCATTACAGCAATAAAACTTAAAATAAAATACACAAATACACAAAAATACACATTAATAAAAGAACTTATAAATATGTATAAAAACAAACATAATTCGAATAATTCATGTCTTGTTCATCATTTTTAATGAAAATTAATCAAGAACTGCCTCGCCGCGATATAAAAATTACGACATTTTTTTCGACAGACGGAAAGTCATTTGCCAGCCGGCCGTATCGTTGTTCGAACTTTTGTTGTATGAAAACGTTTCTTAGAATTTCATAATCTATAGTTTTCCTTCGATAAAGCTCGCTGTTTTGATAGGAGTTATTGGTAACGGGCTGCCGTACTATTATGTACTTTTTGAATTTAATATTGAAATTTAAAAAAAAATCATACAGGTATTGTTTTCTTGAAGAACAAAAACATTCTTTTTCAAGTCTGGACCTGGATTTTTTGTGTGTGATACAAGTGCTTATTCAGGATCACTAGTGTATTATATGTGCCAAATATGAACTTATTACTCCATTCCTTTACAAAGTAACAACCAAAAGAAATTTTGGCAAAAATACATAAAACACCCTGTATTTCAGCACCGAGGGCACAACTAACTTTTTCTATGGATGGTTATGATTACCCTTGGTGTCCTCTATCTGCCATTAAAGTATGTCCGCTTCCTCGTGAAACACCCTCTATAGCAAGCTAAACATAGCCCAAACAAGTAAAATTATACACAAATTTTGCGTTATGGGGTCCCAAACAATATAACAAAATAATAAATAGAGAGTACAGAAAAAAAATGAAGCACTTGCAAAGGTAAATTTTATTTTGTGAATTCCCAACAAGACTTAACAATATTAACAGCAAACTAACATTATGGAAAAGCGATAAATTCTCTACAATTCTAATCTTTTCTTTCACAGATGGCATATTTTTTTTCAATATGGGAGGTACAAAATTTAAATAAGTATTCTCATACAATATTCTTATCTTCCTATTTATTCTTTTATAAAATATAACAGCAAACTAACAATACGGAAAACCAATAAATCCTCTACAATTCAAATATTTTCTTTCACTTAATGGTATCTGTTTTTTTCTATGGGAGAGGTACAAAATTTAAGTAAGTTTTCTCACATAATATTCTTATCTACCCACTTATTCTTTTATAAAAGTTACCGTAACCTGCTTATGTTTAAATTCTATCAGAATATTTGAACAATTTTTATGATCTTACAGATATGTATGATTAAACCAAGTTTCATTATTGTTTTGTGTGAATTGTTTCATTGTATTTTCGTTATAAAATTATGAATTATTTACCCGGAATAATTAATGAAAAAATTTATAGCTGCATATGAAATGCAGAATTTCATCTCATTCATTTAAATTTTCTATTCCCACTTCCAATTATATGCTGATATCAGCTTGACGCATGAACTATCTTTTATCGGCATCATCTGCATTCATACTGTTTCCACTTTCATTTTCTTCATTCTTATTTTCATTTTCTGTTTCGTTGTTCTTGGTGTTACTGAGGACGTCAACACAGCAGTTCTTTTCCACATTTTCAGGTTGGACATCACACTTTTGCTCAATTTCGCTATGTTCTGTTGAATTACAGGCGGATTCTTTGTCACTAGACTCTTTGTCACTTGATTCACTCTCGCTCTCTTCTTCTGAAGATGATTTATCAAGTTTTGTTTTTTTCGATTTTACTTTTTGCTTCTGTTTCTTTTTTAATCTTTTCTGTCTCTTTTTCGCTGTTCTTTCATCTGCCCTTTTTCGATTTTCCTCTAGCTTTTGATGATACTCATCTTCTAATCTTTCCTAAAATATGCGTATGTTTTCAATATATGTATCTGATAATTATTTATAGTCCAAGATCCCAGAGCTGCCAGACCTACGTCATTTTAGCAAAGCTAATATTTTGACAACAGATAGTGTAATATCTAATTAAGAACGTATGATATTTGCTAGTTTGAAAGCGGGGCCCTTTTGCAGAAAACAGGTACAAAAGGTACATACAAATTTTACTCAGTACGTTAAAGTATGATAGCTGGTTTATTTTCCACGTGACACACTAACGACGTGGTGTAAGCGTCAACCTCCGAATCTTAAGGTTCAAGGTTCGATCCTGAGCGTTCTCAGCTTTTTTTTTCAACAAATATTAACTTAAAGTGGCGATTACCAAGAAAAAGACAACCGATAGGGAAATATTTATTATTTTTGGCCATAACTTTTTTTCTTAGTACGTATATTTGAAAAAAAAAAACTGAGAACGCTCAGGGATCGAACCTCGAACCTTAAGTTCCGGAGGTTGACGCTTACACCATGTAGTTAGCGTGTCACGTGTAAAATAAACCAGCTATCATACTTTAACGTACTGCATAAAATTTTTATACCTGTTTTCTGCAAAAGGGCCCCGCTTTCAAACTAGCAAATACGCATACGTTCTTAACTAGATATTACACTATTTGTTGTCAAAATATTAGCTTTGCTAAAATGACGTAGGTCTGGCAGCTCTGGGATCTCACTCTATTAGGATAATACATGAATTTAATAAATGAAAGTGTACAATGTGTCCCTTAAGTGTCGTGCAAGTTGCCCCTAAAGTAAATACTAACTACTTTAAGTACTGCAATTTTTAATTTTCTAATACAGTGTGTTTCATTTAAAATGAAGACACCCGGATATTTTCGTAATTTTTTGAAATCCAGATTTGAGCTTTGGCACAATTGCAGTCCTATATAAGATGTACATTTCGAGACTACCAACTTAAATTTAAGTAACAAACTGAGACAACGGCAGCTCCCCAAATGGGGCCCATTCCCGATATTTTGCTTCGCGATGTAGATATCGAAAAAATTTATTAGAAAAAGTTGTTCAGAATCTAATTTTGAGCCCCAATACCAAATTTCATTACGAAATTCGCATTTTTAGTTTTTTCAATATTTTCCCGCAAAGTCCACACACGGTTACAATTTTGATTTTCAATTTAATAGGATGCCATGGAATTGGAAAAAAATTTATTGAACAAGTGTCGATTTGACAAAAAATACATTTTAGGAGAAAAGAAAACAAACAATTAACTTTTGGTAACTGAAATAAGTAAAAAAACAACAGTTTAAAGTAACGATCAGTTTTTGAAATAATTACTCATTACATTTATTTAACTGAAAATTTTAATTAATTATCGGATGTAGCCTTTCTCAACTAATCCTCCTTCAATTTGAATACATTTCTCAATTCTTTTACGATTATGTTTGGCTACTCTTCTCAGCTCTGGAATGCTGATTTCGCAACAGGTTCGTCTTATTTTAGCACAAAGTTCTTCTCTATTTCTGGGCCTTGTTTTGTAAACTTTATTGTTCACTGTTCCCCAGAAATAAAAATCTAATGGTGTAATATCGGGTGACCTAGGAGGCCTAAAGGACTACTTCTTCGTATCCAGCGCATTGGAAAATGTTCGTTCAACCACTGACAAACATTTATGGAATAATGTATTGATGCACCATCTAGCTGAAAAAACATCTCCTGTTGCACATTAAGAGGAAGATTTTCAATTGCATCCCATAATTCCGTATCGAAGGAGTTAACTAAACGCTCACCATTTAACGAGTTATTAAAGAAAAACGGACCAATTATTCGGTCTCCTAAAATTCCACACCATATGTTAACTTTCTCTGAATATTGGTCTTTACAATTAATAACCCAATGAGGATTTTCTGTGGCCCAGTATCTACAGTTTTGAGAAGTTACCACCCCATTAGTAGTAAATGTAGCCTTATCAGTAAACAAAATTTTATTTAGAAATTTCCGGTCATCTAAAAAATTTCCCTGGGCCCAATAGCAATAATCTAACCTTCTATTTTCATCACCTTCTTTCAAAAGTGAGTAAAAATTTTGGTTTATAAGGCTTGATTTCATGACGTATGAAACATCTTCTAATTTTCTCCTTGTCGATATTCAGTTGAGACGCTAAATTTAGTAGACTCGCTCTTGGATTCGCTTCATTTGCAGCTAAGATTATCTTCAGGATGCGGATGTATTCAACGGGGTTGATCATTTTGAGGTCTTTTAATAACACTGCCAGTTTCATTGAAATGAGCATTTATGGTGGCTGCAGTTCCATGAGTAATATCGACTCGTAAAGGACGTCTTCGGTTAAATTCGGTGGCTACTTCACTGCTACTACGTCACCAAATAACCTTATTTCGATTTTTTCCCTTAAATGAAGACGCATTTTACGACAGTAAACTAGAACTTTACACTATAACTCAAAGTTTTGTCAGATTGACACTTAATTTAATCATAGTTTTTGTTTCCATGACATCCTATTAAATTGAAAACCAAAACTGTAACCGTGTGTGGACTGCAGAAAAATATTGAAAAAACTAAAAATGCGAATTTCGTAATGAAATTTGGCATTGGGGCTCAAAATTAGATTCTGCACAACTTTTTCTAATAAATTTTTTCGATACCTTCAACGTGAAGCAAAATATCGGGAATGGGCCCCATTTGGGAGGCTGCCGTAGTCTCAGTTTGTTACTTAAATTTAAGTTGGTAGTCTCGAAATGTACGTCTTATAAAGGACTACAATTGTGCCAAAGCTCAAATCTGGATTTCAAAAAATTACGAAAATATCCGGGTGTCTTCATTTTAAATGAGACACTGTATAAAATACCAATTCCTTACAATGAAAACCTTTGGATTGTTTTACTTTGCAGAGCCCACCCAGTAAATATAGCAATCCCAGCAAAATGCCAGGCCATTATATTTATTGCCGAGAAACTATCATTTGCAGCATGATGATGTTGGCCTTGTCTCCAAAGTAATTATAATAGACTGGCGGTACACGACCAGTCAGGTGCAACGTTTTTAAAATGCATGCCAATCATATATATGAATGTAATTACCATGAATATGCCAGAAACGCAAATTTTAGGCAGTCGTCGCGTACAGAAGGGTGTGCAAATTGATTTTAAAATTTTTTTTTTTTTTTTTGATTTTAAAATGGATGCCAATAGTGCCAAACGAAAATCCGTGAAAAAAAATCCAAAATCAAAAATACCAAAAAATTTTACGATTTAATGTGCGCACCAAAATTTGTTTTACGCGCGGAAACTGCATGCCAATGAATTTCTGCTGGATTTTTTTTATGGCTTTTCGTTTGGCACTATTGGCATCCATTTTAAAATTAAAAAAAAAAAAAAACAAAAAAAAAATCGATTTGCACATCCTTCTGTACGCGACGACTGTCTAAAATTTGCGTTTCTGGCATATTCATGGTAATTACATTCATATATATGATTGGCATGCATTTTAAAAACGTTGCACCTGATTGGTCATGTACCGCCAGTCTATAATTCAATAATAAATAATATACTTTAAGGGCAGGATTTGACAGAGTGAGAGGGAAATATGCATTTATTTTCGCTTTATAGGCGTCTGAAAATAAGGAGTATGCCACCTGGTGGTCTATAGTTAAACTAATTATGGGCTTTTCTGTCATAGTCTCTTTAGTGTACGATGATATCAACAATAAGTAAATGATAAACTGAGATGCTAAGTTATTAAAAATATGATAGCATTTAAAGGGGCTACAATTGGCCGAAGCCAACCTTGTCGGTATCCTTTGTAGATTGCAGGGACAACTCGTGAAAGTTGAGTTGCACTGCAATGTTCAAAGCATACCCTCTTTAATGTAGACACCTTTAACCAGGCATTGAGAGGGGAAAAGCTGGTGCAAATAACCGTGGCCCGAGTAGCAATAATAATGTCCTAGACAATCACACATTGTGGGTGAAATTTTTGAAATAAGTAAATATATGTAATTCCAGTATATTTAAAAGTAATATATACTATTGCACCATGCACTATTATGTTTTACCCCTGAATATTTCTGTTTCATATTTTACAAAATACTGTTTCATTTATTTTACTTAAAGAATTAATAAATATCTTTTCACTTATATTCAATGTACCACTAATTTCATGGGTATTTGAATCAGTGTTGCCAATTGCCGGAGAATTCTCCGCTTTTCGGAGAATTTGACTGCCTGCGCAGAATTTGGCGGAGAATGCCTTTTTGACGGAGAATTGGCGGAGAATATAGGGTGACAGAATTTATAATTATTTCTTTATTAAAACAAATAAAATAATGTACCTCTCTGTTTTCTTGCAGTTTAGGAGTTTATGTAAATGATAACAGATGGCGATATGTGCGTATTTAGTTTCATTAGGGGTCAACAGAGGCCGGTTGTCGACCAATGATCTCAAGTAGTGAGCTCGATACTATATTGGAGTGCGGACCGATAGGCGGGAGCTGGAAGAAACTTTAGAGAGAGAAAGTGATATTTGAAGGTTGCCTGTCTCAGTTTCCTGAATGATCAGTTTACAAGTGAGAAGGAGCCAGAGTGCCTCCAAATTTAGCTTATCTCTAAAGTTTCTTTGAAAGGGAACAATAGGTTCCTAATTGTTCATACTCATTCCAGTATGTATATAGAGTTCACTAATCTCAAGCGTGCTCCAAACCTGGTTGTGCTGATTCGTCACAACCATCAATTTGTGCAAATACTGCAAATTAGTAATGGACTATGGATTACATTGAGTAGCAAATAAAGATCAATATATTTTTTGTTGTATAGAAAATTTTGATATTTTATTTTTGGCGGAGAATTTCTTCGATTTGCGGAGAATTTTAAGGCAGTAGGCGGAGAATTTTAGAAAGCTCTGTTGGCAACACTGATTTGAATCTGAGACACTTGTTTGTAAACATAGATCATACACATTTTTAAGTTTTGTGTTGAATATGGGTTGTACCACACAAAATAATATGTCCTGCATTTAAAACATATTCCCCTTCATACACACACTTAGAATTTTTACATTTTTAGTGCTTCCATACATTGCAATATGCTTAACCTAAATGTCACTCATGTTTCCTGCAAAAAAAAAAGTGATTTAAACAACAACTGTATATAAATTTAGATAAATATTTAAGTTTATTAATATTTAACTGGCCAGCCACCGTTTATGTCGAAGAAACTGTACTTTTCAAGGGAAAAACTAGATAACCTAAAAAAATATGAATTTTGCTGAATAATGCCATTAACATCTTGCAAATCACTTACAACAAAATCTTGCAAACCTTTAGGTCATATATTATTAATGTTATTATTTTTAACGCCAAAAACAACAATAAACAGAACAAAATCAATATAAGTATTCGCCATATAAACAAACAAAAAGCCTATAATTAGTTCACGAGTTCTCCACTTTGGCGCTGGCATCTTAAATTCAGACGCCTATTATAAATAATTAAAAAACCAAACATAGTATAATCTTTAAAACTGTTTTAAATAATTGCTATGATTCTAATGAATACAACTATATATATTTTTTATTGTAAATTTCTGTTGTACTTGAATATCGTAGTTTTTCAATGAAAATACTTCCTAATTTCATTATTAGAGTATGGCATTTAACTATATACAAAATTTATGATAAAAACTGTATATAGTTGTATTCCTTAGAGCAATGGGAAGTATCTGAAACTATTTTAAAGATTATACCATTTATAATTTTTTAAATATGCCGGCGCCAGGGTATTTGGCACCTGAAGCAAATATTTGCTTGCCGCCCTAAGAAAAAACATTTACAAACTTATAAATAAAAATCTCAGATAAATAATACTTTCACTAGTTTCACATAAAATTCAAAAACAAGAGAAACCTTTAACTACCAATTGTCGCATTTCATCTTTTAAGTCGCTGTAGCAGAGTCGTGGCTTGCTCGAAATTGTAATTGTTCCTTGTCCTTCAGACAAAAGCGGCCGACGACGGCCGGAGCGGCGTTCATATGTTTAGTAGGAGCAAACGAATAAGTACAGAGTAAGGAATTAGAATATGTAACGCTCCCCAAATTTATAAAAAGGTAATAATCAAGTCTTAAAATACCGCCCTTAAAAAAATGCCGCCTGAAGCATCTGCTTCGCTGTTTCACCCCTTCCGCCGGCCCTGATATTTAGAATAAATCGAAAATAAACACATATTTCCCTCTCACTCTGCAAAATCCTATCCTTAATGGCCCATTTACAGTTAAAAAGTGGTGTTTTATCTAGAGATTATTATTACCAAACATAGAATTTTTGGGCGTCATGATAGAGACGGACTTGAAATCTGATGCTATATTCTGAAAAATAAATTAAATTGTGATTTTTAACAATATTTATGCATTACACTTTAGTTTGTTGCAACTGCCGTATTGACCTTGTATTTTGTTTACATCATTGCTCTATGCATTTACCGACATTGTTTGTTCAGTTCCAGAACTTTTAATGCATAAAGTGTTGTGTCCGGCGAGTATAGAGGTGTTTTTCATTTTACTTTTCGTAAATACAAAAACGAACACATTTCTAAAACCACAAATATTCGTAGAAAAAAAAAATTAATATCATTGTTACTGATCGACTTCTGAACAACTTTAAAAATGTCTATCTGTCTGTCCTTCGATCCATCCATCCATCAATCGCGTTTCTTGTAAACACAATAACTTAAGAAAAAAAAATCAATTGAAACTTTTACAGTCAATTAGTATTATCTAAAGGAAGAACCCTATTGTTTTTGAAAAAAATTAATCAGTAAATATAAGTTACAAATCATTTTGAGGAAAAAAATATACATGAATAGTGTTGTGTTTAATTATATAATGATTCAATATGGCGTCTGGTATGGACAGCACGCTTGGTAGTGAGGAACTATACAAGTTAAAAAAAGATCAGTTAACACGTTCACTGAGCATGACTCATTACTGAGTCATGAGCGTTGTGACATAGATGTGTCATCTGAACGTATGCATTTACTGGAATATCATCATTTAAGAATGTAAAATACAGGGTTAGCACCAGGGTACTGTCAGGTCAGGTCAGGTCGCAGCAAACGTGTTAATCGACATAATAATGTACAAAAAGTTACCATGTAATATAAAAACTGAATCGCTAATAAAATTTGCAACAATGCAGCGTGAAAAAGTTGTGGACAACGACAAATTAGAACGCTAAAGTGACATCTGTGCAAAAGTTGATGAGAAATGAGAAATAAGATTGAAACCCTGGAGAAATTAATTTTCCACCTGGAAAAAAGAGCTAAGGAATAAGAAGATTTAATTTATTTATTAAAACAAAGTAGTAGCATCTTCTTAAACAATAAATAAATAAATAATACGTCATCTACAAATAATCAGATTTACCTCACCCGAAGAACCTAACTGAAAAAACAGGCCGGCGCATAAAGTTGGTGGGATAGTATTGTTATGTGTTTCAACCCTCCAGAGACATGTAGAAAAATCTAGAAGATTACAGACATCCTCTGGAACATTGTAGAATGTGCTGGAATGTAGTGGAAAGATCCAGAACACAATCTAGGGTACATAAAGCAATGAACAATTCAGTTTAGTAGACAGTTGAGTTAGTACAGTTCTAATGGTCAGTTGAATGAGCAGTTTAGTACAGACAGTGACTGGAGAAACATTATGAAGTAAACAAAGTGATCAAAAGTGACTGAATAGTACTTAGTGCAATATTAGTAAAGTAATTAATTGTTGGAATTGTAGTAATTAGTATTATTATTAGCAAATTAATATATTAGTGTTTAGTGTTATCCCGGATCCACGATACAGGGTGTTTACAAAAAGGGTGTAAACACGTAACAGTATCCTAATTAGTAGCCTTATTGTTAGCAGCAATTTATTTTGTTTTGGGTTTTTGTTTCTTTTTCATGTTTTTAAGAATAAAAATTGAGGTATTTTATTTTAAATAAAGTATTCTACAACTTGTCAACCTTGAAAAGTGCATAAGCAAATGATAATAAATTTATTCCATAGTGCCAAAACACAGGCGTAGAACAAGTCAGGTTACAAAAATAGTGCATAATGCAAGTATAAACTAGTGGAATCATACTCTTTGCCGATTCACTGAGCTTTTTATATAATTGTTACACATTCTATAGTATACTCTTCGGAGTTTTCTTGTAAATAATGTTAGTTTTTGGACATCCTAAATTTTGTGATACCAACTTTGGAAAGTTTCTGACCCATCTCTGGTATTTTCCATATTTGAAGATTTGGCGGAATCGCTGGTAATTTCAATTAATCACGAACAACAGGGTATTATTTTCCTGGTAATGGTGTCTAACATAAAGAGAATTTCACAAGAGTTTTCTTTCACTAGTAAAGTTATTACATATTTGTTTTATGCTTTTTATATCATAAAAGATAACATTAGAATTAGCAAGTGTCTTAATCATTGTTGCAACTTAGTATACTTCCACTGTGCAAACCCCAAACTCTGTTATTTTGCCAAAATATATGCCTGAACGTGATGACTCACAGTGGGTGGACGAAATTTCCGAGATGGTTACTGATTTGGGCTGGAATAATGTTAACATTATTGCTAGAATTTCAGGTTGTTTTCCATCTTGGATTCATCTGTGTACCAGATGTGTGACTCTTTCTCCAACTGCAGTGCTTCGACCCTGCCCGCCCGACGGCTTTCAATCAGCACATCAAACGTGCAGTCAAAGTCATGCTTGATTGGCATTGAGTTAGTGAGTTTGGTCATGGATTCGAATTGGATTAACTCCAGAATCCTTAAGTGACCAACCAGGTCGCCTGGTCTGAATTTAAGCGCCTGATGCAGCCTTAAGGCACCAAGTGCTGCCTCCTTCCTTGCATGCAAATGCAGAGGAAGTAAGTCCAGCATTGCCTCCATAGCTGCTGTGGGACACGAGCGCATTGCTCCTGTAGTTCCTAGACAGGCAAGGCGTTGCAATTTCTGCAACTTTCCTTGTGCTATTTTTTTCTTGTTTTTGGCCACCATACACATAATGCGTAGATGACCATGGGTCTCACAACCGAAAGGTAGGACCAATGTATCATTTTTGGCTTCAGACCTCAAGTCTTACCAAACAGCCTACGGCACGTCCAAATAGCCATCGTTGCTTTGGTAAGTGACCTTTCTAAGTGTGAGTTCAGGTGAGACGTTAGGTGGGTATGGGACCGGACCTATACGAGATCACCGGACCTATACGAGATCACCGAGTGCAGCAACATAGCGCTCCTGGCTCCCCCCAATCAGACCATCTAAGGGGCACCGCGCAGCAGTGTGAGTTCCAGGTAAGTTTTTGGTCTAGGATTACTCCTAGATACTTGACTTCACTGGAAAAATTCAGTACTGTTCCATTCAACATAGGAGCTCTCAAATTGAGGTTTCTCCTTTTGGTGAATGGAACAATAACTATTTTGCTCGGATTGACACTTACAGCCATATGCACCATTCCTTAGTTTACCGTTATCAGAGAGTTAACTTTGTAACAGTCTGTTAAGTGTAAGGTTTGGTATGCACCATACACGAAAGATACTTAACAAACAGTTAAAGTGTCGGATAGTTTAACCATTGTATATAGACTACCTAGTAGTATAACCTTATGGAGATTTCGATGGATGTGAAAAGAGGCTAAATGTAGATGGCATAATGATCGAGGGATGCCAGCGGTTTAATTGGTGGAATGCAATGATTATTATTGGTTGAAATCTCTTGCCTTGACTTTGAGCTAGAGTATTGTTCTGCTTGAAAATACACAGGTGCGCATTTAGTTTCATTCTCCGTCCATTAATTTTGAGAATAATATTCCATATTGCAAAATTGTCTGTGTTAATATTTTCGTGTTTCGATTTTCCTTTTAATGAACAATTTGTCTTAGATTTAGTTGAATTTGAATAACGATAACGTGTAGTTTTTAACCTGATTCCTCATCTTTGGGGAATCATAGGGACGCAAAGTGCCATTTTTTTATTTTATTTTATGTTTTGCTTGAAAGGACACTAAGTGCAAGTAGGACTGAACGCGATTAATATTTAATGTAAGTAGAATTTACTATTTAACTTTCTCATAAAGACAGGAACGATACGTCAACCTTATTTTATTAGCAAGTTTCAATATTTTGTAACTAGAGATTAGTTGCTATTTAACAACCTGTTATTTTATAACTGTTATTTGTAAATAGCATTAACAGACTGTTATTTCTGTTCGAAAATAACAGCTGAGAAAATAACAGATAAGAAACACGACGTAAAAATGCTCTTGCTGACCACGGTCAGTAAACTATATAGTTTATTGACCGTGCTTGCTGACTGCTGTTAAACTGTTATTTAGAAAACAGCAGCAGCATATTAGGTGTGTTCAAAAACCCTACACTAGCTGCACTAGTGCAGATAATAGGAGATTGAGTGAGACTCTACATAAGTTGAAGAGAGATGCATTTGCACTGGTGTAGAGAGTGGAGGATTTTTGAACAAAGCTATTATTATATGTATTATAGGTAAGCAGCAGCACGTAGACTTATGTGATATAAAAGAAAATGTAGTTAAATATTATTGAAGTTGAATATTATTATGGATATCTTGAGTCATCGGCTTTATGAACATACTTTTAGTTGTTTTTTATTCATAATATATTCAAATCTTTTCGATTTTCTTCTCCATGTGTATATTTTCGATTACCCGCACCTCGAGTTTAAAAATGAAGGACTGTCAGAATTGAATATTTTTGTAGAAATCTTAAGCCATCCGCTGTATGTAATGACTTTTAGCTGTTTTTTAATCATAATATGTTCAGAACTTTTATATTTTCTTCTCCATATTCTATATTTTCGTTTACCTGCATCTCCAATGTCATTGCATACGCTGTGTTTGGCGTGTTGGTGGTAGGCGATTGGCGAGTTAAATTGTTATTTAAAATTTAATCAAGCGGTGGGTTTATACAGTGTGCCTAGTGGCGTGCTGGGCATAGGGAGTAAGAATTGCAACATCGCTTGTGCCAGCTGGCTGAAATGAAATAACTGAGAACGGGGATGCTTTAGTGGTCTAGCGCCGACTCTTTAATCTATGCCGCCGACGGGTGAGTTTGCTGTTACCTGGGTTGTCATATCTCTCGCGCTACGTGGAAGTCATGCCCAGTCCGCAATTACACGCACTGTATAGCATAGATAAACTACAAGTGGATCCATATCTCAGCAACAAAAATTTAATTTGTATTAGGTATCTATGTATCTATATCTATGTATGAATGCTGGTATTCTTTTATTAATTTAATATGAAATAATAATAATTAAAGGTTGAGGCTTAAAAAATGATTTACGTAAATCAAATTATTTATATTTTATTTATATATTATGAACGTAAAGAAAATTAATACCTCTAGAAAACATAAAAATCAAAGAATTTTTCCTGCCCGTCGCACAGTGGCACGAATCGTGATTTTTTGGTTCAAAATTATCTAGAGCACTTGTTTCGCAACTGATTGGGATACATTTTTTTTTTAAATACTTGTTACTTAATTTTCAAAAAACGTAAGAGAGCCGATTTTTTAATTATGCTAACCAAAATTATTAATCTTAGCCAAAATGGTCATTTTTTATTTAAATGTTCATAAAACTTACAAATAAAAACTTTTTTCTTATCCAATTTACATAAATCTTGTTACTCGGGGGTTTTTGAGGTCGCAGATTATGAATTTGATATCCAAATTGTCATAAACCAACCCGCAGATGGCGGAATCAATGGCGGCTATGAAATGCTAAAAAATGATGAAAAATGAAATATTTTTGTTAAAGTTTAAGCCGAGAAGTTTTGAATATTTCTGATAAGTACTTCTAAGTTAAAGTAGGCTAAATTTTTGGTTCCAGGAAAAAATTGAAGATGGCGGATCCAATATGGTGAATCGTAATTTCTTATCCAATTTACATAAATCTTGTCACTCGGGGGTTTTTGAGGTCGCTGATAAGAATCTAATATCCAAGTTGTCATAAACTAACCTGCAAGATGGCGGAGTCAATGGCGGCTATAAAATGCTAAAAAATGATGAAAAATTAAATATTTTTTTAAAGTTTATGCCGAGAAGTTTTGAATATTTCTGAGAAGTACTTTTGAGTTAAAATAGGCTAAATTTTAAGTTCCAGGAAGAAATTCCAGATGGCGGATCCAATATGGAGGCAATAAAATGATAAAACTAACTTAAAAATAAATTAAACGCATTAAACCAAATAGGCTATTCCTAAGAATTATTAAAAAATTTAAAAAGGAACAAATTTTCTGAAATATATCCAATATGACTGCCATACATTAATTATCAATCATAAACATGTGATTTAGTCCTCCATTAACTTTGAACATAACCTTAAGTGATTCATATTAATATTTCTTTTTTTTTATTTGCTAATATTATTATTTAACTGTATTTAGGATATAATCAACAATTAAAAAAAATTTCAACTCAATTAGAGTATTAATATTATTTAAACAACACAAATTAAACAGAGAAATTCAAGATTTAAACAATGACGAAAAATTTTTGCACTAAGTTAGGTTTAAAGTTCATGGTGTAAAATTCTTGCCTTAGGTTATGTTGGATATAGAGTTCTTGGTTTAAGGCTCTATTAGGTTTAATATTCTTGTTTTAAAGTTCTTGGTGTTAGATATTTATTATATTATTAGCAGATAAAAAAAGGAAATATTAATATGACCTACTTAAGGTTATGGCCAAAATTAATGGAGGACTGAATCACATATTCATGATTGATAATTAATATATGGCAGCCATATTGGATATGTCTTAAAATTTCAGAAAATTTGTTCTTTTTTAAATTTTTAATAATTCTTAGGAATAGCCTATTTAGTTTAATGCATTTAATTTATTTTTAACTTAGTTTTATCATCTTATTGAAGCCATAATGGATCCGCCATCTTGAATTTCTTCCTGGAACTTAAAATTTAGTCAATTTTAACTTAAAAGTACTTATCAGAAATATTCAAAACTTCTCGGCATACACTTTAACAAAAATATTTCATTTTTCATCATTTTTTAGCATTTCATAGCCGCTATTGATTCCGCCATATTGCAGGTTGGTTTATGACAATTTGGATATCAGATTCGTAATCAGCGACCTTAAAAACCCCCCAAGTAACAAGATTTATGTAAATTGGATAAGAAATAAATTTTTATTTGTAAGTGTTTTAAGATTTAAATAAAAAATGGCCATTTTTGGCTAAGCTCAATAATTTTGGTTAGCGT
The DNA here is from genome assembly GCA_936432065.2 of Rutpela maculata. Taxonomy (NCBI): domain Eukaryota; kingdom Metazoa; phylum Arthropoda; class Insecta; order Coleoptera; family Cerambycidae; genus Rutpela; species Rutpela maculata. The sequence goes on along the minus strand of OW386290.2, from coordinate 98,854,316 downwards.
AATTCAAAAATCGACTCTCTTACGTTTTTGGCAAATTAAATAACGAGTATTTAAAAAAAAATTATCCCAATCGGTTGTTCGGTTGAGAAACAAGTGCTCTAGAAAAAACGAAAAAATCACGATTTGTGCCAATGTGCGTGGACCAGCGGCAGCAGCTTGATGTATAAAATAATGTCTCTGAAATAACAATTGCAAACTGCGCGCTGTGGTATGCGAATGCCCAGGGGTGGATACAGGATTGATTTCTTGGGGGGGGGGGGACCGGAATTCTGGAATCCCCCTTTTATACGCTTTTTTAGCCATATGTTATCTATTAAAAATTAATATTAGGTATACTTCACACTTCTGGGGGGGGCACCGGGGCACGTGCCCCCCTTAGATCCGCCACTGCGAATGCCGGTACTTCTTCTCATTGATATGTTATTTTCAAAGTATTATTTCAAAATAGCAGTAGCAGTAGTTTAAACTGTTATTAAAAAATAACAGCTTTTACCCATCACTAATTTGTACGAATTATGTCCACGTTGTCACATGCACAAAAATTTCTTTAGTATAAGGTATATGTTGGAAATTACAATTATAAATATTACCTAATTACGTAAAATACAGCTAGGATCTGGTTAGGTAAATTCGAAAATGTAGGTGTGCATAATTTATGCCATGTACAGCTAATATATAGGGATATTGTTTAAATTTTAAAATTAAGTACCTGTTTATTATTTTAAAACATAACCACATTATTAATTTCGAATTAAACAGCAAGAACCTTTTAACAAAATTATGAGACACCTCGGTTGTAAATATCCCCTTGAACTTAATATAATGTTTACTACACATTATATTAAGTTCAAGGGGATTTCCAGCTACTAAGAATTCTACCTGCTGGAATCCTTTGATGTGCAGCCCACCAATTAGAATTGTTGTCATTGGATAATCGGTTTATTATAGTTTATTGGCATAATATTGTCACGTGTTTCCACCCTTAGGAAACCACCCTCGCAAATTCCGTGGGTTCCAAAAATTATAACAAGAGATGTCCACTAACACACTTTATTAAATATTTACTGGATACTTCACAATACTATTATTAATTTAAATACACTTTACTGACTAAAATCACAATGTTTATCACTTTGTTTATCCTTGAAGTCTTAACCTTACTTTCTATACTTTTTGAACTTTCTGAACTACTCGCTGAGAATGCGGTTGGTCTTTTATATCTAAAAATGACAGATCTCGATTGTTCTGTGATGACGCCACCATTCTCTAGAGAATTCCAGATGTCACTTTGGAATCTTCTGGTAGGTTCTTTTTCGAGTAGGTGCAAATACACTACATTCATTCAGACATTCGATCTGTTGAAGTCTGCCTACTTTTTAGTAACATAACCTTAAATTTTAAGGGGTGCAACATATTACACTGCCCCCTCCTTAAGCCTGAACGTCCCGGTCAGGCAGTTCAGCCTCTTTCACATACTTCGCCAGTCTATCCAAGTGTACGATCTTCATCTTGGACTTTTTGTTTCGTTGAATACGATAGACGACATCATTAATTCGGGTAACAACAGAATAAGATCCTTCCCAAGGAGGTTGAAGTTTCGGTGACTTCCCTTTCTTCCGCTGTGGGTTGTACAGCCAAACCAGATCTCCTGCCTTGAACCCTTCTGAACTACCCTTACGGTCGTATCGAGCCTTCATTCGGTCACTGGCTATGGTGATTTGGTCTCTAACCAGCTCATGAACATTTCTTAGCCGTTCACTCATTTCATCCACATAGCTGTTCACAGGAAGCTGTTCTCCACCTGGTGTTCCGAAAATCAAATCACATGGCAGTCTGATCTCATGTCCAAATACTACACGGGCCGGTGTTTGTTTCGTAGACTCGTGGATAGCAGCTCTGTATGCCATGAGGAAGAACGGTATGTGGAGATCCCAATCGCGTTGATTCTTATGAACCACTTTAGAGAGATGTTCTTTCATGGTCTTGTTATGTCGTTCCACCATTCCATCTGATTGCGGGTGAAGGGCTGTGGTCCGTGTTTTGTGTATCCCCAATAACTTGCAGATTTGCTGAAACACCCCTGACTCAAAGTTCCTCCCTTGATCTGAGTGCAGCTCCAGGGGTACACCAAACCGACATAACAAATTATCTACCAAGACTTTGGCGACAGTGACTGCTTCTTGGTTTGGAATTGCATAGGCCTCTGGCCACTTACTAAAATAGTCCATTGCAACCAGTATGTACTTGTTCCCATCCTTGGTTACTGGGAATGGGCCGGCTATATCGATCGCGATCCTCTCGAAAGGAGCTCCGACGTTATACTGCTTCATTGCACCCCTACTTCTAGTCTGTGGTCCCTTACTGGCTGCACAAATTTTGCAATTGCGACACCAAGCTTCCACATCTTGACGACTATTTACCCAATAAAATCGTTCTCGTACTTTATTCAGGGTCTTATTAATGCCGAAGTGCCCACCGGATGCTCCATTATGCACTTCCTGAAGTACTTTCGGTACTCGACACCTGGGAATCACTAGACGCATAACAACTTCCCTGCCATCCGGGCTTTCCCAAGCTCTCTTTAGCAGCCCGTTCATAACTTTGAGTGAATCCCATTGGGCCCACAAAGCCTTCAATCCAACTGCCTTGTCCGAAACATCCTTCCACGCTGGTCGAATTCCTTTCTCTTTTGCTCTCAATATAACCCCAATCTCTGTGTCATTCAGTTGTTCTTGTCTAAGGGCTTCAGTTGTCCAATCATCCGGAACCTCTATTTTAATAGTGTTGATGGCCACCGTACCCTGCAATTTCTCAACGTGGCGGCAGTGCTTGCAATCTTCCTTGCATGGTCTTCTAGATAAAGCGTCTGCGTTCTTATGAGATCTTCCAGGTCGATGTTCTATTTTGAAATCATACTGTTGCAACCGTTCTATCCAACGAGCCAGTTGACCTTCAGGGGTTTTCAACTGCAACAGCCATTTTAATGCAGCATGGTCGGTCCGAATCTTGAAATGTCGTCCATAAAGATATTTATGAAAATGGTCCACTGATTTAACGATGGCCAGCAACTCTTTCCGGGTTACACAATAGTTTCTTTCCGGTTTGGACAGCACCTTGCTGAAGTACTCGATCACTCTTTCCTGCCCATTCTGGATTTGAGACAGTACACAACCGACCGAAGAATTGCTGGCATCCGTGTCTAAAATAAAAAGTCCTTCCCGTTGTGGGTACGCTAGCACAGGACCAGTGCATAGAGCTGCCTTCAATTTTCTCCATGCTGTTTCACATTCCGGTGTCCATTGGTACTGCACTTTCTCTTCTGTCAGCCGGTGTAATGGCTTCGCAATTTCTGCAAACCCTTCCACAAAGCGCCTATAATAAGTGCAGAGGCCAAGGAAGCTCCGTACTTCATGAACGTTAGATGGTCTTGGCCAATCTCGTACAGCAGAAATTTTGTCGGGGTCTGTTTGTATTCCATCCGAAGACACCACGTGACCAAGAAATTTGACTTCTTTCTGGAATAGCAGGCACTTCTTCGGGTTCAACTTCAGATGGGCATTCCTGACTCGCCCAAATACTTCTTGAAGATTCTTCAAATGTTCTGTAAAGTCCTGTCCCATAACAAGCACGTCGTCAAGGTAAACCAGGCACGTCCTCCAGGTTAGCCCTCGCAGCACGAACTCCATCAGTCTTTCAAAGGTAGCTGGCGCATTGCAAAGTCCAAAAGGCATCACGGTAAATTGATAAAGACCACTGCCTGCTGAAAACGCTGTCTTTTCTTTATCATCAGGATGAAGCCCCACTTGCCAGTATCCACTCCTAAGGTCTAACGTAGAAAACCATCGTGAGCCTGCCAACGTGCTTAACGTGTCGTCAATTCGTGGTAATGGGTAACTGTCTTTCTTCGTGACATCGTTTAATTTTCGATAATCGACACAAAATCTTAATGTTCCATCCTTCTTGGCAACCAAAACTACTGGCGATGACCAGGGACTCGTCGACTCCTCAATGACTCCATCTTGTAGCATCTTGTCTATCATTGCCGAGGTATCTTCTTGTTTTGCTAATGGCAGCCTCCTAGGTGGTTGTCGAATAGCGGGTGAGTTGCCAGTATTTATCCGATGCTGGACTATGTCTGTTTTTGTAAGGGCCTCTGTATTCTTGGCAAATACTGAACTTTCCTTTTCTAGGAACTTGATTGCCTCCCTTCGTTCATCCTCAGATAAATGCTCCAACTGGGTACTCAGCAAGGTCAAAACTTCCTGGTCTATTTTCGTAGACGAACTCCCCTCTGTTTGTTCCTCGCACCTCGCTACCCATGTGACCGGTTCATAGGAGCCAATCGGTTTGCCTTCCTTAATTGTCACCGAGTGGGAATTTAAATTAACAACTCTAATTGGGATTTTGTCTTTAGTCCGGGTTAAAGTTCTCGCCACAATAATATTGGATAGGGACTTAATCGATTCGTCATCTTCCACTAGGCCAACACGGTACCCTCCAGGATTTCCTTCTAAGGCAGCATCGATCATTTGTTCTGAATGAGCAGGAATCTTGATCGTCTGTGTTGTTAACAATCTCGCTTTATGGAATTGGTCGTCTGCGGTTGCCAGAATAAATTCCTCATTTCCAATTTTTAAGACTCGCTCCCCTACGTCAACAATGAATCCCTGCTCTCCCATGATGTCCAGACCCAAAATGAAATCATCCATAATGTCAGCCACAATGACCTTGTAATTGAACCTCAACCGTCCAACCTGCAGTTCCAAGTTGACCTCTCCATGGACCACAGCCCTGTCCCCCGTGGCTGTTCGAATGATTACTCCATTTTGCTTCTTGTCAATCTGCAAGCCTGATATAAACCCTGGCCGCACTATTGATGACGTAGCACCGGTGTCAATAGTAAACACGCATTTTCGTCCATTCACATATCCTTGCAACAACAGACTGCTTGGAATTCTTTGGAGCTGGGAAATCTTTATTTCTCTGGGGGCACCGCATTCCCTAGCCAGCACAGCCCCCTTGGTGCTGGCTATCTTTAGTTTTCCTGCTTCTCTTCAACATTCACAGCATTTACTCGACTCTCCGAGTTCTGCTGTCGACAGTCTCGTTTCATATGTCCCACCTTGCCGCAGTTGAAACATTTAATACCTCCGCTCGGCTTTCCTCTATTTTGTTGTTTTTCTTGCTTCCCGAAGCCATCCAATTTATCATATAATTTGGTGAACATTTTCTGTATTTCTGTCAACATGGGGTTCTGGTTCATTTCTGGTTGTGATTCTTCGAGAGTCACAGCTCGCACTCTCGACCTTGGCGTATCCCTGTAAGCGGCTTCTACTTCGAGTGCACGCACCAAAGCTTCGCTACTACTTTGGTGTCTCGTCAGCCTCAGAACTCGCCTGACCTCTTCGTCCCTTATACCATTGTGGTGTAAGCCTACCTTAACTGTATACATAGCTTAAGTGTTTAGATAAATAAAATATATTAATTAGTAGAATAAGCAAATTTATGTGTCGAAATTAGGACATCATGCCACGAGCTAGGGGGCATTGATTTAGTGTATTAGTATTGTAGAAGAAGGTATGGTGAATAAACGATAACCAGAAGGTACAGAATAAAGAGTATTATTTAATTAACTTTGGCAAGATGTACCCAGATTGCACCAGCGAATAAATCAAATATTACATGGCGATCCTGCCTAACCGAATTTTGTGGAAGTAGTAAGAAGCAAAAATTATAATTTGACAATAAATTTTATATTTAAATATTGGTACAAAACACTATGGGAAGTTCGCAATCGAAAGAAGAAGTGATCATTGCCCAAGCAGCAGGCAGAGATGCAAAATCCAATTTCGAAAATGGTATTACACGAACTGAATGGATTTTAATAAGTTTGGTGGTAGTTGTTTTTATGGGATTAGTATATTGGCTTTGCAAATATTTTAAAAAATCCCTCAGGAGGACAATCAGACGGGAAATCAGTAGGAATGAGCTCCGGGCGCATGGTCAAGCCCAAGAACAAGAAGCTTAATATTTTTTTAAATTTTATTTTAGCATTTTAGTATACATAAAATAGATTTTGAGAAAAAAAAAATCAAAGCGTATAAAAAACAAATAATAATGTGTAATAATATGGTTGTGAAACAAACAGTTATGAACATAATAATAATTTAAGGAAGTACTGAAGAGTTCTGGGGAAATCTATATATAAAAATCAAAGGGAATAAGATGAAAATAATTAAATTAATTTTATGGCTATATTATTAAATTATTAAGAATACAATACAACAGGTAAAATTTTGCAATTATGCAATTTTGTTTCCGTCGACTTTAATTGTTTAGAAATTAATTTCCAGTAACCCAATTATAGTTCACTTACAAAATTGCAAAGTAGCATAATTAGATATAAGAATTGTTTATTTATTCATAAGCTACTTTAATTGTGCTATATTAGATTGATGGGAGATAAATTATCTGATCTTCTTGATTCTCTTAAAGACATAAAAGTTTATTTAGTCAAAATTGGACCCCATAGACGTAGTAAAGGGGATATTTTAAGTAGAAAGTTAGATGAGGCCCGTAATCTATATAAACAAGTAAAGGAAGTTATCATAGCTATAAACATAAAAATTGCGGCATCTGAGTTAAGTGAAGCTGACATAACTTTGGCAAATAACCTCGTTAAAGAAATTAAGCGAATTTATTTTCAAATTTTAGATTTTGAGACCAAGAAGGACTCTGATTGCACAATGAGTTCCTTTGACCTTAAAGTTGGTGTGAGTCTTTTGCCAGTAATGACTAGTGATGAGAGTATCACTAAACAATTAATAGATGCTATAGAATTATACGATTCTATGCTAGACGCTGGTGGTAAAACTCAATTAATAAAGTTTGTTCTAAAAACGCGACTTTCACCTAGCGCTAAACTTAGGTTATCTACTAGCTATCAAACTACAGCAGCTCTTGTCGATGATATGAAAAAATTTCTTTTAACTAGATGTTCAGACACGGCTTTGCAGATGAAACTTTTCCGGACTAAACAAGGTAACAGGTCCATTGAAGAGTTTGGTAAAGAATTAGAAGATATTTTTGTCAATTTAACTATTTCACAAGCTAATAATAATTCTGATGCACACAATGTATTGCTACCTCTTAATGAAAAAACGGCTATAAAACGGTTTGCTGATGGACTTCGTAATCCCAAAATTGGTACGATTGTGTCAGCTAGAAATTTTTCATCTCTGAATGAGGCAATTAGGGCGGCTCAAGATGAAGAAATTTCACAGAATGATAATTCCCAAATTATGACTTTTTCTAGTAGGGGTAGATTTTTTAATTCTAGAGGTTTTAATCATAATAGACGAGGACGCAGAGGCTTTAATTCTTATCGAAATTTTAATACAAATTTAAATTCAGCCAGATTAAATACAAATACACTGAGTCATATTAACACGAGTATGAATAATAATAGGTATAGACAGGAAAGTTCGAATCAGCGTTTCAACAGAAATAGTAGAAATACTAGAGGCCGACAATCACAATATATGTCAAGGTCAGGAAATGTTTATTTTGCTGAAAATGTTGAACCAGGCCAGAATCAAAGCAGCTCATCTTCCATTTCAAATAATGATAGTAATTCTAATAATGGCTTAAACCAGTTTTTTCGAGACTGCCATAGATAAACAAATTTATATATGTAATGATGTATGCATGAGTTCGATTAAATGTTGTATGAATGGACAACCCTTCAATTTTCTTATAGACACAGGTGCTTCTTTATGTGCTATAAAGTATGAATGTCTCAATAATAATAATAGTAAAATTTATGATGAAAAATTAGAAATAAGAGGTATAGGTGGAAATGTGAGTTCAGTGGGGTACACATATGTGATTTTGGATTTAGAAGGAGTTCAATTAAAAGCAAAATTTTACATATTCAAAAATCTTCCTTGTAAGAGTGATGGTATAATAGGTTACGATTTTCTGAAAAAATTTCATGCAACAATTAATTTTGAACATAATAAATTGTCATTAATTGTCGAGGATAAAGAAGTTATAACTGAATTGCATTCAAATAACAATCATATGTTGACAATCCCCCCAAGGTGTGAGATGATTCAGTTCTTACCTACAAGCATGCAGGATGACTGTGTGGTAATGTCGAAAGAGTTATGTCAAGGAGTGATAATGGGTGGAAGTATTGCGAGACCAGATAATGGGAAAATTCCAGTGAGAATATTAAATACTAGAAATGAAGAAGTACGCCTGAACAATTGCATTCCGGTGACTGAAAAGCTAAATTTGTATGAGTTTTGTGAATTTGGAAGGAATGAGGTATCAGTTAACAGAGTTAAGGAATTGTTTAAATTATTAAAATTAAATTATTTAAATAAAGAGGAACAGATATCAATTGAAAATATTTGTGCAAAATATTCCGATATATTTCATTTACCTCATGATAAGCTAACAAGAGCAAGGCTATATAAACAAACTATTTCGCTAAAGGAAAATGTTACACCCGCTTATGTAAAGCCTTATAGACTTCCACATTCTCAAAAAGTTGAAATTGAAAAACAAGTACAAAAGATGCATGAAGAAGGAATAATTGAACAATCACAGAGTGAATGGTCCTCGCCAATTCTATTGGTGCCAAAGAAAATGGACAATAGCGGAGAGAAGAAATGGAGATTAGTAGTCGATTATAGATTGTTGAATCAAAGAATTCAAGATGATAAATTCCCATTGCCAAATATATCCGAAATACTTGATTCTCTTTCTAATGCTATGTATTTTTCTCATTTAGACTTAAGTCAGGGCTATTATCAAGTGGAATTAGATGAGAATAGTAGGAAATATACTGCTTTTACTGCTGGTGGCGGTCAATGGCAGATGACTAGGTTACCTATGGGCCTTAAAACAAGTCCAAGTTGTTTTTCTCGTTTAATGACTGTTGCTATGGCGGGTCTTAATTATGAAAGATGTTTTGTTTATTTAGATGATCTCATTGTTTTTGGTAGAAATTTACATGATCATAATAAAAATCTTCTCAGCGTGTTCAAACGTCTTCAAGCTACCAACTTAAAGCTCAATCCAAGTAAATGTGAATTCTTGAAAAAAGAAATTCTTTATCTTGGACACCTTATAACTTCGAGCGGCATTTTACCAGATCCAGGTAAAATTAAAACCTTGCAGGAATATCCAGTGCCAAAAGATGCGGAAGAAGTTAAACGGTTCATTGCTTTTGCTAATTACTATAGGAAATTTATTCCAAATTTTGCTAAAAAAGCGTATAGCTTAAATAGACTATGTAGAAAAAATGTGAACTTTGAGTGGACAGAAGAGTGTCAAAATTCATTTTTAGCATTGAAAAAAGCCTTAATTGAACCTCCTGTATTAGATTATCCAGATTTCTCAGATAGTAATGAATTTATTGTGCAAACTGATGCGTCTAACGTAGCTTTTGGGTCTTTACTCTTAAATAAAAATAACAAGCCTGTAGCTTACGCAAGTCGAAGTTTAAACAAAGCTGAAGTTAACTATCCTACGGTACAAAAAGAAATGGCTGCTTTAGTATGGGCCATAAGGCATTTTAGGCCATATTTGTATGGTAAACGATTTACGCTAAGGACGGACCATAAGCCCTTAGTGTATCTATTCAACATGACCGATCCATCAAGTCGTCTAACTAAATTTCGGTTATGTCTGGAAGAGTATGATTTTGATGTTGAGTATATAAAAGGTAGTGAGAATGTCACGGCTGATGCTTTATCTAGAATTGTGATAACATCGGACGAATTGAAAAAAATGAATGAAAATCTGATAGCAGTTATGACTAGGGCACAAGCAAAAACGGAAAATAGAGATTTAGACAGAAGGGATGAGGATATCAATAGCGTTCGGCCTGATCAACCAGACGTTGTCGAAATTCTCAAACGACCAAAGGATTGTATAGAATTAAAAATAATGTCAGAAAAGGAGAATAGTCAAATCAAATGCTTAGAACATGTATCAACAAAATCTGGAAGTTTTTATTTTGTTCCTTCTCTTTCAATGCTTTGCTTGAATCCATATACTCGATCAACATTGACGCAAGACGTATTGTTGAGAGATTTGGCGTTCATATGTGCAGAAATAAATATTCGCGAATTAGTTGTTATTAAAGAGGAAAATAATATGCAAATGATTAAAAAGCTAGCTAGCGCAATAAAAAAAAATTCTAAGGCAAAAGAGTATATATATCCTAAAATATGCATTGTAAAAGGTATTAAAAGAGTAACGGACGAAGAAACAAAAAGGTTGATACTAAACGATTTCCACTTACTTCCAACGAGCGGACATGCAGGTATTAATCGCATGGTAAATAATATAAGAAAATATTATTTCTGGTCAGGTATTCACAAAGATGTTACTAATTTTGTAAAGAAATGTGATGATTGTCAAAGACATAAATATTGTAAAAACACCAAAGAACCAATGATAATCACATCTACTGCTACATCAGCTTTCCAAAAAATTTTTCTTGATATTGTAGGTCCCTTAGAAAGAGACATTGAAAATAATTCTTATATACTCACTCTTCAATGCGAACTGACGAAATTTGTAGAAGCCTATCCACTAACATCAAAAGATTCTGTAACAGTAGCAAAAAGTTTCGTAGAAAATTTCGTATTACGCTATGGAATTCCTCAGCAAATTGCCACAGATAAAGGAGCAGAATTCATTTCAGAAACAATGAATGAAGTCTGTCAACTTTTAAATATTAGCAAAATAAATTCAACAGCGTATCATCACGAAAGCATAGGAGCTCTAGAAAACTCTCATAAGGTCTTAGGTGCTTATTTAAGAATGCAAACACAAAATCACAGTGTTTCTTGGAGTATGTGGTTACCATACTGGAGTTTTTCATATAACACAACTGTTCACACAGAAACAAAATATACTCCATTCGAATTAGTTTTTGGGAAACCATGTAACATCCCAAATAATTTAAAGAATACAGTAGATCCTTTATATAGCTTTGATAACTATCCACTAGAGCTTAAATATAGATTGCAAACTGCACAAAATGATGCTAGGAATAATTTACTGTTAGGTAAAGAGAAAAGAAAATGTAATTATGATAAGACTACAAACTCTGTTAATTATATAAAAGGTGATTTAGTGCTAGTGAAAAGTGAAGTCGGTAATAAATTAACGCCACTATTTGACGGACCTTACGAAGTAATTGAAGAATTACCTCCCAACGTAAAAATAACAAAAAACTCTAAAGAAGTAATAGTACATAAGAATAGAACAAAGCCATACTTTAGATAATATTTTATTTAGTATTTTAGTTTTAATGCGTACTATCTTATTGGCCAGGGCCCAGGCAATCAGTTAACTAATCAATTAATTAATTGTTAGTAGTAACATTAATTAATTTAAAAAAAAGGGGGAAGGTGTGGTGTAAGCCTACCTTAACTGTATACATAGCTTAAGTGTTTAGATAAATAAAATATATTAATTAGTAGAATAAGCAAATTTATGTGTCGAAATTAGGACATCATGCCACGAGCTAGGGGGCATTGATTTAGTGTATTAGTATTGTAGAAGAAGGTATGGTGAATAAACGATAACCAGAAGGTACAGAATAAAGAGTATTATTTAATTAACTTTGGCAAGATGTACCCAGATTGCACCAGCGAATAAATCAAATATTACACCATCTAAAAAGGCCCCCACGGCTAATTGTTCCTGGAATTCTTTAGGTGCACTCGGATACGCCAGGTGTGCCAGTCTCTCTATCGCAGCTTCAAATTCTTGTAAACTTTCCCCAGCTTTTTGCATCCGGGATTTCAGCTGAGCCTGGTATAATTGGGCAAGGTGTTGATCGCCATACCTCAAGTCTAATGCAGCTTCCAAGGCTTTAAAGTCCCTTTGTTTCTCAACTGGGATGGTTTGGAGTAACTCTGAAGCTTGGCCCCTTAGTGCTAGAACTAATGCCATGGCCTTTTCCTCATTATCCCAATTGTTCGCACACGCTGCTGCCTCAAACTGCCTCTTGTACGTCGTCCAGGAACTTTGGCCATCAAAAGAAGGAGGTTTTAGTCGCTGTCCTGATGATACCACTTGCTGGCTTCCTCTATCTCTCAACTGTCGTTTAAGCCGGTCTATTTCTCCTTTGACTTCTTCTTCGAACTTGTTTACTTTCTCTTTAACTTCGGTTACTTCTCCTTTTACTTGACTGACTTCTGTCTCGACTACTCCTACTTTACCTTCGACCTTGTTTATCTCTTCTTTGACTTCACATTTTAGTACTTCATTGGCAGAAATTATAGCGTCCTGTTGTATTTTGATTTGTTCATTTAGAATTTTCCTTAATTCTCCCTGGCGTCTTTCTTGCTCCTGTTTTTCCTCTTGATGTCGTCTTTCTTGTTCTTCTTTCTCCTCTTGCTGTCGTATCTTCAGGTCTTCCATAATTTGTCTCAATTCGTCTTTCTCTTCTTGACGTCTTCTTTCTTCATCCTCTTTTTCTTTCTGACGTCTTGTTTCTTCATCCTCTTTTTCTTTCTGACGTCTTCTTTCTTCATCCTCTTTTTCTTTCTGACGTCTTATTTCTTCATCCTCTTTTTCTTTCTGACGTCTTATTTCCTGATCTTCCATCATTTTCTTTAATTCGTCCCTTTCTTCTTGACGTCTTCTTTCTTCCTCTTGACTTTTTTCTCCTGTTCTACTTTGTCTTCCTGCCGTTGCTGCGCCATCATTTTTTGGAATTGTTCGAATAAGTCCTGTATTTGTTTATCGGATGCCATACTTCTTGTTGTTACGGGCATATGACGAAATTAAAATAAAATAAATTTAACTGTCACGTCAATATCGGTAATGGAACTTTTCAGACAAATCTCGAAATAGCACGAAAAAGTCTTATCCAGAGTCTTTTGTCACTATCCAGTTCAGAGAATTTAATAATCTCCACTAATGTCCAAATAGAAAAGTTCTAGAAATTTTCACGCACTAAATGAGTCTTTTTCAGTGTCTCTATCACTTCTCAGTTCAAAGGATTTAATTATCACACTAATGTCCTAATAAAATGTTCTACAATGTCTCAAAAATGCACTTAAACACTATTTTCCTGTTCGAAAATAACCCTCGAACAATGTCCAGTAAATTAGTCCTGTGTTAGCACTATCCCTCGAGAATCCTTCTCGAACACTCCAGCACAACTTCAGAGCTCCTCTTGTCATAAAATTCCGCTTCTGACACCAATTTGTCACGTGTTTCCACCCTTAGGAAACCACCCTCGCAAATTCCGTGGGTTCCAAAAATTATAACAAGAGATGTCCACTAACACACTTTATTAAATATTTACTGGATACTTCACAATACTATTATTAATTTAAATACACTTTACTGACTAAAATCACAATGTTTATCACTTTGTTTATCCTTGAAGTCTTAACCTTACTTTCTATACTTTTTGAACTTTCTGAACTACTCGCCGAGAATGCGGTTGGTCTTTTATATCTAAAAATGACAGATCTCGATTGTTCTGTGATGACGCCACCATTCTCTAGAGAATTCCAGATGTCACTTTGGAATCTTCTGGTAGGTTCTTTTTCGAGTAGGTGCAAATACACTACATTCATTCAGACATTCGATCTGTTGAAGTCTGCCTACTTTTTAGTAACATAACCTTAAATTTTAAGGGGTGCAACATATTACAATATAAAATATTCAAGTTTAGTAAATTGAATAATAGATAGATGCTCTAGAAATTTCCATAATTTTTTTTCGTCTGTGGTGCATGGGACCCATACGAAATATGGGAAATAACATCTAGTGAAGCACTTCTCTGACAACCCCTAAAAAATTTTGAAAAAGCAGTTTGCGAAAAATTTTTTCAAAATTCGGGTGCTCCCCCTGGTCTAGGAACTCCCGTTTAAAGTTATTCTTTTTCGTCATACCTATACATTTTACTTTTCATAAAAATGCAACAATAGGTTTTGGAGTTTATGAAAATATTTTCATTATTAACTGAAATACAATGAACTGAAATTTTGTAATTTACAATTTAACAAATTACAAAATTTCAATTCGTTGTATCTCAGTTAATAATAGGGTTCTGTCCCGGGAATCTCGGGACGGGATTTCCCGGGATTTATATCAGTTTTTGTAAGTCCCGTTCCCGGGAAATAACAGTCGGGATTTCCCGGACATGCGGGAATAAAAAGACGTTCTAAGAACATTAAATTTCGTGCTCTTGTCAAGCAAACTGTTTCTGCAATGATAAGTGAATAGAAATGAGTTGCTACTGAACAACCTGTTATTTTATAACTGTTATTTGTGAATGGTATTAACAGGCTGTACTTGTTGTATATACTGTATCTTGTTCAGATGTTATTTATTTTTAGTAATGTATACCTAAATAAAACAGAAAACAGTCCGAGTTTTTTTTGCCAAAAAAAGAAAACAAACACATTTTTAAAAAATTCTATATTTGGATGACAAGATTAACAAACATTTTGAAAAAAAAAATGTGTTTTTTGGCCAATATATATAAAATTTATTATTTCCCAGGATTCCCGGTATTCCCGGGATCGTCAATTTTTATTTCCCGATTCCCGGGAATGAAAAAAAGTCGGGAAATCAGAAACCCTAGTTAATAATGAAAATATTTTCATAAACTCCAAAACCTATTGTTGCATTATTATGAAAAGTAAAATGTATATAACAAAAAACAATAATTTTAAACGGGAGTCTCCAGACCAGGGGGAGCACCCGAATTTTTAAAAATTTTTTCGCAAACTGCTTTTTCAAAATTTTTTAGGGGTCTTCAGAGAAGTGATTCACTAGATGTTATTTACAATATTTTGTATGGGTCCCATGCGCCATAGACGAGAAAAAAATTATTGAAATTTCTAAAGCCGCCACTGGATAGATGCACTTTTATATTTTAGTCATAAAAATTTTAAAATTTTAAGATGTGATAAAACAATTTTTATTTGTAGAAATGTAATAAATAATTCCCTTGTAAAAATAACGAACCAAAAATTGCTTTGTTAAATATCACTAAATTTAGTGACATTTAGCAAAGTAATATTTGTTTTCGTTATTTTAAATTTTCCGATTACACATTTTCATTTAGCTTGCACACAGTCACCTGAAGAAATCTTAATCAGTTCCTGTCTCGATAACCACTAGTTCAAATGAAGTTTGCATAGAGGTCTCATCTGCATGGGTTAAAAATTTATTACTTTCATTAGGTCCCTGTAGATGGCGCTTGAGATCATATCCAATAGTTGATACACGCGGGTTATACTACTAGTTAGTCTATATACAATAGTTTAATAAACCAAATTTGGCCTGTTAAAATCGTATTAGTCTGATAAGTCAAGAAATAAAAGACGAGAAGAGGTTATGTCAGCTTTATCAACGATATTCTATACAAGGCAAATATTTCAAATTAGTTAATTAGGTCATTATCTATCCATTGAGAGATTGAATTTTAATTTATTAACTTCTTCATCATCTGATGATGATGTAGCAGAAATACCTCGAGTACGAATAGTTCTACCAAGAAACAATTTATTTGATGAATTAAATGAACAACAGTTTAAAATGAGATTTCGTATGTCGAAACGTACAGTGCAAATATTAGCCTATTTATTAGGTGACATTGATGATGAGCCTACAAACCAAAGAAATCAACCCATATCAAAAATAAATCAGATACTAATAACACTTCGACTCTATGCTACTGGATCCTTTCAGGTGAACATCGCAGATTTATTTTGTTTCGCAATCAGCTGTGTCTCGCATAAGTAATAAAATAACAACATGTATAGCGGGACTTTGTCCTCAATTTATTAAAATGCCACAATCTAATGAAGAAAAAATAGATACAGTATCTAATTTTTACCACATAGCTCAGTTTCCTGGAATCATAGGAGCACTAGATTGCACCCATATAAAAATTGCATCTCCCGGAGAAAATAATGCAGAGGTTTACACAAACCGGAAAGGATGGTTTAGTATAAATACACAGGTCACAGGAAATGCAAAATTAGAAATAAAGCACGTTGGCCTGTTTCAGTGCATGATACTACTATTTTTAATGATTCTTTAATAAGAGCAAAATTTTAAAACAAATGAATTTTACCCTTATACTCTAGTGGGAGATGGCGGATACCCTTGCAGAGTTTACCAATTGACACTAGTAGGAGATCCACAAACACCTCCCCAGCACAGATACAATAGAGCACAAATTAGAAGTAGAAACACAGTTGAATGTCTATTTGGGGTATGGAAAAGAAGATTCCCATGTTTGGCTTTAGGAATGAGGATAAAAGTAGAACGTGTATGTAATGTTATAGTAGCCACATCAGTATTACATAACCTGTGTATTAGAGAAAGTGACTGAAGAATTTGAAGATATTGATAATCCACCTCGAAATGAACAAGAAAACACTAACTAGAAATTGTTTAATAAATACAGTTTTTCAATAAATAATATTCTATCTAACGAAAACATTTTGTATGGCTCTTCTACACATTTATAAATATGTACAACATATTTCAAATTCACAATTCATTCGCCATTTTGTTGTAATCAATCTGTTTCATTTTCAATTCTAGTATTTCCCTTTCCTTTACAATTTCCTTTATTTCATTATCCAAAATTTTCCCTTTTAAAGTTCCTTTTTCACTTTCTTCTATAATTTCCAAAATGTTCTTTCTGTTCCGTAATATATCACACTTTTTATTGTGTAATATTTCTGCAAATGGTTTTCTTTTCTTGTTAGTCAACGTAATGGTTTTAACAGGCTGGTATTGGGCAGAAACTTTTCCTTTATTTGAAGACTTCTTAGTAGATTCATATTCACAGACATTAATATTGTCTAGTATTTCATTAGAATATGCTGATGTATTTTCTTGCTCCTCAGATTCATTATCAACGACAAAAAGCATATTTTCTGTGGTCTCCCCTGTACTCGTACTTGGTTGCGCCTCGTCTATTGAGTTATTTGCTCGTTATTGCTATCGAATTTATTTTATATTGAAAAGAAATTATTCTCAATCATATCTAATAATTTATCATCATGATTGGCTGTTTTTTTTTTTTTTTTTGTAAAAATACCACCACCCGTCTTCAGACATTCCACCTAAAACACACGATGAAATGTTATAAAATATGAATATTATCAGTATTTTAATGGCATACTTTATCTTCGGGTTTGTGTTGTTTGGCAGCTTTCTTCATCTGCTCGTATACACTTTTTAATTGTTGCCCGTTCGCTGTCCACTTGTTTGATTAGCGTTGTGTTCCCAAACCAGTTTTTCCCAACATTCCGATTTTTGTTTGTTAAAAACTGCATTAGTTTTTTTATTCTCTAATATGTGAATATTGCTTTTGACCAATGCAATGATGACCTCCTCTTTTTCCCGGTTGGTAAAATTTGGGGAACGTTTTTTGTTTTTCTCCATATTTATGTTAAACTATAAGTGAAAAAACTTTGACCATATAAATCTTTTATCTATGACTTTGACAGAAAATAATTATTTTTAAAGTTGAAGGAAAATTTAAATCTGAGTGAAGTATAGCCCACCTAATATTACTGGTAACTTTTAATAACCCAACTGTTTACTAATTGAAACCATCAAACACATGGTGCATATGAGTTATGCTTAGCTGACTGATAAATTTTATCAGTTTGATAGTTAACAACGGATTTAACTAAGTAATGGTGCATACGACGCTGTAAGACCCTCTGACGAGCACCATTTAGATATTATGTTTAAGGCAATTTGCATGTGGTTTGAGATCCTAACCTCATGCCTGCCTCTCAACGTTGAAGCCATTACTCAGCTTATGGAGAAGATCATCGACCACCATTGACCACAGCAAGGGCGATAAGACTTCACCTTGTGGACAACCTCTAACTGCAGTCACGGTGGCCGACTCGTTCCCCACATTTGTGGTAATTATTCTGCTTCTTAGCATGGATTGCATCCATCTGATTGTTGGGGACTGTATTCCCCTTTTTTCCCGCGGGTTTTTGTATGGGTTCATAGGAGGTGTTGTCAAAAGCACCCTTTATATCTATGAAAGCATACAGAGCCAGTTTGCTGTAAATGTCTTTTCAATGCCTTTGACAAGGCCATGTAGAGCATTTATTGTTGATTTGCCAGGTTGATAGGCAAATTGTTTCGAGTGAAGTGGTTTCTCTGTAACGATTTCGCTTCTAATCTGTTGATCTAGTATTTTCTCCATTGTTTTAAGGAGAAAAGAGGTTAAGCTAAAGGGGCAATACGATTTAGGCTCATCTGGTGGACGTCTGCCTATTTTTGGGATAAACGCCACCTTAACTTCCCTCCAAGCTTGGGGAATATACCCAAGAGTATAACTTACTATGAATATGCTTCTCAGGCATGAGATAAGTTCCTCAATTCCATGTTGAAGCAGGAAAAATACCGTCCCTGCCCGGTGAAGGTCGATATCGCCCATTTAATTCTGCTAGGGGTGAATATTCCCAGCTAGCCTTTTCCCTTCCCTGGTAGCGCAATCTGCATCCTCTTCCAGGAAGGCCTATGGAAATTCACCTTCGATTACATGGAAGCCAGGGAAGTGAGTACCTAAAAGTACTCTTATGTTTTCCTGCTAACTCTCTGCATGTTGACCATCGGGCTTTTTGAGTAGCCCTATTCCGTTTGAGTGGTCTTTTGCAAGGACTTTTTGTAGACGGACTGCTGGGGCTAATTCATCTATCCCCTCGCAGAACCGTCTCCATGATCTTCTTTTAGAATTCTTTGTTGTACTCCGTGAGGGCTTTTTTATAGTCCTCCCAATTTCCAGAGTTCTTAGCTCTATTGAAAGTTTTCCTGGTCTCAGCCTTGAGGTGACTGAGATCTCTATTCCACCAAGGCACGTCTCTTTGGACTGCCTTTTGTTTAACAGGGCAACTTTTTTCATAACATGAGGTCATGAGATTTTGTAATTGATATGAGGTTATATCTAAATCCTCTATTGTGTCGATGGGGTGTGTGATACCTTCAACCTCCGACTTTAAGTGTTCCTTGTAAACACTCCAGTCAGTCAGTCTAGGTATTCTACACTCCTCGAAGCTTGTTACAAGTGTGCCTCCAAGTCGAACCGAATATATCTGTGATCCGACACTGAGGGCTCATCTGTAACATGCCAATTTTTGATAGAGTCGGTTATAATTGGATCAGCAAGGGTTACGTCTAAAAGCTCTTTTCTAACCGCATTTATAAAGGTGGGTTCATTACTTTTATTGATAATGTCGATATTATTTGCAGGCAAATATTCAAAAAGGTACTCACCTCTAGTGTTTATATCTGTGCTGCCCCACATGAGATGGTGCGCATTAGCATCACTGCCAATAATGTAATGTTTGTTTCTCCTTTTGCACCAGCTAATGAGGCTTTTTACTTCCTCTGGAGGTGGGCTTGTTTTGAGTGAGAGGCAGGTTAATGGTTTTTTGGGGCGCTGAAACCGAATCCGCAGTCAGAATTTTCTTATCGTGTCAGGATTTTGACATAACAAAAAAAATTTCAAAAAAACGTCTCATAAATGGTCAAAAATGCATTTTAAAGTAGATTTAAAAACTTAAAACGACCAAACCACTTTACTTATATGAATTTTGAAATGCTGAAACTGAATCTCAGATCAGAATTCCCCCATTACATCAGAATTTTGACATAACCTCAAAAAATCACCATAAAATACCTCAAAAATGTTTAAAAATTTATTTAAAAGGAGGTTTAAACGGATCACAAGACACTAACATCTACTTTTAAATGCATCTTTGTCCATTTATGAGACCTTTTTTGCGATTTTTTTGAGGTTACCTCAAAATCCTGATATGTTAAGAAAATTCTGACCTCGGATTCAGTTTCAGCGCCCCAAAATACATACAGAAACATGGGTCAACTCGTTTCAGGGACGGTGCCAAGGGGGGGCCTGCAGGGACACGTGTCCCCCCAAAACGAACTGTGCCCCCCCCAAGTGCCCCCCTAGATCCCTAGATCTTTTAATAATTTATATTAACGAAAATATTATATTTTTGTTTTATTATAATTATAATTCCTATTTACTGTCCTACTATACAATATATGCATTTCTGTGACCCCCTACAAAACTAAAAAAAAAAATTGTGCCCCCCGGCCTGGCCAGTTTGGCGCCGTCCCTGACTCGTTTAATCCTTTAATTTACTTTTCACCTGATTTCAGGCTTGTTCTAAACTGATTTTTGAGCATACATGAAAACATTGTTGAAGCCTTGTAGACTGTCATTCCTGAGCTATTTTAAAGAGATTTGTGTGAAAGTTTCCTGGTAGTGCCAATTTCGGCAAGTTAATCTATAATTCTGTAACATAAGGTTCTAATGGAGCAGCTAGTGAGTTTAATTTGTTTTGGGATAAAAGATATTGTTTTGCAAGCTCAATTGACACAAAGTGGCCATACGTCTGCTAGTCCTCTGATAGCTCATTTGTCATGCAGATAATCTAAACCAAATTTCAGCCGACGTGACAACAGTCAAAATAGTTAGTAGTAAGTATGCCGGCGCCCGTTGTTGAGCCTACGAAACTGATAAAATTAACTGCAGGTTTTTCAGTGTTGCGTTAACGTTTGGGTTACTGGCACCTTATTCACCATCGCTCATCAATTGTGAAAGTGCGGAGTCCCGCCAGAGATGTTGATACATTTTTTTTTTTCAGATGTTGACAAAAAATTGTTCTACATTCTGACCGTGGATTCGGTTTCAGCGCACCAAAATACGTATAGAAACGTGGGTCAACTCGTTTAATCTTACAATTTACTTTTTATCCGGTTTCAGGCTTATTCTAAGCTGTTATTTGAGCTTACTATCGGAAGTTGGTGTGAAATAAAAGTTTGAGTCGCGGTTAATATTTCATTTTTAATTTGAATAAGATCACTCGGAAAGCATGTCTTTATATTTCGAAATATCTAATACAACTAACCAGCTAAGGTCTTATTATTTTATTTCAACTTTACCCAAACATTGTGTCAACCAGTGCACTTGTAGTTGTAGTGTTGATGACTCAGCCTTTGTGTTGTCATGTCAAATATATATAATCATATTCTGATTAGTATTTGATTTGCAGTACTTCATTTATAAAGTTTCTGTTCCCGGAACATCACATTCTAGTCAGAATTAAACCAAGACCTAAATTTTGGCCGAGAGTGCCTCAATGTCAGGCTGGCAGTGCAAACAACCCGCAACACGTACGTGCTCCAGTGGTAATTCAAAGTATCATGCATCTTCGTAGATATCATATGTCAATGTGATATGTTAGAATAACCACGAGCCTTGTTTACTGTGGTCGTTGTTACTTCAATCAGTGTGTTATGTTATAATTAATATTGATTTCATTAGTAAAGTTATTACATATTTGTTTTACGCTTTTTATATCATAAAAACCAACATGTTAATAATTTAATTTTTTAACTAGAGAAAAATGTTTTAAATGCATAATTCTCTCCTAAAGGCCTAATTAAGTTGCAGGTAAGTATATACAAGGTGTCCTGTACTGCTATGTTCAAATTAAGGGAGCACACAAAGTATAGAATTATAAGACTATAAAACACAAAAGTGGTAGAGTGATAATTATTTGTTTTGAAGCTACAGACCTATTAAATTTGTGAACAAAATTAAAAAAAATTCATCAGAGGAAAAAATGACAAGAAATTTTTTTTCTGTTATTTATTCTCAGGGATGATGAAGATATACTTTTTTTTTTAATTTACTGGTCACAACTTCGAAACAAGTCTTTTAATCTCACAATTAAGCCTACTTTAGGCTCCCAAAATTTAAACGATATGGGACACCTTGGGCATTTTCTTTATTTCAACACTTTTTTCTGGTTAAATTAATTACTGATAGAATATGGTGGAGTGATGTCATGGACTGATGAACACAGCTGGTTAAGAATAATAGAACTGGTTTTGTTGATTTTTATCATAACCTAACATTAAGCTTGTTTATTTTATTTCAAGTAATCTGTTTTATTGTTTATAAACAAAAATTAATAATACATAGAGGAATCTAGTTTTTGGGGTATTGGCTATCAGGCGACTGCATAGCGATATATTAGATGAGAAACTAAGTTTGAGGTTATACGGTTTTTTTTCCAAAAACTCACATTCCGGTTTTTGGTTTCGGTTACGGTTAGGAAAAATTCGTAATTACGGTGCGGTTTTCGGTTAAAATTAAATTAATGCTTGCAGGGACCGAAAACAAAATTTTTCCGGCTCGGTTCCCCCTATGGTTACCTAACGTACACCATTTTCGGTTTCGGTTTTCAAATTAGCGCCAATCCGATTTTCGATTACAGTGTTGGTTTTCCAGAATCTCTCATTTCTGATTCGGTTAGAAAAAAATCATAATTACGGTTTTCGGTTACGGTCCCTGACTGAAATAAAGAATACCCCCCTTGTGTAGGTCATATGCTGGAGCCACCGAAGTAAAATCATATTTAATTTAATGGCTCATAATAGAAATGTCGACATTGTGATTGTCATGTGATGGCACAATGTCGGCCCGAAAACAGTAAATGAAGGGAAATGATCTGTGCCCGGTTGCCCGCCAAAGTAACCTATATGTGCCGGCCCAATGAAATATATGCCAGTAACAGGCCATCAATCCATGAATACAGACAATCTAGCTAGCTCTGTGTATTCATTTGCACAGGCCTTGACGTCATTTTTTTACCACTTGTTACATACCTTTTCAGCCTTTTCCTTCATGAATTTTTGTCTTGCGTATTCCTTGCGTCGTAAATGTCTGTAAACATGAAATTCTCCGGAGCCAGCTCCTGCACTAGATCCCATGACATTTCTAACAAAATCAGGAACAGTAGGAATACCTTTTTCTTTGGGTTTTTCAGGAATAAGAACTGGTTTTTCCTAGAAAATAATAAATGTTAAATACTTAGGGTACATGATGATAGAAGAGGAATTGAATATTGAGACTTGACTTACTGGATTTTTCATTAACTTTTCCAGTTTAAGACGTTGCAAATCTGTCGAATTTCTCACGATGATTGGCTTTTTCTCCTCCCGATCATTGTTACTTTCCTTTGCTGTTTCACTCATCTTTTCTATACCAAATCAACTATGTGAAAACAAGACAATAAAGGTTATAAGTATAATATTATTAACCCTAAATTCAAACCAAATCAAAGACCGACATTTACATCACAGTATAATTAATTAATTAAACAACTATCTGTGTTCAATGTTTATGTGTTATGCAGCGTTGCAAGTTGTCTCTGGCGTTGCTATTGTTGCTAAAGCAATAATAATAAGTACATTTTTGCGACATACCGGGTTAAATAAGAGTGGTATGTAGTGGTTAAACCCCCACCATATTAATATATATTATTTACAAACCGGTGTCGCGAAAATATAAATAGTTACTTTAAATTATTTCTTACAAATTCAAAAAGAGATAAGTTTACGGGCTCGACAGTAAACAAGGACAGCGATACATACCGCTTCTAACCTACATCGAGAGCTGGGTAAGCTGCGGTTAGTGTTTTGACATATCAAGAATCACGTGAACCGTACTCCCCTATTAAACCGTCTATGATTAAACCACTTCTCGCGAAAATGAAGCGGTAAGCTAATAACACATACCACAACTTACCCGGTATGTCGCAAAAATGTACTTAATAGGTGTGTTCAAATACACTACACTAGCTGCACTAGTGCATATAATAGAAGGAGATAGAGTGAGACTCTACATAAGTTGAAGAGATATACATTTGCACTGGTGCAGGAGTGTAGGATTTTTGAACAAAGCTAATAACAATAATAGGTCTATTCCTTTGCACTAAAACCACAGAAGACCTATGTGCTAAAACCTTTTAAGTTTGTTCATTAGTGTTGCTAGAATCAGGTCATCTGAATTTGGGTTATTTTGACAAATGACAGCATTTGAGCATTTGCAATCAAAACACAAACAAACAGGTGAAAGGTAATATTTGTTGCAGGATTGTAAGGTAGGTAAAGTAGTTCTATACCACGGTAAATAAACGGTACGGTTAGCTCGATCAGCAGCTTTAGGACGAGAGAGACGCGGGGGGCGGGAAATCGAATCAAAGAGACAGACATATCTGATTTCCGTGCAAAAGACAGAGACAAAGATTCCGGTAGAGTCTACAGCCTACCACGGTCATTAAACCCTACGGTTGTCTCAATCTGCAGTTTGAGGGCGAGAGAGACGCGGGGGGCGGGAAATCGAACGAAAGAGACAGACATCTGATTTCCGTGCAAAAGACAGAGACAAAGATGCTTGTAGTGTCTACAGGTGACGTAGGCTGTAGACCCTACTGGAGTCTCTGTCTCTGTCTTCTGCACGGAAATCAGATATGTCTGTCTCTTTCATTCGAATTCCCGCCCCCCGCGTCTCTCTCGTCCTAAAGCTGCTGATTGATGTAACCGTATCGTTTATTGACCGTGACAGCCTACATCATCTGTAGACACTACAGGCATCTTTGTCTGTATCTTTTGCATGGAAATTAGATATGTCTGTCTCTTTCATTCTATTTCCCGCCCCCCGCGTCTCTCTCGTCCTAAAGCTGCTGATCGAGGTAACCGTATCGTTTATTGACCGTGGTCAACGCGCCCCGTTGATATATTATACTGTTCTGTTTTGTTTGTAAACGAAATTATTGTCGCCAGGTCATAATATATAAAAAAAACAAAATCGAACCATAAAAAGTACCGATAGTTTATCGATAGTGAAATTTACTATCGATAGTTTCGATAGTCCAAAACTATCGATAGTTTTCCACCACTGGCTACTTCAATCGGAGAATCACGAAGAGAGTGTTGATATAGATACGCAGATCAGTAAATATATGTCTGTGACAAACGGTTACTGTGACCAATTGTGACCGCGACATGAGCAATACCTACTTCTAAGTTTTATACTGTTCCACCGTCCTGTTGCATTTTCTGACACGTAACTGTTCCAAAGAACAGTCAGCCCGTAACTGTTACAAAAGATCGAGTTTTAGATTTTAACGACCTGGCAACGCTGCCTATAATTTGTAAATAATAACACTAACGATCAAGATAACGATTTCAGCAAAAACAAAAACACTTCAGTTTTCACTTTTTATTTTTGATCGGTGCTGATCGGTGCATAACCATATTATACCCAAGATTTGCATTATACCAAGTTTTGTCATTTATTTTAATATATCATAAAATAAACATTTTGTGGCTACTTAAAACAATAAAATGTTTTTTTAGATTTTCTGTGGGATAGAGACAAGATTTACTTTTTTCTTTAAAGTGTAAAACCAATCGTACGATTTCAAAAGGTATCCCAGAATCCCGAATTTGAAATTCGTGAGTTACTAAGGAGCCATGGACGAATCAGTTATTTGCCTTGAGGACTACGACTACGTATATAATGAGTATGTATAATATAATTGTTGATATTTATAAATGATACGTATTCTACTAATTACAATTGAATATTTTAGCCCGACTGAAGTTATTGACTTATCTGAAACTTTATTGGATACACCACAAAATATGAGAGATGATTTCTTTCAAGAATTTTCTATGAGAGAAAGAAATAAGGTAAAAATTTTAAAATGTATTAATGAAACCTTATTGAAAAGAATATAAAAGCATTTCATTTCCAAGAAATGAATCTACTACTAGTTGATGCACCCTTCGCACTCCTTTCTTGAATGGAATGTTTTATTACATTTTTCAGCATATATTTACCTTAACTTTCCTAACTTTGTATGTTGCCCAACCTATCTCTTATTATGTCATTCCTAAGGTTCTGACAGTATATGTGAGCATTTAAGTAATCTTCAGGTCAGGTAACCCCACAAAAGAAATCATAAGCTGTTTCGTCCAGGGGCCTGGCAAGATGCTCTATTGTTGTTATGTCAGATCCAAGCTTGAATATGTGTCACTTGTTTGAACCCCACGCTATAATGTACATGTCAATCGGTTAAAATCGGTTCAATGCAAATTCCTTAAATTTATGCATTTCAGATCTGAAGGTACTTATCCATCGATCGGTTTTCCACAAGAAGACCTGCTGGATAAGTGTTCTAATTAGTTTAAGCCTTAGACGAGAATGCTTGTCTCAAATTTTTCTTTTTAAAATCATTAACAATATTATTCACGCACCAATATTACTGTCAAAATTCTCTTGTAACATTCCCAGAACAATGTCCCATAATAATTCTGTATGTTCTGTGGTGATATAAACATTTTTAATTGCTGCCTGAATGCTTTAAAAACATATTACCAATAGTCCACGTAAATTAGATATTTTAGAAGAAATAATTTATAAAGTAATACTTGGGATGCGTACCCTAGATAGATAGGGTGAGAAATAGGTACCCGAAAAATTCCCCGCCCAATTTGGGGGTGGGACGTCCTTTTTTTTTTTGCAAAATACCACCTCCAACAGGGACTTAACGCTGGTTTTTCATTTTTATCTTGTAAACCGTTCGTCGGAAGAGAAAAAAGTATAGGAAATAAAAAATTTGTCGTTAAATTCTGCATAAAAAATGTCCTATGAATTTTGTAGATTTACCTCACCTATTTCACGCTAACAGCATCCGAACAGAGGGGTAGTTTGGGGCGCAGAGGTAAAAATCGATCCTATTCCAAGTTTCACAGCAAATATCTTAAAACCGGTCACTTTAACGAGAAAAATGCTCAGGAATGAATTTATAGAGCGGAATTTTCTCTATAAGATGCATATATAGGTATAGCGGGTTTTTACGCAAGTGATTTTTATGTATTATGTTAAATCGTAATAGTTTTCGTGAAAGAAATTCTCGCAATTGGTAGAATTTATAAATGAGTTTCCTTATCTTATTCGTCAAATAATCTACATGATTACTCCATTTTAGATGTTTATCAATAATAAGTAGGTACATATATACAATGTACTTAACCATAATATTATTATACAATAACAGGCCCTTGGTTCTCTTGGTTCGGATTATGTCTATTTGCAGCATCAGTAATATCGAACAGCAGGTGTGTCGAAGGATACTTTACATTTTCTTCTTGGCGAGCATAACCAAGGTACTAAAGTACGCTAGCTATATATGAACATGTACCCAGTGGACGACTTCCGGATTTGCAAGTACAGTAGTAAGATTATTGGTTCGTCCACCATTGACATTGTAGTGAATCCAAAGCTGATACTTAAGAGCGTTGCGATGCCTTGATTTTATTCTGATTCTTAAGAATCCTGGTTCATTTATGCGATCGTCAAATTGAAATAAAATGTTCCCTATATCTTGCCTGTTGTTTTATACATAGGATGGGGCAAATTTTATCTGGAAAATCCCGAATGTTAGATCTGTCAGATATTCCAATGCAAGACATGGGAAATCGAGCACCTGATTTTCCTCTATAGGGAGCCATCTACCTTATCGTTGGAGTAGTCTCTCTTTTCCTCTCTAACTTGAAGAGTATTAATTTAATTTGCCCGGTCTAACATTCTACGAGCCAGCACAGCATTTGCTCCCTCCATGTTAATTGGCTCATGATATCTATTAATTATCGCACAGGTTATTCTGATGTATTCTCTAATATGAGGGCATCGGTACTGCATCTCTGAAGAACTTAAAAATACTCTTAATATGGCCGTTTCTTGCTTCCACAATCCATCTGGTCTTTGTGACCAACCAGGATGAATTCGCCTCTTCAGTGGTAAGCTGATGCTGCCAGCGAGCAAGAGGACTACAGGCATTTTGACTTCTATGCTTAGATTAGCCAAAAAGTCTTGGGCGTCGCGGTATCCCCTATCCAGCACAAAAATACCACCTTCTTCGAACCAGTTTCTTAAGCCTTTCATATTCGTGCCTCAACATTGCCGTGTCATTATTTCTAGAGTCCGAAAAATAAGGACCGTGGACATCGAGTATATGTCCATTGAGAGCAACAATTAATGCTGGTTTTAGAAGATGATATCCCTCATGTGTGCAATATGACAGACGTAACACTTGGAAAGTTCTGCTTTTGGGAATTTTTATGTATGTCCCGTCAATATTCGCTATTGCTTTTCGATTTCCTGGTGTTTGCGAAATCTGTTACATGTTGGTCCCTGGTTATATGCTGTAAACCCAGATTATTTGGCACAAATTCTTCCACTAATGAAACATGAACTTTTGAAATTGGCGAGCTTACAGCTTGGCGACTGGAGTAAGAGAACATCTCCATCAAAAAATTATTTGAAAGTCCTTGTCGTAATTTGCACAAGAAACATAATAAATCCTTTTGGTTACTATCCTATTTTTTTGATAAATATTAACGCGATCGCAAAATTCAAAAAGTTCCCCAAACTGTACTTTGTTTACTGGAGTTAATGCTTCAAACTCTTGATCGGAAAAATTATTTTCACTTTCAAATATATTGATAGATTTATATTTCATGGCAGTGTTCCGCACTATATTTAGAAAATGTTTTAAATCACTTCCTTTTAAATTAAATGGTCTGGTAATACCTCTGTGTCCATTAAATAATGATGGCAAGAGAAGTCCTTCATCGGCCAAATGACCTCCACAAATTCTTACACCTTCAGTCTTCAGAAAGATATCAACTTTACCTTCTAAAGAAAATCTGGTGAGATGTTCAAGCCCACCACATATGAAACATTAATTTCGATCTTTTCTAAGCAATATTTTGAGTACAGTTGGATCCGGATACTCTGCGTAAGCTTGAACTTCTGCATCTATACTCAAATCACAGTTGTGGCTAATCTTTGTTTTTTGTTCCATAACTGGTATTTGAGGCAATTGCAATTCGATTCGACGATATTCAGCAATGCCTCTTTTTTCTTTGCCCAAGCGCACCATTTGTCTCGGTAATCCATTATATTCACAGATGAAACACTCTATTCTTACTGCAAAATTATATGCCATATTCAGTTCAGACCCTATATATAACTATCATGTAGATTACATATTGAACCTTAATCTAAACCTAAACATATTTACTAATATACTATGAAAAAGTTGCATTTTTTCTCAAAAATAAATTTTTTCTTCAGCGCCGAAATTAGCCTGTAGAGGATAGTAACTTATTAATGATTTTGGATCAGAATGACTCTGGCTACAACATATAAAAAATTCAGACAATTTGACCGGAAGCCAATTTCACTATAGAAGTGTGTGGTGTCCTTGTGACTGCGATTGTGATTTCTCCGCTTTCGAGTGGATATGTCTCGATAATGGATAGAGATATAGAGCTGCGATATACGTCTTTCAATTTTAGGGTCTTTTTGGATCCGGAGAGCTTCGTATAGGAGTTACGTGCATCGAAATGGAGACATGTCAATCATTCAATCTCATAACTGGAATACAACTATCGCTCGAAAACGAGTTATACAAAAATGAATTTCCTATTACATTGGTTATTCATAAAAAATAGATGACTTTGTCATTGAATGGTTCCAGTGTTGTCGCTGATTTTTCTGGGCGTGTCTCAAAGACATTGATAAAATCCTTTCTTTATTCTCTGCCATTTGTATCTTGGTAATGCAAATACAGATATCGAGCTACCGTTTGCTACATTTAATTTTGTGTTTGACTTTCTATATTTAGCAAATTTTTTGGCTCGGGATGCTTAGGAAAGCTGTATACTTGGAAACAGAGGCGCATAAAAAATAATCAGTATCTCATAATTGGAAGACGGATTATTCTCTAGAAACGAACTATATGAAACTTGATTCCCCATTTCAGTGGTTACTCGTAAAAATCTCTTTGATATATGAAACAGTTCCAGAGTTATCTTTCATATAGATCAGTCGGAATAGCTTTTTTGTGCAAAATTTCTCAATTTTTTTTTTTAAGTATAGTTTGGGATGTCCAGAAACGTATGCCAACTATCCACACACGTGACACAGGTGGGGCAACACACTTTAAAATTCAAAAATCATTCATTTTTTAAAAGCTTTTATTTAACTTGTAATGTTTGTTTGTATGTATGTATGTTTGTTTAGGTCAAATCTTGCAAGCTGAATTTCGACTATTCTAATTAAGCTAGAGCTTTGAAATTTGGCACACGTGTACACTGCTCTGCTAAGACAAGATGTCGTAACTGCAAAAAATTAATTTTTGATTGCATTTGCACCGTATTAGTGATCCGTCACCACTATACAAAACGTAGAAGTCGTATCTAAAGCAAAACTAGTGAATATACATAACGAATATGTGCCGTATCTACAAAATAGATCTATTCACTAAGCTCAAAAGTCATATCCGATCATTACCAGATTTATTTGTCATAACTTAACATATAATACAATGTTTTGTTATATGGTTACACTGATAAAAGGGACACATATTTATTTGCCAAAAATAAAAATCATGAATTATGAAATGTAGATGCATAACATAATTCAGAAAATAGTTGATTTCTCTAAAATTACATTTTCTCAGATACGACTTCTTGTCATAGCAGGGCAGTATAAGTCCGGTAACAATGCAACATAGTATAGCCATTATCAGTCTAAATCCCAAGATGGCGGATCGACTTTTTATAGGTATCAAATGAAAGGGTTTGACGAGTAAAATACGATAAATAATGTTACGTCATTCTAAATTCAATATGGCGGACGTCCCAAGCTGGCGGATCGCCTTTTTCTTCACAACCCCTTGATATGGGTATCAAATGAAAGGGTTTGACGAGTAAAATACGATAAACTATGTGACGTCATTCTAAATTCAATATGGCGGACGTGGGAGAGGTGGGGAAGGGGCGGGAAAGGGGATGGGGAGAGGTCGGGAAGAAGTGGGTAAGGGAAGGGGAATGGGCGGGAAGATGCAGGAAAGGGGTGGGAAGTATTGTTAGACGACGGGAGAAGACGGGAGAGGGAAAGGGTGGATGGTGGTGGCAAATAAAGGGTTTTGTCTGTCTGTCTGTCTGTAAAATAAGTAGACTAAAAAGTAAAAAATAAAATTATATAAAAAAAGTATTTTTAAGAAAAAGCTTTTATTTGAAAAACTACTAAAAAGTAAAAATAATTTTTTTAAAATTCATACACCTGGAAACCAAAAGCTTTGAGGGCGGTCAATTGAGCAAAGTAACTATGCAATAGCGCTATATGACCGTCCTCAAAGATTTTGGTTTCCAGGTGTATGAATTTTAAAAAAATTATTTTTACTTTTTAGTAGTTTTTCAAATAAAAGCTTTTTCTTAAAAATATTTTTTTTATATAATTTTTTGCCATTTTTTGCTTTATTTGCAATATAACTCGTAAACGAAGCATTGTTCGAAAATACATCAAGAGATAAAAAAAGTTGAGAAACTTGATTTTGAACATTTTATTATTCTTGACTTTTTCCTAGAAAATTCTTCGTTTAAGAGCTACAGACGAAAGAACAATGCTACTTTTCTATTTTTTAACTTAAAAAAAAATGAATATGATGATTCAATATTGTTGTTATGATATTGATGAAGATGAAGAAAATGGAGGAATTGAATGTATTATTGCTTCACATCCAACAAAAAGGGTTAAATTACATTAAATTATATATTAAATCAACTACAGTCGAGTCCATAACTCGAATCCCCAAGAAGATTAAAAATCAGTTCGAGTTAGAGAAACTTTGAGTTATAGGAACTTTTTAGTAAAGATAATAGATATTTATTGCTTTGAATTGCTTCGAGATATAGAAGATTTCGAGTTATGGAAGTTCGACTGTAATTGACTGGTTTAACACCAAACTATAAACATTTAACAATAAATTTTAATAAAACCCTGTTTATTCCCTTCTCCTGTTATAAGTCTACATTACCGAATTACAACGAACTGAATATACTACTGGACGAAAATCAGTCAATTTCGATATTATCTAACACTCGTGAAATATCTTGGCATTTATATAGTTTCTCATTTCAAGTGGGATATTCATATAAATAAATTGGTTAGTAAATTAAGAAGTACGCTTTACCTCTTTAATAATCTTTGAGATATATTAAATATTGATCAACTTAGAACAACTTATCTTGCTTTAATTAAATCTCAATTGCTGTATGGCATAACAGGGTGGGGAGGGTTATTAAAAACTAACCTTAGTAGTCTAGAAAAAATAAAAAAAAATTTTTTTAAAGATAATGTACAAAAAACCAATAACTTAACCATCAGATATATTATACAAAGATGGACATCCTCAATTACACTTTCACTTTCACTCCTTAGTAGTAAAAACATACTTTGAAGAAATAACCAGATACGAAAATGATGTCTTTTGTAATAGGATGTCAAAAACCATCGTCCAGAGTAGCCATAACTTCCTTGCTCCGAAAGCATATAATTTTGTACCCACTGAAATTAAAAACATAAAATCAGTTCATAAATTTAAAATAGTTTCAAAACAATTTGTAATGAGAACTGAAAGAAAAAAAATTAATGATTTAATAGATTTAAAAAATAATTAATTCACAGTAGATGATCATTCACCTGAAAGAGTGACCCCAAAAAATCGCCCATTTTCTAGCCCTCGAATTTTGTTTCAAACTAAGTGCTAAATTATTGTTAATAATGAGAACATCCTGAATACAAAATTTCAAGATGAGCATGTTTGGTTTTTGGGATATGAGGGATTGAAGTTGTGATATGCGTGATGCTATCAAAAAATACACAGCCCCACAAAAAATAAATACTCATCAGCTATAGCAGAGCAATCGAGATATTCTTAGTATTTTTCGACGCAGAATTCATATCTAATGTCGACGAATCCGTATATCCATTGATTAATTCAGAAGTGCCAAAAACATCCCCTATATAAAGATGAAAATAGGGAAAAATTATACTATTGAGTTATAGAGCTTTCATGAACAGAAATATAGTATAAGTCTATTGGTTGAATGCATGAACGAAGATGTTGACTAGGGCTTACACAAAGTAATTGAGACACACCATTAAGAAGGTGAAAACTAAACCAATATTATACAAAACTGCATAAAAGCTCAAATAACTGCCGGAAGAGCTTGAACCCTCTAAGCTTTATTAATAGGAATGAACCATAAATCTGTTACGATCTAGTACACGAAAACAATCCATTACAGGGTAAGAAACTACCCCTCATCTTGAATTATGAACTTGAGTCAGGGAAAAAATAGTGAATGTACCAGATATCGAATTTTAATTGCAGTATGTATGAATGTGGAATGATAACTAGAATTTTTATAACTGTTTTATGACACACCTACGATGGGGTAAGAGAATGGGACGAAAACTTATTGGTGGATTTTCACCCCTTAACCACCGTCGGTATTATTTGGGGGATGAAAAGGAATCAATAGGCCCTTTTTTTTTTTTTTCGAGGGGAAAAACCTTCAAAAGGTTCAACCTGCACTGGTGTCCAAGCGCGCAGGGATATGTGGGATTCTTACCGCACTAAAAAACCCCCTTCTTCCTCTCCGGAACTGTAGCTAAACATTTCTTCGGAGGCTAACGAGTTCTATGGAATTAATATCCGTGTTTCTTCTTCTTTTGCCTTCATGATGCTGCAGCACATGGTGTTGATAGCCTCCCACTTCTCAGCGGCGGTGAGCATGTTTACCATAAAATTTTGTGGCGTGATTATCAGGCCAACGTCTCTGTTTGCCATGCTCCTCTCGTCATTCCACCTAGGGCAGTGGAACATGGTGTGCCCCGGGGTATCGGGTGCTGGGCAGTAAATGCACGTGTCTGCTTCCCGCTTGCTGATTCTATATAAATAGCTGCCGAAGTTGCCGTGGCCACTTAGTGTTTGGGTTAGATGGTAATTTAGGTCTCCATGTTTTTGGGCAGTCCAGGCTCTTACGTCCGGGATAAGGCGGTACGTCCATCTGCCGTCTTCAGAGGTGTCCCATCGCTCCTGCCAGCGTTCCATCAGATAGTTCCTGTAGACAATCTTCGCAGCTTTGTCTGCACCGTGGCCGTATGCACGCTCTTTAGCGAGCAAGTCGGCGGGTGGCACTGCCGATATGACTTGCAGAGCCGAGGCGGAGGTTGTCCGGTTGGCGCAGCACACCCTTATCAGCATGAGACGTTGTGTCTTCAGTAACTGGTTGCGGTTACGCGCGGTCTTTAACGCGTCGACCCACGCCGGAGCGGCATACAATAAGATGGAGTTTGCCACGGAGCTCAAGAGTTTCCTGGCGTAGGTCTTGGGCCCTCCGATTCGTGGCATGATCTTGCGGAGGGCCATGGTTGCTTTCTCTGCTCTGTCGGTGGCGTAATCAACATGCCGGTTCCACGACAACTTTTGGTCAATGTAAACCCCTAGGTATTTTATAGCTGGTTTAGCGGTCACAACCGCATTAAGGACATTGACGCTCATGTTGTTCACCCGTTTGTGCCCGGTCAACGCAACTGCTTCCGATTTCTCAGGGACAATTTCTAGGCTGTGGTTGTCCATCCACCGATTTATTGTACGAATGGCGGCTTCGGCCTTGGTCATAGCGTCATCCTCTGTTTTGTCTATGGCGATAACGATAAGGTCGTCCGCGATTGCAACGAGTCGACAGTCGTCAGGGATGTCGGGGCTTTTTAGTGCGAGGATGCCATCGTACAAAACATTCCATAGGAGTGGTCCCAGGACCGACCTCTGTGGAACGCCGCACGTGACATCGCGGACGTGGTCGTCAATGATTAAAGATCTTTCCGTGAGGTAGCTCTTCACAAGTTGTACCAGGTACGCTGGTACTCCTTTGAGTTCTAGCGCTTCAACAATTGGGCCCCAGGGGGCCGTGTTGAAGGCATTTTTCACGTTGAGCGCCACAGCTAGGCAGATCTCGCTTTGCCTCCAGTTGCCCGCATTCGCGGTGCGTGCTACTCTTATGACCTCCTGAATAGCATCGGTCGTGGAGAAACCCTCTCTAAAGCCAAAGAGGCCCCCTCTCGCATCGAGTTCCGCGGTGAGGCGAGTCGCAATGACGCGTTCCAGGACTTTCGCCGTAGTGTTGATCAAGCAGATATGCCTGGGTGCCGTACCCGGCGACTTTCCCGGTTTGGGAACAAGCACTAATACTGCTCTTTTTCACCTGTGGAGGATTTCTCCGTTTGCAAAGATGCCATTAAAGACGTTCTCGAAGTAGGCTGTGTGGTGGGTGACAGCTAGTTTAACCACTTCGGGGGGTATTCCATCAGGCCCCGAGGCCCTATTGGATTTTAGCTTTACAGCCGCGTTGCTAATTTCCTCCGCTGTAACTGGGGATGGTGGGGGGTCCCCAATTGCCCTTATCCAGTTAGTTGTTGGGCGTATTGGGAAAAGCTCACTCGCTAGTTCCAATTTACGATCCGTACTGCTCATATTGTCAATTTAAGTTTTATGACAGGAACTTTTCCAGATTCTTTAAAAATTGCAAAAGTGTGTCCCATTTTCAAGAAAGGAAGCAAAGATGATTGTCAGAACTATAGGCCTGTATCTATTCTGCCAATAATATCAAAAATCATAGAAAAACTTTTTGCAAAGAGATTAGTCTCCTTTTTAAATAAATATAAAATTATAGCTGATAGCCAACATGGATTTCGTACAGGCAGATCGACTGAAACTGCTCTATTATCTCTCGTGGAAAACATACTGACTTCTATCGATAGTAAACTAAAAGTTGTGGGATTATTTTGTGACTTGAGCAAGGCTTTCAATCTAGTGGACCATAAGATTTTAGTGAGAAAATTAAATTCATACGGCATAAGAGGAATGGCAGGTAACTGGATCGTGTCCTATCTTGAAAATCGGTCACAGATCGTAGAGGTCACTACTAAACATGGTAAAGGTAGATCTACAACCAGTTCATTAACAAAGGGTGTACCACAGAGATCTGTGTTGGGGCCAATACTGTCTACATTATATAATAACGACCTAGTACACCAGATAGACGCAGGTACCAGCACAGTCATGTACGCTGATGATACAAGTCAAATAACTGCCTCTCAGACTGAGGAGAACTTGGAGGAGCTAGCTAACAAGGAAATTAATATAGTAAACAAATGGTGTGAATCAAATGCTTTGATATTAAATGAAAGTAAAACTAATTACTTATATTTTAAAACTAAAAACTGCAACAATTCTAATCTTAGTATTTATATAGATAATAAGCATTTAGAAGAAGTTAATGAAATTAAATGTTTGGGTTTAACCATTACTGAAAACTTGAATTGGTCTAAATATATTACGAATATCTGTAATAAAATAAGTAAACAAGAGTATGTACTAAGACACCTCTCATACAACTGTGATTTTGAAATATGTCGAACGTATTATTATTCAATGATGTATCCACATTTTAAATATTCAATTTTGGTTTGGGGGTGTTCAGGACAGTTAGAACCATTATTAATAAGACAAAAGAGTTGCATACGAATTTTGTTTAAATTAAGGAGGAATATTTCTTGCAAACCCTATTATAGAAAATACAAAATACTAACTGTGCCATGTATATATATGTATCGTGCAATAATGTATGTAAAACTTAATATTCATAACTTTAATGTAAATGAGGTTGCGGCACATTATTATATACGGAACCCACTATTAGCAACCACCAGGGCCAGACTTGAATTATACAGAAGGGGCCCTCTTATTACTGCAGTGCGATTATATAATGCCCTGCCAGATAGAGTGAAGACCATACAACAGTTAGCTCCCTTTAAAGCAGCTTTACTTTCATATTTTCTAGACAAGGCATATTATAGCATGAATGAATATTTTAATGAAAACGACTTACTGTAACAATTATTTACAGTGACTAATATAATCTGCTAGATTAAGATGTTTTATCTATTTTTATATATTTTTTAAGGTTTTATCTATTATTAAGACTGTATATTTGGTATATTTTTTTCTTTTAAGATTTTATATTTTGTAAGGTGTTTATTACTGCTTAAATATGTTTTGACGGGGCTGTGACAATGTATTGTACTATAAGCTGAATAAAGTATTGTATTGTACTAGGTTTTCACGGACACCAGTTCTTTTGCATGCAATTCTGTAGCCGTCTCCCCAGATATCGTTATCGACGCTCTCGATGATTTCATTCCAGCATCTGCGCTTGAACGCTTTGATGCTGGCACGTAGGTCGTTTCTGGTCTCTCGGTAGGCCGTATAGTTCCTGGCGGTTACATCGACGAAACGCGCTGTTTTGGATCTAGTCCAGACCCTTTTTAGTTTGAGACATTTTTGGCGTAGTTGCGCAATTTCGCGGTTCCACCAGTATGC
The DNA here is from genome assembly GCA_936432065.2 of Rutpela maculata. Classification (NCBI taxonomy): domain Eukaryota; kingdom Metazoa; phylum Arthropoda; class Insecta; order Coleoptera; family Cerambycidae; genus Rutpela; species Rutpela maculata. Next base: position 98,817,090 of record OW386290.2, on the reverse strand, counting down.
TGGTTTACCGCGCGGATGGCCCACGGCCGGCAACGCGGCCTTGCAGGCCCTAGTTAGGGCCTCAATTACGTTGTCGGCGTTTGGATCGTGGAGTTGACCCAGCTCGTGCCGTAGTTTCTCAGTGACCGCCTCCTCCTTGTCGGGCTTGTAGCGCCACCTAGTTCCCTTGGTGGGGGGGTTTCTGTGTTGGGGCGTTTAGCGGATGCTCTTCAAGGAGTCGAAAGGTGATAAGTTGTGGTCACTGAGAGTTTCATCTTCCAGTACATGCCAATCGCGAATTTTTCCCGCCAGCTCGGCGTTGGCGAGCGTGACGTTGATTACGCTCTCGCTGTCACCCCTTCTGAATGTAGCTTCGTTGCCTACGTTTGCCACAATAAGGTCGTGGCCCGCCAGCCATTCGGCCAGCATTTGGCCTCTTGCATCTTGTATGACAGAACCCCACAGCGGATTTTTTGCATTGAAATCACCCGTGATAATGACGCCCCGTGTGTGCCCAAGGGCCCTGACGCACTTCGTGAGTTCATCTAGGAAGTTCACGAATTCCTCTATGGTACAGTTCGGAGTCTTATAACAGGATGCACCAAGAGATGCCGTCAGCGCCGCCGGGATTGCAGACGCTCCTGTTATAGACTCGTATTGCCGTATCCACTCTGTTGTCTTTAATCCATCTGCCATCGTCGCTAACGTGCCTTTTATTGGAAGTCAGAAGGACATCTGCCTTAGCATGGTAGAGGAGGTCCTGAGCTTCACGGCTCCTATTCAAGTTGACCTGCAGGAAGCAGGTCGGCTTTCTCACTATTGCAGTTTTCTGCGGGAGTTCTACCGCTGGTGGCCCCTCCGGCGTTCCGAAAGGGCTTATCTTTCCTTCGTGCCAGTGTTAGCGCTTGCCAAAATGCAGGGCATTTACCGTCTCCGGCTTTATGCCCCTCTTCGGAGCACGTGGGGCAACGTTCAGAGTTGGGACAGTTTTTAGAGGTCCATCTGAGCCGCATTTGTAGCCCATGCCAGACCTGTCTGGGCCCTTGCAGTCCGCGACTGCATGGTCATAGGCCCAGCATTTATGGCACCTGGTTAGCGCCACCCTCTTCTCGACTGAGCATTTGACGTACCCGATCCTTATATGTTTGCTGGCAAGTAGTTTTGCCGCGTCGCTCTTGTTGATTCGGAGAGTCACTGCCTGGGTGTCACGCGCGTTGGCTCTAAGCTCGCTAAGTTTGTACCTTATTTTGTCCAGGCTACCGACCTTACACTCGATCGCGTTAATAACTTCGTCCCTCGCAGTGGCCGCGTCGATGCCCCTTATATGGAGTGTCTCCATGTCCTCATCCAACCCCATGGTGTGTAGGCTAACCTCTTCGTTCGGGGTCTTGATTGCTTTCTGGATCTCGTTGAGGGCTTCCTCATTTTTGTCCAGTGTTATCACAAGCTTACCATCTTTGGTACTCTTGATGCCTCTGATGCTGTTAGAATAGAATAGAATAGAATATAGAATATATTTCGTACTAGGGACAATATACAGAATTGTATTGTACAAGTCAAGCAAAACATGAGCTTAATAAGTAAAAAGAAATCACATTAATAACATTAACATTAGACAATTGCAAAATAAATAATCTAAAATACATTAATAAAATCGCAACAGTTACATACTTATTAATATAAATTAAACGTAAGAAGGACATTACATTACTTCATTATTTGGCATCACTACAGATTAGTCATAGGAAGGTGGCATCATTAATTTCATTTAAATTGTATGGTTCAGATTGTATTAATATTTTCCTGATTGTTTTTTTAAATAGTGTTAAGGTTTTTATTTCTTTTATGTGTCTGGGCAGGCAGTTGTACCATTTCAAACATTGTGTATGGGATAACAAAAATTATCTTTATGCCTTGTGTCGTGTTTGTGGTCTATAATAGCCTCTTTAAAGATTTCTCTATTATTGTAAACAAAACAGAGACTTTCATATACATAAATCCCCGTCACAGTTAAAATGTTAAGTGCTCTAAATAAACCTCGACATGATTCGTTAGCTCTGCTCCCTGTCATTGTTCTGACCACACGTTTTTGTATTTTGAAAACCTCTTGACTGTGTGAACCACACCAAAATAATATTCCATACGTCAATACCGAATAAAAATTACCATAATAGGCTGTTAATAGAGTACTCTCATCTACAACCTTTTTTAATTCTTTAATGGAGTAGCAAACTTTGCTGAGTTTTCCACACAGCAACTGTACATGGACCTCCCATTTCATATACTGATCAACAGTAACACCTAGAAATTTTGTTGAATTTGCAAAGGTAACATCTACATTATTAATCTGGATTTCTGCTGGGTAGGTATTTTCATTTCTACTATGCCTGAATAGAATGCAATTGGTTTTGTCCGTATTTAGCACTAATGAATTATTTTTAAACCATTCTGAAATTTGTGTCATGTTAGCATGTGTCTTTTCTTCTATCATCGCAAAAGTTTTTTCAGAGATAAGGACGTTTGTATCATCTGCATAATTTGTTAAGATAGTTGTTTTGTCTGTGATTACCTTTGATAAGTCATTTATGTATAGGATGAATAAAATGGGTCCAAGTACACTACCTTGTGGGACTCCCATGGTTATACATTCAGGTTCTGAGTAATAATCTACGTAGTTGTCTCTAATGTTTACTTTTTGTGAACGTCCTTTAAGGTAGGACTCGAACCAGTTATAAGCTAATCCACGTATACCCATTTTTTCAAGTTTGCTTAAAAGTATGTTGTGGTTCACACAGTCAAAAGCTTTTGAGAGGTCCAGGAAGATGCCAAGCACCTGGCAACCTTCATCCATTAATTTTAAAATGTTTTCAACAAAACTGAAAATTGCAGTCGTTGTTGATTTGCCCCTTTGAAAGCCATGTTGATTCATGGCAATAATTTTGTGAAGATTAAGAAACGATAATACTCTTGAACACATGGTTATTTCAAGCACTTTGGAGAAACTCGATAGCATACTTATAGGTCGGTGATTTTCCATTTGAAGAGGATCACCTTTTTTATAGATGGGTTTAACAACTGCCACTTTCAGTCCTGCTGGAAAGACACCTTTAGATAATGACTCATTAATAATATATGTCAAGGGTTCAACTATTAGAAAACTTATTTTTTTCAATAATATATTGGATATATGATCATCGCCAGCAGAGAATTAGTTATTTATAATTTCTAATACTTCATTTTGAGTTACTTCCGACAGGTAAATTGAGTTTACATTTACTGATATATGTGCTAAATCAGGATTTGTGGGATTATTACCAACAAGGTTAGGGGCCGCTGTAATGAAATACTTATTAAATGCATTGCATGCTTCCAGAGGAGAAGTAATGGTTTCATTGTTTATAACAATTCCTTGGAATTTATCATTTTTGTGACTATCTTTGTTGTTTTCTGCATTTATAATATTCCATACAGTTTTTGTTTTATTATCTGATTCATTTATTTTTTGCCCGTAGTATTTTCTTTTCTCATTTATCAGCAAGTCAGTATAAAAATTTTTATATTCAATAAATACAGGTTTAGGTAACCTGTTATGTTGGTATAACTCCGATAAGAAATTCAAGGTCTCTTTAGCATCAAGTATATTTTTTGTTATCCATTTTTGTCTCCTTTTTGTAGCAATTTTTACTTTTTTTAAAGGAAATGAGGTATTGTAATGTTCTAACAGTATTGCAGAAAAGTTGTTGTATTTGTCATCAACAGAGATAGCTTCAAATACAGGAAGCCAAGATTCTTCATTTAAACGATTATAAAAAAGTTGATAATTTGCATCACTGAAAATACGTTTGAATTCATAAGTAGGCTTTGTGCTGGTATTTTTACCAGTATATATATCAAGCTTTTGCCCATAGTGATCAGAAATATTGGTATTTATAATTTTTGAAGTAAAATTTTGAGACTTTTTTATGAATATATTATCAAGACAAGTTGTTGTGTTCTGAGTAACTCTAGTAGGCTCCTGTGTTGTAATTTGCATATTATATGAGTTTAAGAGGTTGACTATTAAATTTAAATTTTTTACATTCTTTGCCGATGGCTACATATCAATGTTAAAGTCCCCAGCAACCAAGACTGATTTATCACCCATTGTAGCTTTTTCTAATAGCACGTCTAGTTTATTTATAAAGCAATCAATGTTGGTTGCTGGTGGAGCATATACTACACATATTACATAAGTAACACCATTAATTTTAAATTCAGCAGAAGTACACTCAAAAACATAGTCCTCACTTAAACAATTTATATCCTTACGGATCACAGCATTCAAAGATTTTTTAGCATATAATGCTACCCCTCCGTGTGAGTTTTTGCCTACTCTGCAGTGTGACGATATTAGTTTATAGCTTTCTAATTGGAAAGCTCCTATACAATTATCCGTTTGCCAATGTTCAGTTAATGCTACGAAATTTACATTTAGCTCACTAATTACAACATTTATGTTATTAAAACAGTTTGAAATACATTGAACATTTTGATGAAAGATGCTTACTATACTCTCTTGATTCTTTGGAAAATCCACATTAGAATTGTTCTGTGATTGCTAGTCGTTTTTTGTTTTTTTCATTTCAATTTCCAGAATCCTTTTGTAACAAGCACAAATTGGGTCAGTAACAGCATGGTTAACATTTAAAGATTTTTTAAGCTTAGTATTCGTTTCTACACAGTTTATACATGTTAGAGTATCACAGCTACAGTCACTCGTATTATGTTCCTTTGCGCAATTGTAACAGGTAACTTTATTTTCACATTTTGTAGCAACATGTCCATATCTTGCACATTTAAAACATCGCACTACACTATAGTACTCCTGTACCATGCATCTTCTCCATCCAATGTTAACTCTTTCCATTTGACATATTTTATTTTTTAGTATACTGTCTAGGGAGATAATGATATTACCTTTATTTTTCCTGTCTTTCTGCTTGTATTTTGTCTGTACTTTAAAAATCGAGTTTTCATTTACAGTAAGCTCATTTTGCTCAATAAGAGAGTCAAGTATAGTTTTGTCATCACCATTAATAAAATCTTCTTCTACTCCACGTATGATAATCTTTGGGTTTTTTTGTATACCATCTACAACATTATACTGGTGTCCAAGTTCAGTATTAACTTTTTCTCTGATTTTTTCCTTTGCGTTAGAGTTACTGCAGTTTATAATGACTGCCCCTTCTTTTCCTTCTTTAAGATTTTCAACTCCAATTGCCATGACTTTGGGATTAATTTTTTCTTTTAAATCGTCTTTTGTCTTATTACTCTCTTGCTTTTCTTTTGGTTTTACTATAAGCGTCTCTTTGCTATTTTTTACCACACTTGCAAAAGTGTGACTCTTTATTGGCTCCTTTGAATCCTTTATGTCCTTATTTAAATTGTTTAGCAAATTGTTTTGCTCCATAATTTTTACATCTTGATTTTCAATGATTTCCCGTAGTTTTCTTATTTCTTTCAGGATTGCGTTTTCAGTTGCTTTCATTCTTATATTAATTAATTCATGAGTAGAGAGACCAAAACAATTTTTGCAAATAAGGCTTAATCTTCGATTGTTCTTTAGTTGCATAACTCGAACCTCTGAAGATGATAGTCCAATGCATTCATTACAGAGATACTCTCTGCAGAAATCACACTGAAATATTTCTCTTCCTTTATCTTTGGATTTATCCGGTGGCCTGTCACAAGAAGAACACTTCATTTCTATTTTTTCTTTATTGAATTCAACATTAGCAACTATAATATTTTAAAGTCCGGTCCTGTTCTTATCTTAAATAATTTTATCAGCTTGTTTCTGATAAACACAGAAAAAGGTTGTCACAAGAAAAGTGACAAAAAAGCACTTAAATTCTGTTTTTAGATAAAGTTAAAACATTCAAATGACTATTTATGCATATATATGCGATATTACTGCATATTGATGCTCAGTTTTTCCAACCACTATACACTAGATTTTCAGTTTACTTCTGGTAAAAAGTCTAGAAATTGAAGCTCTAAAATAGCACTGTAAAATCACTACTATTTAGAGAGATATTTATTACAACTCTAAGCCTGGACACACACATTGACTGACTCAAGTTAGTAGCAGCGTTTCCTTTTATGCAGTCCTTGACATTGCTTAGGACCTCTTGTATTCCTTTCCTTTTTGTTCTACGATGAGCGCATACGTGCTCCGATTCCTCTTTTGGTCTTTGCTACCTCTTTGCGGTTTTTTAGTTGCATAGATTTCTGCTTTGGTGTCTGTGTTATGAAATGTCGCTTCTACAAGTTTTCGGAAGCTCTTTGGGCCTATTGCGTTAATATGGTGTAATGCCACCCATTCGTCTCTGTTAGTTTCTGCCTTGATCAGTTGTAACTTCTCCCAGGTGTCCTCGATTGTGCCATTTGAACGTAATTTACATTATACCGATGATATATTTCATATTAATATTTATTATATTCACTTTAAAAAAAAATCAAAAAAATAGAAAAGTAGCATTGTTCTTTCGTCTGTAGCTCTTAAATGAAGAATTTTCTGGGAAAAAGTCAATAATAATAAAATGTTCAAAATCAGTCTTTTCAACTTTTCTATCTTTTGATACATTTTTGAACAATGCTTCATTTACGAGTTATATCGCAAATAATGCGAAAAATGGCATAAAATGGACGATTTTTGAATTTTAAAGTGTGTCGCCCCACCTGTCACTCATGCAGATAGTTGGCATATGGTTCTGGACATCCAAAACTATACTTTAACCCTTTCGCTGCGCAGCGCGGTTTCACGTAATTCTCGTGTAGTGCGCAATAAATTGACCGCTTGCAAGGATATGCGCTTGGAGCATGCAGATCCGATATTACGTTACTATTTGATTTGGTTTATTGTATGCATAGTCTATTATTATATATAAAATTGAAAGAAAAACAAAAACCAAGTGTTCTAGATTCAATAATAATAATTTATTTTTTTTAAATGGTTAAAAACAGTACAAGTAAACATAAACATAAAAACAAAACAACATTCTTATCAAAAACATTAAGGTACAACAGAAACTTGTGTAAGTATATAAAAATGTATTAATAGTACATATACACGTGTTAAATCGCTTTGAGCAGTCTGAACCAATTTAAAAACGACAGGCGCGTTAACGCGCTTGGAGCACAGTGGGCCCATTTATTTTTCGCGCATATACACGCTTTGAGCAGTGAAAGGGTTAATAAAAAAATTGCAGGTAAACAACATTTCGTAAAATGATCCTTTTTGCATCTATTCCAACTGGCCTTATAACTTTACCGATAAATGAATTTCCATGTTTTCTTAATTTTGGACTCATTTATCTGGAAAATGGTAGCTCCTATCAAAATATTGTATAGGAACAACATTGTAGAAAATTGTATGCACGTTGTTTTTTGTGAAACAAGTTTTCGTCCATCTTTTTTAGTTTTTGTGTTAAATGACAAAAACTACATTGGCAACAGTTTTTTTTAACACATGGCCGCCATTTTGAAAGTACGGCCAGTTTTTTTTTGGGGGACATGTCTTAAATTGTTCCTAATCCTTAATTTTTATTAAAAACATTGTCCCCAAGGATCGGTGGGAGGGTGCACGTAGACTGTACTAATATTGAAAAATTCTATACGTGAATTTTTAAATATTTGCTTGGAGCCAGTACGGCTTCAAGCTAAAAATGCGTATACAAACATTAAGAGAATAAACTTGAAAAACTTAAAATTTAAGGTTATGTTGGTTACATGATGCAGATGCCCTATTGTAGTGCTGTAGGTGGCACCATCTATTAAAAAGCACTGCACTAAAAATCTTGACTGGGAAAAAGCAGTTTTTAGCCAAACGGCTGGCGTTATTAAACTTAAAAAATGATATTCTTATAGGTAAATGAATACTACACTTCTATTGAAGAACATTTTTAGCTAAAACTTGTTTATTAGGAAGATCTCTCTTCACATTGGCTAATAAACAAGTTTTGTTCTTCAATAGAAGTGTAGTATTCATTTACCTATAAGAATATCTTTTTTTCAGTTTAATAACATGAGCCAGTTCACTAGAAAATGCTTTTTGCTGGAAATTTTTTTTAGTACAATGCTGTTTTAGTAGATGGAGTCACTTCGATATAATTAGAAATGATTGCAAAAATAACTACATTTATAACCGATGCGCACTCATTTTGTGTATTTAAAGCTTGGTCTCGATGTGTTCTTGACCTTTCAGGCGTGATTATAAGTATAGAGCAACGGTAAAGAAAGTACCAACGCCAAAACTAGACAACCAACACAACAGCTTTCTGTACTTTATTGGCTCATTTCCGCCCACTCCCCTCTGATTTGATCGCATTGCTCCCTCTTAAGAAGAAATTGGGTAACTGGGTCTTGCTTTCATTTAAGCATAATTTGTTTGTTATAAACCAGTTTTTAATATTTGATTGGATTCTTTCCATATTTTCTGTTACAACATCGGAATTGTCCGATTCTAGTATGATGGCGTCATCAGCAAACAGGATGAATTGAGCATTTGCGTCAGATCTATAAATATCTTTTATATATATGAGACAAAGTATGGATCCTTGGACCTGAGGAACTCCTTGTCTTTTATGGACACTACGAGAATCGTAGTGGTATCTGAGAAAGATAATATTGAATTAGTTTAAGATTGTTGTTACTGAAATTATAGTGCTCTAATTTTTTTATTAGGATAGTATGGGATACACAATCAAATGCTTTCATTAAGTCAAAAAATGTGGCTTTGGTGTACTCTTTATCTTCAAAGTTATTTAGAACGATTTTTGTAAAGCGATTTATGTGGATGTGGAACGATTAATTCGAAAACCATATTCTCCAAAGTAAAAAAGGTTATTCACCTCGAAATATTCATTGATTTGGTTTTTGAGAAAAGCTTCAAAAATTTTTGCAATAATTGGAACTAGTGAACTATAGTGTACGATACTTTGTTGGATCGTTGGCCTAACCTTTTTTTATAAATTGGGATTGCTTTGGATAGTTTTAATATCTTAAGAAAGGTATTGTAATGTCATAGGCATCTTTACTTTTGCTGTTTTTTAGACTATTTACGATGTTTTTTATGTCAATTATAACATCTTGCTTCATTAAAGTGGAAAGTCGAATCTATTTTATTATCCCAAGTTAAAAATTAGGATCAATATTGGTGTCAACGATCTTATATAGAGTTATATTTTCTGCGATATTGACAAATAAATCATTTAAGTTATTAGCATTCAGATTTTCAGATATTTTGAAACAGTTTCAGAGTTATCAATGATTTTTCTGGGTGATGTCGAAAAATCATCCATAAAATGAATTTCTTCTATTCTGTTATCCATGCAAATTTAAAAAATTTACCAAACAGAATTGGTATAAGCTAGTTCAGAATGCCTACACAAAAGTCTTCAATTTAGAGTTCACGAAAAAACACACTTTTTCTTTTTTTATCTTTTTTATATTTCTCCTTTTCAAATGCTGTAAATGTTCTATTTTTTAGAGGGTCCAATTACAACAATTCTATCTTGTAAGAAAAGGTTTCTATAATATTGTTTTATAAACGTTCTTACAGCTCATGAGAGAACAAAACTTTATTGTAAAACTCACAAATTTTATAACAATTGTATAAAGTTTTATACAACCCCTTATAAAAATGTTTTAAAAGAATCGTAAAAAAAATATATTACAGTTGTGTACCTATTTTTAATAACTCGAAGTTATATAAAAAGTTGTATTAAAGTTCTTTAAACTAAGTAATAAAATTATTCTTATAGCAACAGCAAACAATGTAGTATGAATTCATTTTATAAGTACACAGTTTACACTATTATAAATAGCTTATAGAACAAAAATTTTGTTCTCAAGGATAAAGTTATCGCAAGTTCTGCGTTATAAAATCTGTAAACACATGACCCCATCTTATGTCATAAAAAGATTTTTCCAATTTTGCTAGTTGGTTTAAAAAAATGCACTCAGCAATGTCCCAGTGGAAGAAAAATAAGAGTGGATTTTTTAACATGGCAATTAAAGAAAATTATCATCATCTTGGCCATCCTTTACAAACCGCAACTAATAATTCCATGGGGCTAATTTAGAAATGATAACAGTATTATCTACCACTGTATCAGAACAAGTTGAGGAGAATGAAAACGAATAAGAACTTATTATAGAAGAAGATAACCAAATTTGTAGGTTAAGTTACTATACCGGAGTCGATTGCAGCATAACTGAAAGCAGAACAGAACAGAATAATTGTTTAGTGCGGTATACCGAGTGGCTCAGCCATGTAACTCTTGAATGGGCTAATGGATTTTTTACAAATTTGGTGTAGTAATATGAGATGAACTTTCCAATTATATGATGTAAAGAACCAAAATGGTCGACTTCCGGTTTAGATGCAGTTGTCATGAAAATCAAATTTTTAAATGGGACAACCTGTATATTTTCGCATATTTGGATCTTGCTGGCCAAAATACATATGATATGACCTTCAAACATTATTTTGACTTTCAAAAAATTTACATACAGTGTGACCCATTTGTTTTGGAGTCACCCTGTAAAATCTTTATTTATTGTACGATTTGAATCAAATTTTGCTCAAGTATAGAACAAATTAGGGTCTAATTATGACCAGAAAAACCTTCGCCTCCCACAAATGCAAAGCCACCTGCAGTACCAAAATATGCGGAAGAAATAAAAAAAATCATATTAGGCATTTTTTATCGGAAAATTTTGTGAATGAAACTTCAAAATTGTCCAAAAACTTTAAGTCCAGAATTTAATCAAAATAAAAAAATATTGAAATTTCGATTAAAATAATGTCAAAAGTCCGAAAATATCATTTTAACGAGCTTTTTGTTTATAAAAATGTACTACAACAATTTTGTTTGAAATTAACCCTTTCAGCTCTACTGTCGGTTTTAATCGACAAAAAAAAAAAAAATGGGCCTGTGCTCTACTGTCGCTAATATGCGTCAGCTGCTAAATAAGCTCTGCAGACTACTGTCGTGTAAAATCGGCACTATTTTTATTTTTTAGTCTTGAGAGACTATTGTCGATTATTTGCGACACAGCTTCTCACACTACTATGCCTACTGTCGATTTTACGCGTTGCGTCGAGTTTAATCGACAGTAGTCAGGTAGTCTCATAATTCAGTAAACACATGTTAGTTGAGGTTGTTTATAGGTTAGTTTGTTCAAACCGGTCAAATTTGCAAGAAAAAGTGAGTGTTAAATCACGAAATAGTTGTTTAACTGTTTTATTATCTAAACTATTATCAGTGAGTATTAGAATGGCAGATCCGTGCTGTTCTAAATCTAAAAAAGCGCGATTTAAAGTTGTTTTATCAGTACCACGCTGTATATTTACTTTAAAACATTAATAAAAATATTTAAATTAATCTAGATGTCACTTAAAAAATATTACAGATACAAAATAAAATGACAACTTCAAGCGACAATAGGCATGCAAACATAAAAATAGCTCTAGGCTGGTGAGTGTACATGCAGCCAAAATATTCAGAGCGGAAAGAGTTAAACTCAAGCAGCCTGGTAGTTGTCAAGCAATTTGCAGTTTTTTTTAAATAGTTATTTTTAAAGTTTCAATTTTTTAAATTTTTTAATTTTGATTATTTCACTCATTAATGCTACAGCCAATGAGAGCCCGTTTTTTCACAACACTGCACCAATCAAATGTCATTATTAGTGGTAATTCAAGCTAGATCGGCTTTTGACAGTACCAACATGCAAAATTTATCGCTCTAATTTTTTAGGTCGCTGCAGCGGCAAATACTGCGATAATTTTTTGACGTTTTGTTTCGTGAAATATTTTCGGCAAATAGGGCAACTCACGCTTTTAAATTTTATCTATAAATATCTTCTCTAGCTTATTACTAATTGTTAACTTACCTTGTAAATTGTAATATTGTATTATGTACTAGCAAACATAAACACACTACATATATAGTAAACAATCGTCAGTTCCAAAGAGAAGCCTGTCTGAAATATATAGGCTATAACCCTTGCCTATCTGTTAACTATTTCAATTTGCCTACTTTTCAATCAGGTAACAATAATATACAAAGATTGTACTTAATATACCATGCTCATAATACAGGAACAAGTCAAGCACAGCTTTCAATAGCTCAATAAAGTAGTTACAAAGTTAAGGAAATCATTTATTATAAATGTCAAGTAAACACATTCGCTCTGTAAACAAACTAACAATGTACCTAGGTACCTACTTACATACGGTAATCTATCAAAAAGTAACTAGTTGAATCAAAGCTGTGCAATATTTTAATTTGTTGTATTTAAAATTCACTCTGCCTAACGAAGCAAACCTCAACATAATTTGTAAACTTCTTAAGTTAAAAATAAGGATTAAATACGTAAATATGAATCAGTGAACAATTATTATGGAATATAACTCTAGTAGCGGTAGCGCTAGATGGCGCTCTCTATGTCAATCTCGGAACCATGAGTGTATAGTAATAAATAGGCGGGACATTGGGAATAAACTAGTGCTCGCAGATTGAAGATGTAGTGCTTTCTCTATCGTTCCTCGTCATATTGCACCTCAGAAACGCCTGAAAGGTGTTAAGCCAGTCTATATATTATAATATCAACTCGTTTTATTTACTAGTTACCACAGAAACGTCACTAGATCATTTTAAAATATAGGGAATCTCCATTGTTTCTACTGCGTTTGTTTCAGATTTGCTGTTTTGACAATATGAGTCGGTTTGGAAATATTTCTGTATATCAAATTAATGAGGAAATTGAAAATAAAGGTCAGTAAACTCTAAAAAGTGACAAGAAAACGTCTGAAGGCAATTAATGAGAAAACATAATATTGAAGATGTACTTAATGAATTATTTATTCGTGAAATATTCTCCTCAAATACCACTCGTGCTTTAAATTTTATCTAAAAATTTTTTCTCAAGCTAAGTTGCCCCTAGTTAATATAACTCGTGCAAATTGGCAGTTTATTATCAAAGATTAAATCCCTCCCGCTAAAGCGGTCGGGATTTAATCAGATAATAAACTGCCAATTTGCACACTTTATATTACCAGGCAACACGCTTTTGAAAAAATTTTCGATAAAATTTTAAGCACTAGTGATATTACATACGACTAAATTTTGGACTTAAGGTTTTGGATAAATATGAACAAGTTTCATTAACAAAATTTTCCGATAAAAAAATACCTAATTTGTTTTTTTGATTTTTTCCGCATATTTTGGTACCGCAGGTGGCTTTGCATTTGTAGGAGGCGACTGTTTTTCTAGTCATAGTTAGATCTTAATTTGTTCTATACTTGAGTAAAATTTGATTCAAATCGCACAATAAATAAAGATTTTACAGGGTGACTCCAGAACAAATGGGTCACACTGTATATATATTTCATCAGAAGATTTCGCCGCGTAAGAATATTTCCTCACTACTAGTGTATATCATAAGTAAATACGGTTTAATGATACACTTTACCATGTTTAATGAATCTTGAGTGCCATTATTGCGTCTGTTATTTGAAATAGTAACCACACAATGTATTTGCTTTATATAGCATTCTTGCAATAATTTTGTTCCAAATTTCATCACTAGAAAAGAAAATGATTGTACAAATTGTTCTTACTGCGATACCTTACGCATTATAACACACTTATAAAATAGTTTCGTAAAAGTTCTATAAATGTTCTTAAAATATACTTAACCCCTTGTACAATTACTATATAACACAGTTTTATAATCATCACGTAAAAAATTTTATAAGGGTTGTAAACTTTTCTAATAGAATGCCTATAATACCGAAATGTTGTATAAAATTGGTCCCTTTTTGGTTGTATAGGAGTTGTATAATGGTATTTACCTACCTTATAGTATTTACACGTTTTTATAAGATATGCTGTATAGCAGTTCTAACAACTTTTATAAAAGTTATTTTGCTAGTTGGGCTGTTGGATGGTGTATGAATAAATAAATATAAACATTTCTCTTTTAGAGAAATCAAAGAACCCGTTTGAAATCTACATTACCAGCGGCTGTTATTGATTTATCAAAAGAACCAGATTTTGATTTGCCTAAAGATTCAGCTTCCACACAGTCTGAGGTAAGTTTTTATTTTCACTCTTAAACTACCCAATCAATGAACGATTTCATCATCCTAAGTAACTGTTACTTTTTATAAGGTTGCGAGTTTATATTGGAGGTTAATTAGGTTATTAATTGATGGCGAAATTTTGTGGGTATGTAAAATTACTAAAGGGTCGAAGAGCTTTAAGTTTTATAAAGTGGTAAGTGAAACTTTGCCATCACTTATAGTAAAGGTTACTATATGTTATATAATAAGTTCTTATAATAGTTGTAGTTACCGATTTATAAAGCAAATAGTGCTCAGTTTTCATATAGGTGCTTATTGTGATAAATATAAAACTAGCTGCGCCTATTATAGTAATAGCAGTTACCTATATAAAATCCGGAGATTATTTATGTTAAAAAATATTGCAATAAAACTTGAATCCATATGTATGTGATGTTAATTTTTTTACAAAGCTTGTGATTTTCCTGCAGGCTAATTTCCCTTTGTCTTCAGGTGTTAGTTCTACCTTTTCTACTTTAGCCTAGTGCGGACTAGCATCTTGCATTCGCAAGAAATATGTTCCGCAGCTTCAGTTGCAGCTTCACAGTATCTGCATTTGTCATCTTCTGCCATGCCGATGTTCTTGAGATGATATCCCAAGAGGCAATGGCCTGTTATCAGCCTTAAGTCGGACTTTTCGAGTTCGAGAAGCCTTGCAACATTCTTTGTCGAATAAGTCATGAACTTTTTCACTTCCCTTTGGTGGAGTATTCCTCCAGTAGTTTCTGTTCCTTTTGCCATTTTTGAATCTTCTCTGTTATGTGTTCTTGGATAAGCCACAAAATGGTTAGGGCCCAAAAAATGAGGCTTCAGCACTTTTTTTTTTACAAGAGCGTCAGCTAATTCATTTTAGTTCAATCAAGAAAGGAGATGTAGAGTGCGTGAACAGGGAGCTAAGTGATTTCTTTAGAAAGTTGTTCAGAGTGCTTAGGGAGTAAATATACTGAAAGTCCTGATGAAGAAAGTTCCACTTTTGGTTTTTTCGCTTATATCTCGAAAACAGCGCGTCGCAGGGAAAAAATATACCAAATGAAAGCTTATGAAATTCTCTACAACTCTCCTTTTATATATTTTTTTTGGATTCGCAACCGTTTTCGAGCTACACGCTCCGGAAAAGTGACAATTTTCGAAAAACAGATTTTTTACCTGAAAAATAGAAAATTGTATTTTAAACATGATAAAAAAAGTAGGACCTCCGGTGCTTGTAATTGGCGCCAGGGTGTCTCCTACATGTTTCCACCCCCACTCTTGAGAGGGCAGCTCATTCCCGAGCTACTGCTGCACTTGGTGGTAGGTGCGCCAGAAATGCTGTTTAGCTGCACTCTCAGTTGGTGGGAGGGAGCTGATGTCAGGCTTAATATTGCCACTGACCTCATGAACAACTGGCGCGGTACTGGTTGAGGGAGGTCTGTCTTGCTGGTGGCCCATACCATTTGAGGAAGCAAATTTTCCCAGCCTCTTCAACCTTGTCTTGAGTGGAGGAGAGGTTGTAAAAGATCACTGCCGTTTCCTTGATGATTTTTGACTTAAGTACAATTTTGAGAAGCCCACCTTGCTTTTCCTTAAAGTTGAAGAGGTAAAAATCTGTTTTTCAAAAATTTTCACTTTTCCGCAGCGTGTAGCTCGAAAACGGTCGCGAATTCGAAAAAAGTATATAAAATGAAAGTTGTAGAGTATTTCATGAACTTTCATTTTGTATAAGAAAATTTTTCCCTACGACCCACCATTTTAGAGATATAAGGGAAAGAAACAAAAGTGGGACTTTCTTTGTGCCCCCCCTCCGGCTCACCTCCTAGACGTCAGGACTTTCAGTATGTTCACTCCCTAAACACCCTAAACAACTTTCTAAAGTAATATCTTACGCTTATGCACTCTACACCACCCTTTAGGTCATTCGTTGACTGGACTATTTCCCTCCGTTGCCCCCTGGCACCTACATCAAGATAACCTTGTTGTTTTTTGCCAGATGCTTCAGGGATTGCCTGCATTCCCAGGCAATTTTAGACTCAATGGTGTAGGACCTTTTAGCGCTGCCTGGCTGTCTGAAAGTATATAGATCTTTGTCCCTCGAATGCTTTTATTTATGCATTCCTGGGCACCCCATGCAGCACAGAAATATGCATAAAACATTATAGTAATATTTTGTTGATACATTGTAATGTTTTCAAAACATTTACAGTTATGAAAATTACATGTACGGAATATTGTATAAATATGTAGATGCCCCACTTGTCCGTATTCAAAAAAGGTTTCAGAAATATTCAAACAACATATTCTCAATCTTTACATAACATTTTGGAATATTTAAATATAGAATATGTATAAAATATATAAATGATGTTTAGTAAATATATCAAACTGACAAAAAATGTTATTTGAATATATTAGAAATATAATATAATGATTATAGTAATATACCTACTCATAATATATATTATATTGTATAAATATCTACCTAGTGACGACGTATGAGAGTTGCACTATGTTGCACTTAATATTGGAGTATGAGATCTAAATCTCCTGGTTTTGTTAATATGACTATGCACAAACTGTATGGGCTTGAGTTCCCGGTCGATTCGTCTTAATTTTTGATATGTTGTACTTGACACCCTCCTCATCAAAAGTGTTCATAGGCCCAAAGTCCGGAAATGAACAGTTTTCGAGATATCAAGGACGCAAGGTCTCACAAAATGGGATATTTCCATGAACCTCAAGATGGAAAAAAGTGCTCTGATCTTGTTCTTGTACCGTAAAAAAATCTGAAAAAATTCATATACATATTTTTGGGGTCGCTAAATCCAAATCCGGGGTCTGTAAACCCCATCCAAAGCCAAAAGAAAAAATAAATAGATATGGAAAGTTTTATTATTCTAATACTACAAAATGTACTAAACATTAATATATTACACAAATATACACTGACAGTACACATTGTGTAACGGGTAAATAGTACTTTTTGGGGCGAACCCTGTATGCATGGTTCCTTTTTGGTATACCTTACCTTGTCCTGTACGTAAGAGGTAGGAACATTTCTTCATTGAGCGCATAGGAGCGACACAACGCATTTATAATTATATCTTTATGGTATAAGGTTTGATTCGGTTAATTTAAGGAAGTAGCATGTTACCTTATTATTACTATACCTTGGAAGAATGTTCGACTCCCTCATGGTACTAGGAACCTTCAGAGTTTGTTTGGTAATTAGCATGGCTCATAGTGCTTAAATTAATTGTTGATAAATTGTCAGCTTATGCGGATGTCTAAAACAGGGCAAAGCGGTAGTGAAACCTTTTCCCAGTACTGTAAAATATAGGCAGTTAAGTGCCGCGTAACGTTCTGTGCGTTTTCAATCACTTTATGCCTGGAATTTAATTACATGAAAGTCATAGTTTCTCAGTTAACACTTGTTTACGCCAATTTTCGGACAGAAACAGCCATGTTAGTTGTTTACGTTTAGTTTAGAATCAGGTTATCGGCTAAGCGCACTGTCGGTATAGGGTGAGCGCGTCACTGCGCGGTGTATGAATTTTAAATACCAATTGTTTTTCATTACGGGTTTCCAACGTACATGGATTCGGTTTCAGAAAAAAGGGTTTGGAAGGAAGTAACGGCCATTTAAGAAGCTGTTGGGGCACCGAGCACATGGCTAGAGAATTTTGTTAAATTATATTTAAAAGAAGGGCCATTCTGCGAGGAGGTACGTCTAAATTTGTTTCGCCGTGTAGGCAGTTTGTTAATTGTTCCTCGTTTGCAGTAACGATAACGATATTTCTTGTTTTGTAGATTTGCCGGCCTAATTTACGTATAGTTAACTTGAATTTGGTTAATTTGCACATGGCTAACTTGCATTTTGCAACTTACACTTTGGAATTTTCGCATTTAGTAACTCTTACCCTGTAGACTCGCTGTTTAATATTTTATGATTGTATGATCCTGGATCCATGTTAATTTGAGCTGTAATACGGTTATATGGTTGGAAGCGCTGTGATTCGATTATTCAACTGGCTATTGGATAACCTTCTGCCTGTCCACTTCTATATTTTACCATTTTTGAAAATTCATCAACAACCACGTGAAGGGTTTAAATATTGAATTGGTCACCTTATAGTGTAGAAGTTTAAATTTACAAATAAAGCCTTTTATCGTTTGAAGTTGGTGTTTTTGATATTTATGTAGACATTCGACATTTTTCTTATTTTTTGAGTTTTAAAATAGAAATACTGTGTATGATTTAATATTTAATATTCCCATATTTACAAAACAGTTATATTGTATGCCATAAACATAATTATATTTCGTCCATTTTAGTTATACGAAAAGTAATATGGATTTGAATCACATGAAAGACCTGAAATAATTAATTTTACCACTTACCCAACAAGCAAAATTTAACCCTTTCACTGCTCAAAGCGTGTATACTCGCGAAAAATAAATGGGCCCACTGTGCTCCAAGCGCGTTAACTCGCCTGTCGTTTTTAAATTGGTTCAGACTGCTCAAAGCGATTTAACACGCGTATATGTACTATTAATACATTTTTATATACTTACACAAGTTTTTGTTGTACCTTAATATTTTTGATAAGAATGTTGTTTTGTTTTTATGTTTATGTTTACTTGTACTGTTTTTAACTATTTTTTAAAAATAAATTATTACTATTGAAACTAGAGCACTTGGTTTTTGTTTTTCTTTCAATTTTATATATAATAATGGACTGTGGATACAATGAACCAAATCAAATAGTAACGTAATATCGGATCTGCGTGCTCCAAGCGCGTATACTCGCAAGCGGTCACTTTATTGCGCACTACACGAGAATTACGTGAAACCGCGCTGCGCAGTGAAAGGGTTAAACATTTTGTTTGTTTTATTGCAATTTTATAAATGTAATAAAATAGCAATAAAACAACATTGTTATGGAAATGACAATTATAAAACAAATTTGTTTATTGGGTAGGTATGGATTATACTTCCATACAGTTTGGAGGTATCTACTTGTATTAAAAACTCTTATTTTTAATTTTTTTTTGTAATGATGCAGTTTAAACTAGTTAACAAATTAAATTTCCAGGAACAAATAAGAAAAAGTACTGACATGTGCTGTGCAATTTGCTTCGAAAAATATTCGGATGTACAACTGAAAGCAACAGCTTGTGGTCATGTATTCTGCGCTTCATGTATCGAAGCCACAGTTAAGGCAACAAGAACCTGCCCCAAATGTAGGAAGAAACTGACACTGAAAAGTCTCATTCCCATATATTTATAATCATGTATTTATAATTTTATTATTTCATTTAGATATTATATTTAAATTCATTTATTGTAGTCTGTTATGGAGGGTGTTTATAAAATATAGTTTTAGTACTTCTAAAATACCATTTGAATTCAACTTGATAAACAAAATTAGAATAGAATTTGGAACAGTTTTAAACTAAGCATATACCATAGATATAGTATTTATAATGGCCTACTCACATATAACAATGCAGTATTGACATGAATAGTCCACTATATTATATTTTTGGGGTAATATGTCTATTGTGGTATGGCTGGTTATTGTTCCTCCGATGTTTTTTGCCTCCAGGCTATTTAATGAAATGAAAGTTGTTTATGCTGCTATTAACGAAGATAAATGTGAAACAAATATATTCTAGTTTTGTTAACAAGCGGGAAAAGACAATGTGTAGAGCAATTACTTTTCCTATAGCAAGATTTTACAACAATAATGAAATATTCATGATTATTTTCATTGGCCATAACTATTGTACAAAAACACAAATAGTAACCCATACAGTGATATCTTATGAAGCAAACAGACTTTACAATGAATTGAAATTGTAAGAAAATTAGCATAAATAATTTATTAGTAAAATTAAAGCTGTAAAAATTAAATGATAGCATTATACATAAATAGATTAAAAAAAAAATAATAAAAAAAAAACTAATAATAAAATCTTAATAGCTTAATACATAGGATTTTCTTTTAATAAAAAAAATGTTACCATACCTTAGTCGGAAAAGGAGGATAATAATAAATGCACGTGGTCAGTGTGTGCGTTTAAATTTAGAGGGGGTGCAAGTCAAAATAATATTTCCAATTGCTTATCAAATCAACTTTGCTCAATGACATGTGTCGATTGACATTATTGACAGTTCAATTCACCACTCTCCTCCTTTCCCGGCTAAGGTAAAAAGATTATGACGTAAAATTTTTAATTGGACCTTGTTGCCTAATATTTATATTGAAGATAATTAAAAATATGTTTGGTTATGTTACATTTTCATTTTTTTCGACTTTTTAGTGACTGGATACAAAAAATGCACGTTTTTGCTTAATTTGAAATGAACTTCTTGAAATCAAAAACTACAGTAAAAATTTTTTAATTTTACAAAAAATGCCAAAGGAATAAAACATTTTTGCTTGATTTAAGAGATACACCTTTAATAAAAACTTTAATATCAATACAATGAGTTCTTAAAATTATTATTTTAATTTCATTATTTTTATAAACTTTTACAGTCATTCTTTGGCACAGAAAAGAGAATTACCAGACACAACACTTATAGTACAGTAATTTTATACATTCTACCTGACATTAAATCAGGTATGGCTGCTTTTTTAATATGTTGTATAGGATTAAAAAGTAATGTTAAATCCAAGTTTATGACCTCGGCTGACCTCCGGATCTTGGTCAAAAATCCAAAACACTGCGAGATTTTTGGTTTTTTTTTTTCAGTTTTTGTCGATTTTAACACCTAAGGCCTATTTTTCCAGTAAAAACATTTTAGTATTTTTTTTAAATTAGATTAAATTTGCTACAATTTGGTACCAGAGCGGACTCTAGATCAAATAGTATCCGAGATACAGCTGTTCAAAGTTTTGCAAAATTTTCATTTTCAGACATTTTTATGGTAGTAGTATGGTAGTATTTCACAGATTTTTAAGTTAGAAATTGTTAAAAAGGTCGAAAAATTAAAATTTTAATTTCTATTCAATTTCTAACTTAAAAATCTGTGAAATACTACCATACTACTACTATAAAAATGTCGAAAAATGAAAATTTTGCAAAACTTTGAACAGCTGTATCTCGGATACTATTTGATCTACAGAGTCCGCTCTGGTACCAATTTGTAGCAAATTTAATCTACTTTTAAAAATAC
Source organism: Rutpela maculata (assembly GCA_936432065.2). Taxonomy (NCBI): domain Eukaryota; kingdom Metazoa; phylum Arthropoda; class Insecta; order Coleoptera; family Cerambycidae; genus Rutpela; species Rutpela maculata. Next base: position 98,795,782 of record OW386290.2, on the reverse strand, counting down.
TAAAATGTTTTTACCGAAAAAGTAGGCCTTAAGTGTCAAAATCGACAAAAACTGAAAAAAAAAACAAAAATCTCGCAGTTTTTTGGATTTTTGTTGGATTTTTGACCAAGATTCGGAGGTCTGCCGAGGTCGTAAACTTGGATTTAACATTACTTTTTAATCCTATACAACATATTAAAAAAGCAGTCTTACCTGATTTAATGTCAGGTAACCCCCAATTTTTTGATGACAAAGTTACTGGATTATTAGGCTTCCCACCAAAATTCCATTGACGCCATTTTGTTGTAGATACATCCGTCAGTTCATTTATTGTTTTAGGTTAAAACAATAAATGACATTCTATGACATAATATTCAAATATATTTTTACCAAGTATTGTGCTGTGCATAGCTAAGAAATCATAGAGGGAAAGTGCTGCGTGTTAACTAGTAATTTCTACTAGCGATGTGATGAGTAAACGAGGTTGAACCATTTGTGCTGTTCGGAATGTTCAAGCAAAACAACACGAAAAGACATTATCTCAACTGGGCAGTTTAAAGTTAAAAAGAAAAAATATTAATATTTCTCCAGGACAACCTCCCAATAAAAAATTGAAGATTTTGTCAGGTAATTCATTGCTTTGATTTCAACACATTTTGTGACTATATTAATAGTACAGTAAAATTAATAGTTGACCCGGAACAAATTTGTAACAAGCTGATTTCTTAGGGATGTATTCTATGGTTATTCAGGACTCTCTGACTGAAAATCCCAAAAAATCCGCCGTGCAGAAATTAAGAAAAAATGCGCCGCCATGTTGAAATTAGGCACTTTTTTCCTTTAATCGATAATAGACCACACGGATGACACTTTAAGAATAAAAATAAAGAGGCAAAATATTGAGAGAAAGAGCTAAGTTTTAATGTGGTATAAAATTTTTTGCAATCGTTTAAATATTAGCAAAGTTACGGTTGTCAAAATAACATTTATATAAAATATTATTACTTTTTGTATTGCAATATCCAGTTCTCTGGATTAAGATTGTTGCCTAACCAGACTTGAATTTGCCAATACACTCTATAAATATGATAGTGGCATCGGATCTTGGCAGAAGAAATAGTAGATCAAAGTGTTGGAAAATATTTTGCTAGCAGAAATCTGATTATACCTAACGAACCTGTAATCATTTAAACTATTAGTTTTTTACTGCTATACCATCTTAAAATAAATTCTTCCCCAGTTACTGCAAGCTGATTTGCTTTAGCAAATTTACTTTTGAAAATTAATAGGCTGTTACTTAGTTCAATATTATTTTCTAAAACTGAAAATACTGTTTTTTGCCCTTTTTATAAAATGCAGAGGTGGTATCGCATCCGGAAATGGCATGTGTAAATAGAATATTTTTTACTACCTTTTTACTTAGTTCTGAACGAAACTTACAGATATTCGTTATTTTATCAGATTTACCTCAATCACCGGGTCTTCATCATGCACACATTTTTTGTTTTGCAATGTTTAATGAGTAACGTTATTAAGTCTGTAACTATAACACATATCAGCTGAGCAATCAATAGCAGTTTTTATAATTAAATAATCAGCATCTGAATCCGCACATTTGACTGTGATATTATTTTGGGAAAAATTTGATGTTAAAAGATTAATTAACTGATATTTATTTGACGCTGATGCTAAAAATTCGTTTTGAGTTATCTTTAACCATGTTTAATTAGTATTACCAAGTTTTTGTTCAGTATTGTTACATTTTTATGGTGTTGAAATACAAAAAAATACCCTTTTTTATAAGAATCTGTCATTTTGACAACTATACCTCTGTTAATATTTAACTGATTTATGCCGTACTGAAGCTTAAACTCTTTCTCTCAAAATTTTGCCTCTACTTTTTTTCATAAAGTGTCATCCGTGTGAGCTATTACCGATTAAAGGAAAAAAGTGCCTAATTTCAACATAGCGGCACATTTTTTCTTCATTTCTGCATGGCGGATTTTTTGGGATTTTCATTCAGTCTCCTGGATAGCCATAGAATACAATCCCGAAGAAATTAGCTTGTTACGAGTTTGTTCCGGGTTTGGTCTAAATTTAGTTCTATTTTACTGAAGTGAGTGTGAAAGCTGAAGGTTAAAAATATAAAGTTGTGCATTTTTAAAATTTCTTCATCTTGTCTATTACCTAAATTCATTGTTTTTGTTCATATAGTTTTTTTTGCTACTTTCAATTGTTCATAGATATAAGTTTATCCAGTTTGGATGCCAATAAATAAATGATTTTCTACTTTAATAGTTTTAATATCCATTATAAATAGAATTTCTTGAATATCGTAATTGTATTCAGCCTGTGTAAAATTTGTTGTAAATATACTAGTCGGGCCCGCTTATAACGAGTACACCTTATAACGAGCGTTCGGTTTTAACGAGTACTTTCCATAGATACAAAAAAATCATCCATTAAGCTCAACACAATTTCAGTTCGGATATAACGAGCTCGGATATAACAAGCGCTTTTGTTATAACGAGTAATATTTTTCTAATAAGTTGCTGAATATGTTTACTTACAACGAGCACCTTTGTAGGGATGACGGAGATTCTCTGCGGCTGCGATTACAACGAGGACTCGATGACTCATTGGAGAATTAACTCTGTTTATAACGAGTGATATTAGTTCATACGAAGTAAGTTCTTGGAACGCTGCCATTTGACGGACACCGACTTAATAGTAGTCGGTGCTTTGAGGACGGTAGATATGAAACGTCGGTGCTTTTATTGTATAGAAACAATGCCTGCTAGTATTCCAACAAATTTGCCATGACTCGTTATTATATTATCAGTAGTAGGTAGATGTAATGTTTTTAGGAAGTTATGCACATAATTTAGCCAACGGGTCTTTACTATTTACTCAGTGATTTGTCATCAATCGCCGATGTTCGTTGATTTATATAACAGCCATGTCCTGTAAGAGAAAGTCCCTTACATTAGAGAACAAAATAAAAATAATTGATGCTATTGCCAGTGGCATATCTAATGCCGATGTGTGTAAAAATTACAAATTATCCAGTTCGACTGTTTCTACTGTCTGGAAAAACCGGGATAAAATTAGAGGATCTTTAAATTCAAACATTTCAAAGTTAAAACGAATCCGGAAGCCAGCGAAAAAGCAAGTTGATCAGGCATTGCTTGAGTGGTTTAAGCAGAAAAGAATTCAAAACATACCCATAACTGGGCCCATATTGCAAGAAAAAGCAGAACAATTTTCTAAATTATTTTCCCCTAATAATGAGGCGACTGTATGCTCGAAAAGCTGGATAGACCGTTTTAAGAAAAGGTACAACATTTCTTCGAGTAAAATCCACGGAGAAGCTGCGAGTGTTTCTGCAGATATAACAAAGGCTTGGCTTGATAATACTTGGCCTGAAATACGTAAAGGTTACTCTAATAACGACATTTTTAATGGAGATGAAACTGGGCTGTTTTATAAAGTTGTCCCGAACCAAACTCTCAAATTTCAGAAAGAAAAATGTCATGGAGGCAAAAAAAGTAAAGAAAGAATCACAGTTCTTGTCTGTGCCAATATGACAGGCACAGAAAAAAGAAAATTATTTGTCATTGGTAAATCATGTTTTAAAACTTGTAAAGTTTTACCTGTTACTTACACAGCCAATAAAAAAGCATGGGTAACATCAGAAGTTTTTGAGAAAGAAATAAGAAACTGGGATGCTGATTTACAAAGACAAAAAAGAAAAATAATTCTTATGATTGACAATTGTCCTGCACACCCTGAGATTTCAAACCTACGATCCATAAAATTGGTTTTTCTC